>OY744481.1:219064708-219505126 GCA_963556165.1 Tipula helvola | reverse complement strand
GGATCCCTATAAACGGGCTTTTCTGCATGAATGATTGCGTGAAGCCGAGAGAACGAAACGTATTATTAATTATCAATTATTCATATTTGAATATTAGATATGAATTATTAATTATGAATTATTAATTATTAGTTATTAATTATAAATGAATAATGTAAATGAAAAACACATAAATTTGTTAACATACAATTTAAAATGAAGCTTTATTTTAATGGCTATTTACAAAAATTAAATAAATAAAGAAATTAAAATAAGTTACAACTTTCTTATAGTGATATATAATTTTTTTCTATTTTAGTTCTTTCGATAGTTCTTTCGTAATCATTGATTATGATTACGAAAGAACTGAAGGAGGACGAAGGTCCGAAACCGGTCTTAAAATCGAAAAAAAAATTATATATCACTATAAGAAATTTGTAACTTATTTTAATTTCTTTATTTATTTAATTTTTGTAAATATCCATTAAAATAAAGTTTCATTTTAAATTGTAAGTTAACAAATTTATGTGTTTTTCATATACATTATTAATCAGTGATATAAGCCACAGTTGAAATTTTATTAAAAATGGAATACTTATTTCCATCTTTATAATAATTATAAATGATTAATTATTAGTTATCGCCTGAGTCGAAACTCAGCTACCTAGGGGGTCGACAGGTGGTGAATAGACGACCAGCCTCGAGATATTGCGGAATATTCAGCAGACATTTGATTTGACTAATCTCCTTTATTGACCCCAATTAGTTCGCATGTTTGTAAGACGTTTTGGTATTTCTATACTTAAGGCATGGCCCTATGCAAAACGAAAACCCGGGATTTAAAACCGTTCACTTTGCAATATGAAAATTATTAAAAAAATAGTTCTAATCTATAAGTTCCACTTTATTCTAAGAAAATTTTATTAAAATTAATTTAATGTCATTCAAAAAGCCCTAATTTTATGTTTTGCCGACCGTCAAGCAAAAATCCGCCCGTTAAAATATAAAATTGGAGTTTTTGAATGAAATTAAATTAATTTTAATAAATTTGTTCACGAATAGGTTGAACTTACAGATTCAAACTATTTTTTTAATAATTTTCATATTGAAAGACAAAGAATTTTCTCAATAATTGGATTTGACGGTTTGAAATACCGGCTTGCCGTTTGTGCATGGGGCAATGCCTTTAGGGCGTCGTTACTCACTGTTATTATTAACGGTGAGTAATCTTTAGATAGATCATATCAATCGGTTGTTTTCACATACGTGCGTGGAACGCCTTTAGCTACAGAGAAGTCAATTAAATCAGGAACTTTCTGTTGATCCGTGGGAGAGTAAGTTAGCTGACCAGCAGATAAATAATCCAGAGACAGCCATATCGATCCCTATTGCACATGTTTAGATTTGTAATCGCTACCCACAAGGAATTTATTGGCCAGCTGGTTAAGTCGATTAATTGTTGCTTTTAAATTGCATGTTTTGGAGGGCAATAAACGGTCGATATTACACATTTTTCAAACCATTCTTCTAGGCAAATATTAGTTGTTTTGATGTTCTCTTTTTCATACTTGCTGTCTTCCTAATGCTTTCTCTTTTTGATTAAGATGGTAGTGCCATCGTGTGCTTTTCCGTCCGGGTGTTAGGAGTCGTGGACTGAATGAATATCCCGTAATTTTAAAAATGGTTTTATTCGTGAAGCGTGTTTCTGATACTCGATTGGCAACTATATTGTGTGCGATAAGAAAGGCTTGTAACTCAGATTTGTACTGCGAAAGACCATTCGCATTCCAAATAGATATTTTTAAGACAATCATTGTTGGTTTTTGACGATAATTTGTATTAGTATGTTGATATTTTGCGTCATCATGCTCATTTGTTTCTCCATCAACATCATGGCACTTTTTATCGTTTCGGTTAGTTTGTTTACAGTTGCATGAATTGATACTGCTTCTTCAATAAAATTAACTTTTGCTTTCTGAGCGGCACGTTCCAGGAAGAGAACCCAGGTTGCGCTAAACTGCTGGCATTTGTCCCCAAATTTCCAGTTTGTTAAACAATTGAAGTTCTTGGCGTCCAAGTTCTTTGGTTGTAATTTTTTCTTGACCAATCTTTGCTTATATCGCAATTTTGGATTGATTTTACTCTTTAAATCCAAGTATACGGGGCAACCTCTGTAATTACGGGGTGATTTTCACCACAGTTACTACAGCGTTTTACTGTAGGAGCGTTTTTCACCATTTTGCACTGTCGCAATCGTAAAATTTACCACATATAACACAAACTTCGTGCAAGGTGCTGTTTAATTTGGGGTGGTCGTATTTACGCTCTGAACTAGTCCGGTCCTCCTCTTGGGTTCCTCGACCATGATTTTGCGATAGAGTAAATATTCTAGGTTATGTAAATCGTGCCATTTCTCTTTTCCCGCATCTGACTCTAGTTCCAGGCGAAGAACAGGTTGAGTTTTTTTTCGTTGGTTAGAATATTCGTAAGAGATTTGGCATGAAATCCTTTTTCACTAAGAGCAGACTGTATCTCGCTTACATCTATAGTTCTCAATTCCTCTTATATTAACATGATTAGCTAAGGCTCTGAACCCATTAATCTGAATGGCTGTGTCTTCACTTCGTTTAAGTTACCCCTTTTGAGAAAGGTAATATGCAATTTTAAATCGGCAACGACTTGATTTTTCCACAAGTTTATTATTTAAGGCCTCTCTTAAGTAAATTGACGGCGGCTCTCGTTCTTAACATTAGCTGCTGTAGCTTCTGGAGCTGCTACTTTTAACTGGAGTACCTCTTACTGAGAGGTATTTGGTCCGCCCTTGTTCCATTCTTGTCGCTTTGCTTCTGTTCTGTTGTTTGCTTAAGAATCATTTTCGCTTGGTATGAACAGAAAAATACCCATCCAACCCCTTTTACACTAATTGTTGTATATTACCCTGACCTAGGTCACTATCAGAATTTATATTGTTGGTCGACGATGAGTTCGGTGCACTGAGCTCATTATTTTTGTTTTCATTCACATAAATCATCTTTTCTTCAGTTATAAATAATTAAAAAGAACAAATACCGCACCTTTTGATTATTTTAATTTAATTTTATTAAGCGCATATCGATTTTGCGTCTATTCTTCACGAAGGAGGTAATCAATACTGACCTATCTATTTGTTAAAATAAATTCAATCATAGATACAATATAAGTCAGACACCAGCCGAAATCTCTTGCATTTATTCGTGTTTGTATTGTAAATTCAATTGTGAGTGCATAGATAGTTTACCATCGACTCGTAAATCTCTTTGATTTTATTAGTTCGATTTAGTTAATTCAATTGTAGATAATTTACCGTTGAACCAAAGGAACCTGTCTCACCTTGCCTTTGATGTACCATATTTGAATAGTGCAGGTAGCGCCATTCAAATATGATACTTCAGCAGCAAGGTGAGGTTCCGTTGGTTCAACGGTAAACTATCTACAATTGAAATTACTAAATCGAAAGAATAAATTCAAAGAGATTAGCGAGTCGATGGTAAACTATCTATGCACTTACAATTGAATTTACAATACAAAAACGAAATAAATGCAAGAGATTTCGGCTGGTGTCTGACTTATATTGTATCTATGATTGAATTTATTTTAACAAATAGATAGATCAGTATCGATTTCATATCGATTTTTTTTTAAATAATCAAAAGGTGCAGTTATTATTTATTATTTTCTTCTAAGTGCCGTGTGTCTGTTTTTTAATTGAAAAAAAAACAACACCGAAAACAAACTTACAGTTAAATGAACTTATATTGAAGAAATTTAGGCCCCTATTCACAAAATGTAAATTCGCCCTATAACCGTAAAATTTCCGATTAGTACTAAATTGGTATTTATGAAATGTACCTAGACTCTATAAATGAAAATTATGCTCTGTAAGTTTGCAGTGCCAAATTTGTTGACGTAAAGCTACATATCTTGATTTTATTGGCCCATAACTCGGCAGAGTAACAATTTTTCAACATTATTTTTTCAGGAAACTCTCGATAGCATCTATTTACTTGCAAGAAATTAAAATGATTTTATTTGTAGTTTTTGAGATTTTCACTAAACAATTTTCAATTACGATTTCTTTGTGTTCTTAACGAATCAATAGACGTATCCTTGATAGTGTCTGTAATTCTTATCAAAATAACTTTTTTCTTCAGACTTTTGAACATCTGAACTCATATAACTACTCATTTGAGAAAGTATTCTGATTCTTGTGAGATTTCTTAGCCCCCATGACAATGGTCTATGTGATGCCATAATGCCAAATAATAGGGATGAAATTGGAACGGAATGAAAATACACGGCATTGTTGCTATAAAATTCCCAAAGTAACACTACACATATTTGAAATCGTCGTGCGTTTTGTTCGAATTTTGATACCCATAGCGATAGGACTGATCAACGATTTTACTATTATGCTTTCTTATAAATGGGTCCTGGTAGTGAGGAATTAACTAGATTATTAATTAAACGATATTAATTACGAATACATATTTGGTAAAAAATACATTATCCACTTTAATAATACTGTGAAACACATTACCCCTAAATGTCATTAATTGAGTAGCAAAGTTTTCTTGTTTAGGATATTTTAGTAAAATTTTCATTGATCTATATACTTCAATGAAGAATTTACTAAAATAGAACTAAAACAAATTTAGTAAAATATAGTAAGAAATTCATTACCATATTATAACAATAAAAAAACTAAATTTACAAAATTTATTGGTCTCTTGCACGTTGGTAGATCGCACTTCAAACATTTAAATTGAGTTTTTCTATCTCAAGCAGTTGGGCAGCAAGTCTATTTTCTCTAATATAGTGGCAAATGTCTTCTTCTACGATCACCTTACTATCTACAAATTTTTCAATAATCAATAACGGTTTAGATCGAAGTGATTATGTTTTTCAGAAATGCATAGGAATCTGATTCAGCAAACTAATAAATGTTATTTCAGAGTGTAGTTTTAATTTTAATTTTAATAAAACATAAAAGTAGATTAGAAATGTGTTGTCATTGTTGTTGGAGAGTATCAATCAATTAAAAACGGCCGGAAGAAGGCAGGTGTTGGGAAATATATAAAAGTAATCGATAACTAAGTAATATTGGCTTTAGGATGCCAAGGATAAAACGCAGTTTTTTGAAAAAGGTAGTAAATTATTAGAAAACAAATATAACTACTAACAATTGACCATCAAGGTGATTGTAACCGGGTCGATCTCAATCCTATACTAACAATCCTATGCAATCCTTCCAAGTAAACGTAAAAAAGGGTGTAAGGGGCCTGGCGTCAAAAATTCTTAGAATTAACGAGAGATCCTGCTAAATGCTTGGTCGTACATTCAAAATCAATCAAATCAATCAATAAATAACAGGTTAGATCGAAGTGTCGGTTTCGCAAGCCGCCAAATTAAATAAGGATTAATCAATTGCATACTTAATTCAATCAGAGTATCAAAGAAAGGAAAACGGATTTTTTATCTAAGACAGTTTACCTAAAAACAATTTATCTAAAAACAATTCGTCTAAAACAATTTAACTAAAAACAATTTACCTAAAAACAATTTGTCTAAAAACAATTCGTCTAAAACAATTTAACTAAAAACAATTTAGCTCAAAACACTTCGACTAAACACAATTAACGATTGGAGACGTGACTTTAGACAAAATATTTATTGTAGTTTCGCTGCAAAAAATTTCCGCTATGCCATATTTTAGTCGTTCTGCAAGCGCTGAAGCTAATTTTGTATTGTAGTTACTGTTTTATTTTATTCCGATAGGTAGTGCTTTCTCTAAATTTCCAATCGAAAATTAATCTAAAATTTGTCTTAAACCAATTGGCCTAAAACAATTTAACTGAAAATAATTTATCTAAAAGCTATTCGTCTAAATACAATTCACCTAAAAACAATTCGTCTAAGCACAATTCATCTAAAAACAATCCGTCTGAAACAATTTATCTAAAATCAATTTAGCTAAAAACAATTCTTTAGATGAATTCATCTAAAACAATTCGTCTCAATTTATTTAAAATTAAAAATATTACCGACGTATAATTAAAAATAATGACCGGCGTAAACCTGGCCATTCCAAAAAAAACGTTTCTAAAAATGTATCCTCACTAAATTTTAATAGTACATACATTATTTATTTATTTACTTATTTATTTATTTATTTATTTTATTTAGTCTTGGATAAAGCAAAGCTTTTCTATCCCAAATACATACATAATATCTACACAAAATTAAAATTTACTCTTAACAAATTCGAACAATAACACTTTAAATCTAGCAAAAGTTTTAACACTTCTTATCTCCATCGGAACCTGATTCCAACTTGTGAACAAATTAAACAATGGTGAGTTGTTGTAAACATTGGAATGGTTCACCGGCAGTATTATGTTGCTATTTCGAGCTGAACCAATTTTTATTTTATTGTATAAATAAACAGGAACTTGATTAATAACAACTTTATAGAGGAGTAATAAAGATCTATAATAAAAAAATTGAGCCATTGTGCAACCAAATAATTCTCTAAACTTGGCAGAGATATGATCATATTTTCTCAATCCGTTGACGTATCTGGCTATGTTGTTCAAAGAAACTTGTAAAATCTCCCTCGAGTTACAATCACAGCTCAAATAAAGAAATTCACAATACAATACATGGGGAATCACCAATGTTTTAGCTAGTAAAATTCTAACGGTTTTAGGACAAATGTTCTTATGAAGTTTCAATCCATATAATGTAGTGTTGATTTTACTACATTCATTGATAATCTGTGAATCCCACGTGAATCTATTATTATACCTGATTCCCAGTCGACTAGCCACTAATTCCCGCTAGAAGTAAGGTTTTTTGTCTTTGCTTTGTACAACTAGAACACACGAAATAGAAAACATAATCTAAAATTATTTTTTGAATATTATCAGTCAAAAAATTATATTTTTTCTTTGATTTTAAGTCGATGCATATACAAGACGAGTTTTTTATTGTGGATTTGTTTAAACAGTTTTAGTGATTATTTAAATTACTAGCTGTACGGGGGTGCGGCGCACCGCTTAAGCACTTTGCGCTCATACGAATTAAACCATATTCCGGAATCTCCAGAATTACAGATATAGAGTAGAAAAATCAGAAATCCAATATCTCCAACAGTTGAGCTGCCTATACGTTTGCCAGTGAAATCGACCTCTAACAAAGTAATAAATCAACTCAATTTTAAAATAAGATACAAAATTATTAAATAACATTTATTGGATAAAAAAAACAAATATAAGAAGAAAGACACGGCCATCTGTGTTTTAATTTGTTACCAGTTGTTTTTAATTTGGTATATGCTGGAATAACAGGTAATTGTCGTCGCTTTATCGTGAATGGCAATATCGTATCGGTCGGAGCGAGATCAATTCGAGAAATAAGTTCCAGATCGCTGATAAAAAAAACTAAAACCAAAATTAAAAATACACAACTTAAAATTAAAATACCTTCAACAGCATCGAACCCGGAACCTTAGCCTTTCTTGGCCGCTACGTTTCCAATGATCTACAAACCATGGTCCATTTTATTTTGGTTTACATTGTTATATTGTTTCAAACATAGCATGCTTTGTTTTACCCAAAAATTGTCGTGACTTACAACAACTCATAATAAAATAGTTTGCAAATAATTTGTAGTAATGTTTGCATACATTTAAGAGCTGCAACGTTTACGATTTTTTTTGTAATTACTCTAGTTATTACTGTAAAGCGGAATACTTTAAATTTAAAGTAAAATATTTGGTCATTACATGAATACTAAAAAATAATATTAATAAAAATTAAAAAAAATTAAATTGGCAGAATCGAACCGAAGACCTTTGCCGCTCTAGCCCAGCGCGTTAAGACTACACCACAAACAACATAAAAATAATAATTTTATTTGCATTATGTAAGCATTACTTCAAAACGCGATTATGTGTAAACATTATGAATTCTTGTAATTGCGGGTTGTTGTTGTTTTAATCGTACAACTTTTGAAGTACGACAAACAACTCGTAAATAATGTTAAAACAATTCTTTATAAAGAAAATTTTTCAACATTATTTCGAGTTCGATAGAAGAACAAATTAATCCTACTTAAAACTAAAATGCTATTTTCTAAAAGATTCAATTGTTTTGGAATACCCCCTGAAATACTAATTACGCTAAAAAAAATAAAAGAAGAAGTTTTAGTTTCTCTATGGTGAAATGTCAAAAAAACTTTAAAAAAAATTGAATTCGTTAGAATTTTTAATTTTCTTTAAGTTTATAATTTCTCACTGGTTGGTCCATAAACTTTCGGTGTTATATTGTTTCAAACATAGCATGCTATGAAGTTCATGAGCCGAAAAAAATGTTTACTGAAAAATTCTCATATATTAACTACAACTCATAAAATAACAGTTTCTAAATAAATTGTAGTAGTGTTCGCATAAATTTAGGCGCATCATAAATGCGTACCACGTATTTTTTTGTGTGTAATAACGGTAATAACTATAAAGTGCAATATTTAATGTATAGTAAAATATGTGGTCATTACATGAATACTAAAAAACATAATAAAAATTTCTCCTCTTCGAATAAAGCGTCTTCCATTGGCGAAGGCAAACTACGCGCAAGTACTGGTATTTACTCACAACTACTCATTCCCAAACGATGGTGTAGAAAACAGAAGTACTTAGTTACGCATAAAATTTGCGCTAGGTGAATTTTAGTTGCGAAAATTCCAATAGATGGCTTTTACAACTTGTTCGATATTTTTCGAGGGTATATTATTTTGTTCGAGGTTTTTTGACATTTGGTAATGTTAAATGTCAAATTTAATTGAAAATTATTTGGTTTTTGATGTCACATTTTTAAGAAAAATAGATTTTAATACCAATGCGGTAAATATCAATGCCTTCCCGTCCAATTTTTTGTCATATTTTCAATCTAATTTTATTTATCGCCTTTACTATAATAAACAACTATACAAAATTTAATAAAAACAACTAACCAGAAGGCTATGTTTTGCTTGTGTCGCTCAATTTTTCGTTCCATTGGGTATCTAATCACAAGTACTTCAAAGTAGCAAATTTTTCCCATTGGAAGACGGCTAATAATAAAAATAAAATTGGATGAGAACTGTACAAACAGAATACATACACAATAAAAAAAAAACAAAATGGACGGAATACAAAAAAAGAATGAAAATGGAATTTATAAGAATACAGGATGAACATTTAATAAATTTGTTCTTTTTAAATAAATACCATTTGACAGCTCTACACAATCTTTGGATCGTTTTTAGTACATAATATTAAGACTAGCACCTCCAGAATACCAATTAAGACTTAAGTCTTCCACAAAAAATTTACAAAATGGGTCTTAGCTAAGAAAGTCTTAAGAGTCTTATGGTGCAATTATGACATAGGAACATAGGAAGATTGGAAGATTGACACAACCCACCAAATTATTTAAAATGTCACCAGCCCCGCCTACTAGCCTACTTTGATCAAAAGTAAGAAATTTTTCAACTAGATCATGAAACTAATAAGCGGGGCTTGTGATATTTTAAATAATTTGGTTGGTCGCGTCAATCTTTCTATCTTCCTATGTTCCTATGTCATAAACACAGCATTAACGCCAGAATTGAACTGTAAATCAAAGATAAAAGAGAAAATGCAATGAGATCTGGAGAAACTATTTTTGTAGTTGTCCTATTTTTAATATCGCTTTTCTTTTCTGTTTTTTATATATTACATGACTCATTCCACGGTATTTCAAATGGAGCCCAACCTTGACCTCTACGATTTCAATTTTCTTGTTGTAATCGTGTTCCTTATTGAAAATAAGAAGACCATTTCTTTTCCATATTTTTTTTGACCTTTGGTTGGCCCGTTATTTGATTTTTTAATTTTAACAGTTTTCAAATTCTAATTTTTGACTTCTACATAAATGGTTGTATCTTCGGTTCTAAGAGGATTATTTTAAAAAGGGATACCATTTTTGAACGGTATTAATTTATCCTAAATTCTATTATAATTTTTTAAAACAATATTCTCATTTTTGTATAATAAAATGATAGAAATATCAGCTCATTGCCTACTAAAGTCAGTACCAAAAATTACACTGATTTTAATACACCGAAAATGCATTTCCCACTTTAGAATTCAAGCGCAAGTATAAAAAACAATGAATTGTAAATTTTAAGAAATATGTCAGCAGTATTCCTACTAGAGATATGTAGTCTGTCAAATTCAGAACTGAAAATTCCACTGGTAGCGTTATCTACTCATTTAACACAAATTGTAATGTAAAAAAAATGATCAAAATTACATTTTTTCAACTTTGGAGTTACCTAGCGGCTAAACTAGGTACCCGCCCAAAAACGATTTACCACTTGTTTGAAAGTTTAAACTATTATCTATCAAATGCTATATTACATTTTTCGATACTTTGGTGGCTAGGCCCTCTAGCGGCAAAAATTTAAAAACAGATTTATCTGCTCATAACTCCTTAGATAACGGTACTTTTCAAAAATAATTTATAATAGAATTTAGGATAAATTAATACCGTTCCAAAATGGTATCCTTTTTTAAAATACTCCTCTTAGAACCGAAGATACAACCATTTATGTAGAAGTCAAAAATTAGAATTTGAAAACTGTTAAAATTTAAAAATCAAATAACGGGCCAACCAAAGGTAAAAAACCGACGAGCTTGTATCCGAGACACGACCTATTAACGTAGGACTACGTACAATTGTGAAAACTTTATTTGTACAGTTTAAATGAAACCAAAATTTTGGAATTACAAATTAATAAATTAAAACAAATTTTTAAAATATTGGTTTAGGGCTCGTTTTATTTTAAAATACTTAATTACAGCTTTAGCTTTCGCTTCCTTCGAGCCCTAAACCAATATTTTAAAAATTTGTTTTAATTTTAAATCATTGGCTCAATAAAATAAAACTAAATTAATAAATACCGTTAATTCGTACCGTTACTACGCCTAATGCTGCCATCTTTATGCATTAGGCTTTATCAGCCTAAACATTTATTTATTAACTTAACACAATACTATTTGTCACGACAATATAAATGTTCTACTCTCTTGCCGCCAAATCACAAGCTCACAAATAATTTTACAAGGGAACCTTTATGTACTGCCAAATTAAAAAAATTATAAAAACTATATTCAAACATTAAATAATTTTGGTGTATTCCAGATTGGTAAATATTATATGAAGAGGAGATATAAAGGAATAAATCAGAGTAATAAGTTTAGCAGTTCAGTCGATATAGCCTGATGAGATGGCTGAAATATGATTTATTTTCACAAAGCTCGCAGATCAAAACTTAATTGCAAAACTATTAACAACTTCTCCTCTTCATAAAAACTACAACTAAAGTTGTAGTACTCTGTGAGATAATAACAAAACCATTTTTTATCGGCCACCAAGCCCTTTTTAGGTGTTAAAACCACCCCTTAACTTGCGAAAAAATTTAATTTCATGCTCTAAAAAATATAGAAGCAACCATTATAATCTAATTTACTAAGGATTAGTTGTAATTTTTATAAGGAATAATTACCAATTTGTTTTATCAAAAAAGTATAGTAAGAGTCGAGATAAGTTTGCATATCGGGAAATGCGTTTTTTGAGGTTAAATGAAGGAGTGGTTTTAATACCTATAAAGGGCTTAGTTGCCGATAAAAAAAGGTTTCGTTAATGTCTCATAGCTTAGAATAGTTTTTATAATTTTTTGAATTTGACAGTTCAAAAGGTTCCCTATTAGATCCAGTTTACACATCTTTAGTATACTGTTGAAAATCCTTAAGAATTCAAATTACTTCGTCTAGAGAGCATTGTGGATGCTCGAAATATAGAGCATTGTGGAGTTCAAAATTTCTTTTGCGAAAATTTGTGTCGTTTGTTCAGATCTTCTTATTATGTGAGCAACATCAGAATTGACCGATATGGTTCTTCACTCAGTCCTTAGGTTCACTGTGGACCATTCGAGAATACAAAATCATAAAACACAAATAATACAAAATCAGAATTAACGTCAAATATCTTTCGTCACCGAATCCCACCTCCTCGTCACACACCATTTCATTTAACATATCTCCCAGCGCCTTTCTCTAAAACTTGCTCCACCCTAATAGCGTCCCATAATAACTTGCTATTAAGTTTTACATACGACCTTATACTAAGAGAATTTATTACTCAGAAATAATACCTTTAAACGAGATTTTGATAAAGCAATCCACAAATAATGTATCGATCAATATATCGTTGAAATTTCAATCAAAAAATGTTACAAAAGTCAATAAAACGTCACAGAAATGTTAATGTCACAGAAATGGGAATGTCTTGCTAATGAAAGCTTACTAGATATAATTTATTTTTAAAGATTGACGATTCAAATGACGTATTAAATCAAATTAGTTTCCGGTCACTTGGAAGCTTTGACGTCCTATAACTCGTAAACCTAAACATTTTTCGGCCTGATCTTTACTACTATACATTTTTCTAGGATTGCATAGGTTATACAGCATATAAATTCCAATTATGTACCCAATATTCTACATAATGAAAATAAAAAAATTTTGCACTTTTTATTTTTATTTTATAGCTTTAAATCAATATGGCGTGCGGCATGTTTGATCAAGTTCATCACTATTTGACGTTTTAATTTTTTTTCAATCCAAAAATTTGTATTTAACTTAGTTTGATTTTTACAGTTTTTAAAACATTACATTTATATTTATCAAGAGACATTGCTTTAATCAAATAAATTTCATAAATACGTCAATTCCGTGACGCGCATCATCACATTGAAATTTTGGTTTACCCCTCATTTTGTATATAGAAAATAATGGTATGATATTGCGCATGACACAAAAATCCTCTACAGATAAGCTCAATTGACGATTGGAGCATCACGGATTCCACATAGAGGAGAAATTTGGAACTGAACGAGCTATCCCAATTTGACGTTTAAGATATTATGAAATGTCACGTATGTTGATATTTTGTTATTATGAAATGCCATTTAAGGATAGCTTGCTTAATTTTTAAATTGTCTGATAGGTCGGCGCTTTTCGAACATTTACAATCGTCAATAGCGTACGTTCATTATGAAAACTAAAATGGTGAAACCAATTTTTATGTGATCTAGTACTCACACATTAGGCATTTTCGGAAATAGACCAAAGTAACTTCAGAGTAAGTTTTAATTTTTATTATGTTGGTAAAAAAGTTACTCAAGTTACCTTTCACATACAAAAAAGTAAGAAAGAATTTCGAGTGCGTTTGTTTCATGAAGTTACTTTTTTCATTGCTGAAGTTACTTTAATCGTTCGTAAATAGATGGGTAATTTTAATGTTTGAAACTTACTATGAAGTTACCTTGGTCTATTTCCGAAAATGCCTACTGTAGAAGGGAATGAAATAAAAGATAGAATACAAAAAAAAAAAAACAACAACAACAACAAATAATAAGCATTTATTGGAACAGTTGAAATAAGACTAAACAAAATTACTTGGTTTCACCAAAATATATATAGTAGGGACAACGTATTCATATTGAGCTTATCTGTAGAAGGTTGTTGTGTCATGATATTGCGCATGTGGCATGTTATCTCTTTCTTATATTTTTACGTCACGTGCATGATAGTTTTTTGTAGTTTTATTTTATTCGTATAGTATTTTTTGGAAAAAAGCGGTAATAGAAAAAGGTTTTATAAAAAATAAGTTGTTTTTTAGTAAAATTAATTTACAAATGGTTGTTTGTGCGGTATTTAATTGCAATAGTAACAACGACAAGAGATTAAAACGAAACGCTAAGTCGTGTGATAATGAAAATATTCGATTCTTTCGATTTCCAAAAAACGTTTATTATTCTAAAATATGGATTCAAAAATGTTGTAGACGAGATAAATTGAACATTAAAACATCTTACATTTGTTCGAAAAATTTTTGATCAACATAAAAGAAATCTGCAACACGCATTGTTGAATTACTCCCCAAAAAATAGTAAAAAATTCGATGGCAAGTCGATGATATTTCTCGAGCCATCGCAATTTATGCTAGCGGGCCAAAAGCTTAACGTTTATTATTAAAAAGGAAATATCCTTTTCCTGCTGTCTCAACCTTAAAATATTGGGCCTCAAAAATTGATATAAACCCTGGGTATCTGAACGTTGTATTCAAGTTAATGGAAAATGTTAATCTTTCTTCTCATCAAAAGGTCTGTGTCTTGATGGTGGATGAAATGAAAATTGCAAAATCTTATGAATATGACCAGAAATCAGATACATTACTTGCTTCGACTAATTATGTCCAAGTTACAATGGTACGAGGCCTGTTTCAAAAATTGAAAACAGCCGGTGTTTTACAATTGTGATACAAACCATACTGGAAACAATCATTTTGAAATTATATAAAATTAAATATGATGGTGTGGCCGTTTTTGGCCGATTTAGGAGGGGTTAACCAAGGGCTTTGGAATCAGTATGGGATAGGAGAGAATAAGCCTTATTTTGTTAATCCTTGTGATGATGGTAATAGTAAGAAAATATGTATTTTGTGACACCCCTCACATGATAAAGCTTTTAAAGAATCACTTGGATTCGGCAATTTGGCTCAAGAACAATTTATTGCCAAAAGAACCACTTCATGAGCTGTTCGAAAACCAATCTAAAAGCGATTTGAAAATCGCAAGCCGATTAACATTAACTCATTTGACAGTCAAGGGTGTACAAAGACAAAAAGTAAAATTTGCAACCCAACTATTTTCGCACACTAATTCTTGTGCTCTAATCCGAATGGGTAGATAGTTTGGCTATTATAAAATCTAAACACTGGTATGAACTGGCTTTTGCCGTTTCAAAAGACATAATCAGAAGCATCAATGCATTAAAAATGCTATTCGTAGATCTAAAAGAGGCATATACAATTACTTACGTTCTGATATACCGATTAAACCAGGATGCCCCGGAAATGGTTTTTGGTATTATGCAGGCTATACGAGGTCTCTACGACAATCCAACCGCTTTACAATTCACGCCTTCTTAGTCATTTATTGGGACGAAATGAAGGTATTATTTCTCAATCTGCAAATGTAGAATGTGACAAAACTAATTTTATTCAAATGGATTTTAATACGTGTCTATGGCATCCTAGTGTTGATGAAATCGAATTATATATTATGGGCGAGAGACCAGAATGTTCGGGGATTTATTGACATCTAATTTACTCTCGATATCACAGCAGCAGAATATACTCAACTACAGGATTCAACGCAAGATATGACTGATCTGGAGTAAGTAGCTCGGTACATCAGAAGCGACTCCAAATCAAAATGCCGCTTATAATGGCCAGTCTTACTGAAATTGGGATAAGTGAGTGAAGGAAGTCTAAGAAAACCGAATATCCAATTCATCCAAACAATCAAAAGTTTAGAGGACATATTTAATGAATTCAACTCTACATCTCTGAAAACTGGTAAAAATTACATAATAACACTAGAAATAAAGAAATTGTATTTTCGATGTAAAATGTTTTTTAGAATAAGAATCCTAAATGCTAAGTTATTACAAAATATAAATTCAAGAAACAGAAAATTAAATAAAACTATTAATTAAAATTTGAGAAAGGCATTTTATTTCAATATTTTATACGCATAATTGATTAATTGAATATAATATTTTTTATATTTTGAAACCAGCGATACACTTTACATATAATCATAATAGTCAAATATAAATTTTACCATGCACGTGACGTATATGCGCAATGCGAACGAAAATAAAGCAAAGGGAAATCATACCATTATTTCTGTATACCTTGCCCATATATAATGAAAACAAAGACGTAGTCCTACGTCAAAAAAAAGGAAAAGAAACGGTCTTCCTATTTTCAATAAGGAACACGATTACAACAAAAAAAATTAAAATCGGAGAGGTCAAGGTTGAAAACTTCAAAAAATTTAGTGAACTTCCGTGGAATGAGTCACATACATATTTATAAAAATACTAACGAAATGATTATTTTTGCAAAAAGTTTGAGAAACGTTGTTCTAGATAGCATTAGATAAACGCAGGTTTAACAACTAAAAAAATGATATCCGTGATGTTTAGGAAAGTAGCAGAGATCCATTGAACAAAAATTGTTGAAAATATTAACTTTGACCATATACAACAAAGTAAAAATGTCAAACATTTCTATTTGAAAAAAATGACTTGCCCCATTGTAGAAATCGCCTGAGGGTTTTTATAAAAATATTAATAAATACTACTCGCAGAGCAGTTAAAAACAATTACCTTTTCTTCGGTTGAAGCAAAATCTAAAGAATAATCTTGTTTTAAGGTCAAACTTCCAGAAGCATTACATTCTGTTTGATTGTTATTGCCTTCCGTGCAGTTCAATCCTACAATTAATTTAAGTGGCTGTTCTTGTGCTCCTCTAATAGTCCATACATCCTAAATAATAATAAAATCATTTTACAAAAATCACTTTAAAAGATTTGCGAATTTCTACCTCAGTGTTATGTAGGCCAATAATGAATCCACTCCGTAAAAACATTGGAAAATCTGATTCTACTACCGGGAATTCAACACTTGTTTCAGATTCAAAATGCATTCCACCATTTATCTCGTAATAATCGTCTGGAAAATATATTGTTTTCTACAAAAAAAAAAAAACGTTTAATACAAAAATATTTTTAAGTTTTTCAAAATAATACATGCGTTGCTTTAGCCATTAACACGGGTGCTACAAGAAGATATTCGCCAATGGTAAACTGTTCGGCCAACTCAGTAGCGTTTAACATCAAATCAGGGAAATGGTAGAACATTGGTGTCAGTAGTGGATTTGATGAAGACAATACCGTTTGAAAATAGCTTATTAAAGAGTATCGTCTGCAAATAAAATGTACAATCACTTTTGCGTATAATGTGATCTTATGTTTGTTACCTTAAAATCGCCTCATTCATTAATTTTTTGGCATAAGCTGAAAATTTGTCTGGAGTTCTGTCACTTCGTAAGCGGAATATTGGAGTCATAGAGGCAAATTGATACCATCGAATGCAAAGTTCTTCATTGATTGGATTAGTCGATTCAGTTTCTGAATTAACCAAATCACCACATACTTGAGATCCAGCCATAATATGTCCATTCAATCCCATTGATACAATTTTACTAACACTTGCTCTGAACGTCAACCAAGTAGGAAGATAACTGTGAATTAAAACTGCTTGATCTAGAACATCTAGATTGAAGCTTGACGTCATCATAATTTTATTTTCCAAAATAGGATTTAAATTATTAATTTGGAATGAACTGATGTTATTCAATGATTCCAATATTACGTCTTCTGAGTTCGATAATCTTGTATTCCAAGGCAATAAATATTTAAGCTTCTCAGAAATACCCTATAAATGAGAATATAAAGAAGTTTATGAATAAACAACTAATTAAATTTCAATACCTCTGGAATATATTGAAATAATCTTGGATCCAATGTTTTAAGGCTGGTACTTTCATCTTTCATCCAATTTCCCTGCAGTGAAAAACCATCAATCAATTCCATTCGTGACGAAGACAATTGCCAAATATCTTTCAGCATATTGTTTAAATTAGTGTTCATCCAATCGATGTACAGTACGGTTTTATTGTTAATTAGGCCTTGATAGTCATTGTTAGTTCGAGGATGACGTAACATATTTCCTGGGTGTAAGCTCAACTTTTCATCCATCTCAAGCTAAGGAGAATAAACATGTGTTAGATATAATTTGATATATTGATCATTATTCATAAAAAAATGTACTTCCAAATGTAGAGCTACGAAGAAAGCCTTTTTCTGCGATTTCAATAAATCAATGGCACCTAATATTTGGCTATTTCTTAAAACTGTATCAATATTTTGTAAATTTATTAAATTTTCATGATAGCAATGCGAATCAAATGGAAAATTATTTGTTTCCAGAAAACCGTTTAATTCTACTACAGATTCGAATATATTGTATGAATTCGTTTGCCTATAATATAATATATATTAAATAATTAAATATTAAAAATATTTATTTTAATAAAAAATTACCTGCAGACATGTATTCCTAAAATCCAATCTGGAAATAATGGTAATTCTGGTCGGATTTCTTTTAAAATATCTACCAGTGTTGGTCCAGTAAATAATTCAATAAAAAAATGCTTGCTGTATAACGCTTTTACAATTAGAAGGTTTGATTCTGTTATATAAATTTCCAGTGGTCCACGTGTTTTAAAAGAAATGGCGTGATAATTGGTCGATTCCGGATCTATTTAGATAAATGTACTACTTAAATATTTTACTAAATTACTTTTCTATATTTCTGTGGCAATATGACATAAGGGAATAACTCTAATATTTGCTTTTTTCAGGAAAACGTTTTTAAAATTAAGAGTCGTTCAAAATCGTATAAGTTTTTGGAATTCTTGCTTTTTTAAATGATTATTACGGTTGTTTGTAGTTGCTGCATTATTACGAAAAATTGATATGATATGAATTCGAGTATGGAGATTTCGAATTTGTAATAATACGTAAAAAGGTATAACTCAAGTTATTCCCTTAAGTCATATTGCCACATATTTATGCTACGCCATTTACCGTATGCTATTATAAATGGTATAAAATTGTCCTGTTCAGAATTGAAAACTAGTTTATTTAATCCTGGTTTTAATAATCCGTCACCGAGCCCGTATAGGTAAGGCGTATTCAAGTGAAAATTCCATTCCAAAAAATTTCGGGACACAATTAATGGTCCGCGGGAAGTGGTAAGAAGGGGTTGCCCATTCGATCGATCAACCGAAAACATAGTGTTTTGAAAAATTCTAAATTTATAATTTTTATTTTCTATTGAATTCAAATTATCATCGGTTGTAACATTTTCGGAGCTATCCCATAATTCAATGATGAGCCTAGATTCTGTTACAGTTTTGGTGATTAGTCTTAAATTTACTGTGGACGGAATTCCAAACGGAGTTACTGATTGTGAGCTGGAAAATATTATAGGAGACACGTATTGGTTGTTGCGGTTATATTGATATCTTGATGGTAGAGAATGAAAACATCCATTTTGTTTAGTAAAACAGCATTTACGTTCTTCGCATAATTCTTCAGTTAAATTAAAATTACCACAAGGAACTTGATATATTATATTATGCGAACAAGTTCCTTGTATTTGGCTATCTCTTACTAAAAATATGCGCTGAGAATAAACGTAGACATAAATTAGGCAAGGTAGTATAATTGCCATTAATGCCAAAGCAAGCAAAATCCTCAATGGTGCATTTAGTAAGACGTGATGAATAGTAAATTTGTTTTTTGCTAGAAAGACGATTATAATTTAATTTCTATATAAAGCATTATAAGAAGAAGCAACTTACGATTTTCTTCAGCTGTACCACTGTCCACAGTTTGTTGTGGTATGTTTGGCGTCATTTTCTGTAAATTCGAATATTTAAGTATTTATTTTTAGAAAATATATTTTTTGTATACGTTTACGTGAATCCCCCATTTAAATGAATTGTTAAACAAGTTACTACGAAATTGTGAAATATTTCTTTATAATTTAAATTATTCCACTTCACAATAATGCCCGATAAGAAAGTTAATGAAGTCAGAAATAGTAATTTGAGAATGTGACTAATGAATGAAGTTCTTATAATTATTGTTGATTTTATTAGGGTTGCCAGACGTCCCGGTTTTCCGGGATTGTCCCGGTTTTTGGATAATAGTCCTAACGTCCCGAAAGATCTCTTCGGATTATCCCGGTTTTCATATTTTTTTGTATAACGTTAAACATTTAAACATTTATAACAATCCAAAAACAAATCTAAAAATTCGGGGTGGGCTGTGTCGTCTATACGGCCGAAGGTGTTTTTCGTGATAACGTTTATAAGATATTGAGATTAATTGTAGATGAGGGATTCTCTCTCTACACTGCTCTCAACCATTGTAAATCTCTATTTTGCAGATTTTAATTGCAATTAAAATTTATGTGGAGGTTTTTAATTTAAATAAATTAACCAACACTGTTTCTTGACGCAAAAATTGACACCAGAATTGCTCCGATCGGATTAGCCATTCTTTCGCTACAGCAGTGGTTCAAGCGTTTAAATCGCGCGAAATCAGAGGTTCACGGCGCGGCTTGCCTCGCAGCCTGATAACGTCATTGCAATAATGTTATGCGTGAAGCATGAAGCCTAAGGACCAACCTAAGAAATCATACAATTAAGTTAAAGGTAATGCTTACAGTTGACGAGTAATTGCCCATGACCAAGGGCAAAATTTCGTGTCTATTTTCTGAACATGCGGTGTAAGACGTTATCACGTCAAAAATCAACGTTCGAATAATAATAGAATTGTATGGATGGCTTTTGAACATGGACACTCCACATATAAGTTTTATGAAATTTTTATAGAATATTTAGCCGCGTGGATTGCTCCAACAGACGAACAACTACCTCAAAGTTTAAACATCGTTCTAAATGATACGTTTCTGTTTAACAAATGAGCACAGCAGGAACCATAATGGATTACGAAACCGAATGGAAACCGACTTTTTCGAACAGTACAATGAGGTGTTTAAATTGTGTGAATATTTATTTGCTATTCCTGGGCACAATGGAAATGTTGAGCGTATATTTTCAGTAATGGGAACACAATGGCCAGATGAGCGAAATCGTTTATTACCGGAAACCGTTGAGGTGATAATCTTGCCGTAAATATGACTAGCATATTGCTTTTTATTTAGTATTTTATTTTATTTTAACACAAACGTGATTAACCTGAACAAAATTTTTTTTTTTTTTTTCGGCGGCGCTACATCCCATGGAGGGATTTGGCCGCTTCATTTTTTTTGAAGTTTCGTGATCATTTTCACAACAGATAATGAGTGATTAGTTCATTGATCCTTACATTAAACCAGCCGTGATTTTTTCATCACCCGTCGGGAATCGAACCCGGGACCTCCGGAGCTTAAAGCAAGCATGCTAACAACTGTGCCACCGGGGCGGCAAAAATGAACAAAATTCCTTGAATTAAAAATTTTATTTTTATTGTTGTTTTTTCATTTAAATTGTATGTGATATTTTTGTATTTAAAATTATTTGAATAATGATTTAAAACAAAAAATTTTTTTTGTCCTGGTTCGTCCTAGCGAAAGTCTGGTAACCCTAATTTTATTGACAATGATAGTGTTTGTGTAGTAATGCATTTTCTGTTTAAGTTTAATTTCATCTGTTTCTGAAGTTAAATTTCTGAGGATTTGAGTTAAATTTAGTTTTATTCTGTTTGTTTAAAAATTATGATATTTATTACATAAGCTTACCCCAATCAAATTATAATAAAAATATTATAAATCAATTAAATCAAATTATTCCGTAAAATTATTCAAAATTTGAGTTAATAAAAATCAGTCATTCAATAGAACTACATTACAAAATGAGATATTCAAATGAACAAAAAATTTTCATTGTTAATGAGTTTATGAGTTTATTATTTAAAATAATTTTATTTGGTTTTTTAGCTTAATATTTCATTTTTTAGTAATTATTTACCCACTAACGCCCAAAAAATAACTACCAGTAAAAAACTTTCAAACTGCGATCACAGGATGATAATAAGTAAATAACATAAATAAAACAAAAATTTCAAAGAGAAACTATTTATTTTCGCGAAAAAATGAGCGTCTTTAACTTTAATTCGTCTGCTGGTTTTCCACAATAAATGTCGAAATCCATCAGTGCTATTTACATGCAGTAGAGAAGATAAGGAGTACCTCCAAAAACTTCAGAATAAAGCGATGCGAATCCTGCTAAATGTCCCAAAAACAACAAGTATTCGAAATATGTTGGAAACATTATGTTTTATGAGTGTAAATCAAAGAATAGTATACAATGTATTAATAATTATTTATAGAGTTAAAAACAATTTGGTCCTAGTTATTTAACAAATTTTATTTCTTATGTGAAAGATAAAACTGATTATAATTTAAGAAATAGAGATTAATTTTTGTTACCATTTTTTAAGAGAACTGAAAATCAAAATTCTTTGTTTTATAAGGGAATTGACTTATTTAATAAAATTCCAAGTGATGTTAAAGTTTGCCCCAATATAAATGTATTTAAGAGGTTGTTAGTCAAATTTATAAAAGAAAATGTAGATTAAATTTTCTTAGTTAAATATTAATTGTTAAATTTTTTATAATTATGTAAAGCAAATATTGAAAACTAAATAGCTTCAAAAGCTAAATAAGTAAAAAAATAATAAAAGCGTAACAATATCCACTCGAACTGCTTATGATCCAATTTTTGTAAACCCGTACCTCACACTGGCTTACCGCTGGGATTCGTCAATTGAATCATCCTTGTAAAAAATAAACTTACTGGCAAAACTATTTCCTAAGCATATTTATAAGCGAGCTTACTTTGAAAATCCGATCTTTTGAAATTTTAATTTCATCATTGTTGGTCAAATGATTTTTTTTTTTGATTTCAAGGCCGGTTCTCTTAATCGAACGACCAATAATCGAGAAACAAAAATTTTTTAAATCCATTAGATTCGAAAAATTTACGATTTTTACTAAAATTTGAAATAAATTTTTTATTTTTTAATAACGAATGTTTTTCTAACGTAACTAGAGTTTAAATTGAAATTTACAAATTATGTACTCAGTTTAACCGAAAAAATTTTGAGTTATACAATTTGAGTGAAAAAAAAATTTAGAAATTCTACAAAATGTTGTCGTAATAATTTAACAAATATTTTGAAACTTCCTGGATATTTAATAAATTTTGAGATAAATTTTGTTGTTTTTTGATGTAAATGCTTTCCAAAATTAGTCTTTTATTGAGATTTTGCTCCTTATCAAGTATCTTTTTGATATCTATCTATAGATAACGAGTGGTAACTTCTACATAGATGATTCGATAAAGCGCTGTGTGATGGTTTAAATTCATACGTAGAATCATAAATAATTATGTTGGCGAATTCGTTTTTTAAAATTTTGTTTAGTTTGACCGATATACTCTTTTCCACACTAACGTTTTAATTTATATATTAAATTTGATTGTAACTCTATGGGAATTTTGTCTTTTAATTTAGTGAATAAAGCCATGTCCAAACTGTGAAATGTTCTACCAACAAGTTGTATATCATAATTTTGTAAAAGAAATTTTATTTTTTCGAAAAGAATTTTAACATATGTGATCGAAATGTAAAGTTCGCGATTATTTTCAACGATTAAATTTGGATTTACGCACGTATTTTCCAAAATATTTCCCGATTTACTATGTTTTTCGATAGTCTTTCTAATTCCTCTAGTAACTGCACTTCTCGGATAGCCATTTTGAGTTAGAACATTACTTAAAATTTTGAAATTTTCGGCATGAAAAATTTCATCCGATAATCTCAAAATACTTTGTTATTTTTGTAAGATGATGGAAGCCACAAGTTATAATTTAGATACCGACCCGACCAGGTTTTTTATGATATAAATCTGTAGTTAAACTTCCATCCTCATAAGTATTACCATAGCATCTAGAAAGGCTAAACGACCTTGATTTTCAATTTCACATGTAAATTTATTTCGCGGGGTAAAACTATTAAATTAATCCAAGAAATTATCTATTTCCGAATTTGGAATAGCCGCAATAATATCATCCACGTACCAGTAAAAGAAGATAGGTTTGACGGAAGATGTTTTTAACACTTCGGTTTCAACGTGTTCCATTACTAGGTTAGCCACTGTTGGGCTAACTGGCGGACCCATCGGTGAACCAAACACTTGTCCAAAAAACATCTTCCCTCGAAACTAAATTCAGTATAATCTAACACAAATTTCAACCCTTCTACAAATTGTTTCGACTCCAGATTTGTATTACTACATGCTTTTATGCTATTCCACAATTTTTTATCCAAAATTATTACCAAAGATGAGTCAACGTTTGAAAACAACGGGACCATATCTAACGACACTAATATATAACCTGTTGGTAGAGACATATTTTTAATTTTATTTCTAAAATCTTCCGCGTTTTTTACAGCGGAAAAGCTATTTCCCACGTAATGGTTCAAAATGTTAGACAAAAATTTGGACAAATTGTAGAAAGGCGAACCTAAATAGCTTACAATTGGTCTTAAGGGAATACCAATTTTGTGTACTTTTCGCAGACCATACATTCGTGGGGTCGTACCATGATAATTTTTAAGAAATTTTGCCTAATTGTTCTCAATTTTTCCTAAACGTTCTCAAGAGCCAATGATTACATTTAATTTAGATTGCATTGCAGAAATAATTGTCCGACAAGAGTAACTCCATTTTGTCTAAATATTCAATTTTTGGCATAAGTACCGTTATGTTACCCTTGTCAGCTTTCAACACATACAATTCGGGGTGCTCATTCAAAAATTTCTTTGCCTTTTGAACCCCTCGAATCACTTGGACTTCTTCAATACTCACA
This sequence comes from Tipula helvola, assembly GCA_963556165.1. Lineage (NCBI taxonomy): Eukaryota > Metazoa > Arthropoda > Insecta > Diptera > Tipulidae > Tipula > Tipula helvola. Next base: position 219,480,605 of record OY744481.1, on the reverse strand, counting down.
AATGTTTTACCCAAATAATTGTTTATTTTGAAGTTCGTCAACATATTTACCAATCTATTTCTAATATTATTATGAGCCGTCTCATCTAGTCCTGAAATATGAAATTTTCGATACCTCAACAAAAAAATTTTCTTATTTCTAGCTTTCGCTAATGCCAAATTGTTTCGAAAAAATTCTTTCAGTTGTGTTCGGCAGCAACAGTGCCAGATACCAGAAAACGTTACATAAGGCCCAGATTTTCCTTAATCCGCCACTGCATTTCATCTAACCAGATTTGAACTTTACGTAGTGGTTTCATACAAAAATTAGGAAGTTTTCGTAGTATTTTCGAAGGGGTCTAGCCCCCTGGTCTAGGTGCCCCTACAATGTTTTCTAAAATTTCGATTTAAAAAAAAGAGTTACAGTACTGAGTTTAAATAAATGGTTAAATGAAATTAATCGTATACTCGTATTCGAAGGGGTCGTCCCATTGATTTACGGGAGCTAAAATATGTTTTACCACCCTATAAACGGATGAAAGTTTATGAACGGAAAAGATATTTTAGCCGTTTTCTGAAAATGGATTTACTTATTTAAGTCAGTGCTTTCTAGTAAACATAATAGCCTATACATATTAATATACTAACATACCGTCAAACCTTCAAAACCATCAAGCAATCCTCAATGAAGAATGGCGGGCCGTATATTATGTGTATGTTCCTTCCATAGACCTAGCAAAATCCTTCGACACGGTGAGCTGTAATGCAGTTGCTGAATGCCTTCAACAGTTCATACCACATCACTTGGTCAACAGCAGTATCAAGACATGCTTCTGGGAGCACCAAATGGTTCAATGTCCCCACGACCAAGGTGATACTCTCGACCAGAATTTTTAACTTCATAATTAATGTAGTTCTCATGACAGTTGCCGATCAGTTTCCTGAACTAAAAGTGTTAAATGAAACGACTGAGCCGGAGAATCTGCAGCTGCCGCTCATCCTTGCTTATATGCTGATGACAACATTCTCATTGCCGCCCCGGTGGCACAGTTGTTAGCAAGCTTGCTCTACGCTCCGGAGGTCCCGGATTCGATTCCCGGCGGGTGATGAAAAAATCACGGCTGGTTAAAGTAAGGATCAATGAATTAATCACTCATTATCCGTTGAAAAAATGATTACGAAACTTCACAATGAAGCGGCCAAATCCCTCTATGGGATGTAGCGCCAGCGAAAAAAAAAACATTCTCATCACCCGCAACCTCACCACGATTGAGCACGTTTAAGAAATTAATTGAAACCCTGGGATGTGCTGGTTTAGAGATCAACCGCCACAAATGTACCACTCTATTCAGAGAGACTCACCTTCGAATTTCATCCCATCCTCTAGTGTAATCCTAGCTGGGACAAGTTTTTCCTGCGTCGATTTAGTACGATACTTTTTTTTTATTTTTTATAACTTGTTTAATTGGGTGCAGAGCGGACTTATTAACGGTCCCAGCTCCTTGTAACTGTCAGAGCTTCAGCACCCAATGCGTGATCCTGCAAGCAAAGATTAATAGCTATGATACCTTAAATTTATTCATTTTGTATTCCTTCGGAAATTTGAAGTGTATTAGATTAGCGAATTCCACTTTTTTGATGTTCTGTATAAAAATTCGCGCTTGATTTCTTCAGTTCGAAGTTTCGGGAGCTTCACCGTAATCCTATGTGAATTAGTTGTTCCTCTTGTTACTCTTGTTGTTGTAACGAATGGTGGTATTTTCTCCGATAGTTCTGCAGAACATTTACCATATAAGCATCTGTAGAAAACGAAGAGTTCTGCAACATCTCTGCGATGCTGTAAGCAGTCTAGTTTTTGATTAAGTCTGGGATTCCGTATTATTCTGATAGCGCGGCGTGGAACCCTGTCCGATAAGTGGAGGAAGGTACCAGACGCACCTCCCCAAACTTAACAGCAATACTCTATACATATGGTCGGATGAAGGATTTATATATCTGAAGAACTTGATGCGATTTATAAAACCTTCTGCATCGATTCAGGAGCCCGAGTTTTTTTGAAGCTGATTTAGCCAATGCAACAATGTGTTCATTCCATTTGAGTTTGTTACTTATTTGAACACCAAGCAGTCGAATTGAGCCGCAAGCCACAAGGAACACGTTGAAACCGAAGTTTTAAAAACATCTTCCGTCAAACCTTCATTCTTTTACCGGTACGTGGATGATATTATTGCGGCTATTCCAAATTCGGAAATTGATAATTTTTTGGATTCATTTAATAGTTTTACCTTTCGTTCCATTGTTTAGCCTTTCTAGATGCTATGGTAATACGTAATAAGGATGGAAGTTTAACTACAGATTTATATTATAAAAAATCCTGGTCGGGTCGGTATCTAAATTATAATTTGTGGCTTCCATCATCTTACAAAAATAACACAGTGTTTTTGTTAGCTGAAAAAATTTGAGATTATCGGATGAGGTTTTTCATGCCGAAAATTTCAAAATTTTAAGTAATGTTCTAACTCAAAATGGCTATCCAAGAGGTGTAGTTACTAGAGGAATTAGAAAGGCTATCGAAAAACATAGTAATTCGGTAAATATTTTGGAAAATACGCGCGTAAATCCAAATTTAATCGTTGAAAATAATCGCATACTTTACATTTCGAAACGATATGTTAAAATTCTTTTCGAAAAAATAAAATTTCTTTTACAAAATTATGATATACAACTTGTTGGTAGAACATTTCACAGTTTGGACATGGCTTTATTCACTAAATTAAAAGACAAAATTCCCATAGAGTTAAAATCAAATTTAATAAATTAAAATGTTAGTGTGGAAAAGAGTATATCGGTCAAACTAAACAAAATTTAAAAAAACGAATTCGTCAACATATTTATGATTCTACGTATGAGTTTAAACCGTTATCCCACTTGTTATCTACAGATGACGCTGAGCTACTTGATAAGGAGCAAAATCTCAGTAAAAGATTAATTTTGGAAAGCATTTGCATCAAAAAACATCAAAATTTATCTCAAAATTTATTAAATATCAAGGAAGTTTCAAAATATTTGTTAAATTATTACGACAACATTTTGTAGAAATTCATCAACCACAAGGATATGGTTTTTTACCACAAATGGGTAGTCGTTGCGACTTTTTTTATGTGAAAATGTGCATATTTGTGTCTTTTTTTCGTTAAATTGTACTAAGTTGTTGTTACCCCACTCAAATATTGTACTTAAATCGGAATTAAGAGAGTTACGACTTCTGCCCGTTTATTATTTAGATTTGTAATGCTAGGGTCCGCCTCGAATGAAATAGAAGAATGCAATGTAGCATCATCCGCAAAGCTATGGATAGGGTTTACAGTGCTATCCAGTAAATCGTTGATGTTTAGCAAAAACAGGGTCGGTGGTGTTCTAGGGCGAGATTTCATTTGTTCGTGACATACGTCAAGAGATCGGTCGCGGATCGGCTTTCACGAAAAAAGCCGTATTGTCTATCCAAAATTAACATGCTAATTTCAAGATATTTAACTATATGTTGATTGACGCATTTCTCAAAGACTTTAGCGACGGCTGACACAATTGATATTGGCCGGTAGCTTGAAGGGTCAGTTTTATCATAATCCCATTCAGCACGGGTTGCACCATTGCATTATTCCAGGCGTTCGGGTAGTCGCCTTGCTTATATGAAAGTAGGAACATTTTAGATAATATTAGAGCCAATTTACTGGCAAACTCCTTCAATATTCGAACTGGAATTCCATCAGGTCCGGTGCCTTGTTTGCATTCATTGACTTCAGATTAGTAAAGACAATTTCCTCCGAGATGGCGACGGGGCTCATTTTAAAACCACAATATGGAATTAATGGGAGTCCAATTCCATCTGGGACAACTAATGTCGAGTTCGATTTGAAGATGCTCGCCAATAAGTCAGCTTGTAAATATGGATCCACCACCAAGGCGCCGTCAGCACATTTAAATGCTGAAACAGATGTTTTCGAAATATTTGCAACCGATGCGACCATGTGGTAAAAGTTGCGATCGGAGATTTTCAACTCGGAAGCAACATTGGCTGTCCTGCTATCGGCTCTTTTTGCTTCTCTACCACAGGTTTGTTTGCAGGTGTTCCGTATCGTTTTGTATTCATCCTAAGAAATTTCGTTGCGTTTATATTTTTTGTATGCCGCTTTATTTTGTTTGGCAGCTTTGGTGGCTTCTTTTGAACATATTTTAAATTTTGATTGGGATTGGAAAATGATGAGGGGATAAATTTATTCATTCCATGTAAGACGGTGTCAGTAAAACTGGAAACGGCGTCGTCTATGTTGTTGTTATGTAGGCAATGGCGTTCCCAAGGGAAATTTTGAAAAAATGACCGTAAACCATCAAAATCAGCCTTGTGGTGTTTCGACAGATATTTTTGTGGTTATTAAGTTATGGTCAGAATTTCCCGTTCCAGTTTCGACATGGGCCTCTGTGTAAGGTCATGCGAAATCGCAAGCCATTCCGCATGGCGCCCAGCGACATTTGTATCTTTGTGATTCAACCATTGTTTATGGTGGGCATTAAAGTCACCGACCATATTTAATTCGCATTCGGGATGTTGATTGCGAACATCGTCATATTTTTCTGACAAGCTCCCAAAGAAGCTAATCGTTTCTGAATCTGTCTGATTAGGAGATCTGTACAAACTAATTAAAAAAAGGAGTTTATTAGGAAGGGAAATTTTAAGCACAATAGTTTGAGCGGTTTTTATAAATATTTTGTACTTATTGTGTATTGAGTACGGTATGTGGTTTTTAACGAAGATGCACACTCCACGTTGCAACTCGAAAGCTTGTTCGAACTGGTAGCGCTTGAAGTAGAATTCGTTTTCGTAGATGTTCGACGATACTTTTGTTTCCATTAGGACTAATATGTCGGGTTTTCGTGATTCGAGATGTTGATGTGCGCAATTTTTGTTAGTCACGACACCTCTGACATTGGTATAATGGATGTGAAGGCTATTAATTGTGTCTTTACGAGGATTATGCCTCGCCCCGCGATCCGAAGAGACATGTTTCGGGGATTTTCGTTTATTATTATTCATATAAAAATAAATCATTTTTGTACGCAAAAATGTTGGAAATCCGACCCAACAAAAAATATAAAATGAAATAATAAACTTTGGAAAAATAAATTATATTAAAAACTGAACGCGGGCAAAATTATATATAAACTAAAATAATTGTTAAAATAAAAATAAAAATTTTTTTATGGATGCTGGGCATTAACCATTTAGTCGCCTCCAACGACATGCATTGAATGCTGTGGTGGTATTCTAAGGATATCATCATGCTCGTGAGGTGCACTTTACGAATCATGAGAGTGCCCCCAACCACAGGGGTTGACAAAGGTGCCCACTCTCGACCAGAATTTTTAACTTCATAATTAATGAAGGTCTCATGACAGTTGCCGATCAGTTTCCTGAACTAAAAGTGTTAAGTGAAACGACTGAGCGCGAGAATCTGCAGTTGCCGCTCATCCTTGCTTATGCTGATGACATCATTCTCATCATCCGCAACCTCACCACGATTGAGCACGTTTTTAAGGAATTAATTGAAACCCTTGGGAGGCTTTGAATTTCGAGTCAGTTAGTTGATTTTATTTTTATATTTTTTCTTAAGCTAATTCAAAATTCGAGACAAAAAAAAAATTAGAACTTGTAAATCGAGCACAATGGCAGAATGCTACCACCATACGGATCCCTTGGTGATGCCGCTGAACGTAAAATTCCTGAGTTTCAAGTGGCGCATGCGAAAAATACAAAAACCTAAGCGAATGATGTAAATCTTTTGAACAGCTGTGATGTGATCTGGTCTATAATCTTACAGTTTTATTTTTATTTTTTATAATGTTAAGACACTTCATATTGCCACAATCTGTTGTGAATGAGCATATGCTCAAAACTGAGAGTGGAAGCATGAGGGTGGTATTTAACACAAAATTTTTGTATATATAAACAAATAAATAAATATGTAAATAAATATGTAATCAGGATGTGCTGGCTTTGAGATCAACCGCCACAAATGTACCACTCTCATCAGCGAGATTCACATTCAAATTTCATCCCATCCTCTAGTGTAATCCTAGCTGGTACAAGTTTTTCCTGCGTCGTTTAGTGCGATACTTGGGCACTCATCTTACCTTAAGCCTAAGTCGGCCTTTTACCATCCGAACTTGGTGTCGTCAAGCAATAGGCATCGCTTGGCAGATGTGACTGTTTATTAAGAAACAGAAAATTCCTTTGAAGACAATCATTATACCATGTATAACACAACAATTGCACCCATGATTACTTATGGTCGGAAAATTGCCGCAGTCACTCATACAAACCGAGGCAGAATGAGCTATTTTTTCTAAAAATGCTAACCTAATTCAGCACAAATCAGCCCAGCACCCAAAACGGAAATATTACGTGGTAGAAGTACGTAGAATAAATTACTGGGGTCACATCCATCATCATAGTCTAAACCGTATTCTGAGCATCGCCTTGAGGTATACTGCTGCACCAAAGAAACCAGGAATGACTCGCTTAATCAGGACTTACAATATTATAAGAGGACCGGGAATGAAAAAAGAACACCGAAGAAGGCAGCTGAAGAACTTTATACTCCTCACGAATCCGGTTCCGGTGACCTTCGAATAGAGAAACCCAAGAAGGAAAAGAAGTATAACCACAACATAATTTGGATAAAACAAATTCAGCCACCTTTACTTCATTTGCATTCCTTAGTCATGACAAATAAATAATACTTGTATCCTTTTTCACTTTCCTTTAATTTTCTCGGGGACAGTATTTCACACTTACAAAAATCAAATGATTAATATGTATTCAATGAACAGCCTTGAACAAATCGGCGCTCGATGAAGAAAGACGTGTCGGGCACATCACATAATATATGAAAGGGGTCATCCAAACATACCCGTGATCCGTCTCCTTATGAGAAATCGGTATTCGAGACTAATGGAAACGTGAAGGATGACGTAATAAATTTAACTAATTTTCCTTCTTAAATTACCAGAAGTCCGCGTTTACTTGCCGAGCAGATAGGCTGAAAAGGAAAAAAATTAGTAGAGGCTGGTCTACTGCAATAAGACATCCTGATGGCATTTTTAATATAAGCGTTCCGGAAAATGTAAAATATTTAGAAGGAGAACTATTTGTACTTTCGGAAAAGATGTTCGATAATCAAAATATTATTTTGTTAGGAACGCAATCAACCCTTAAACTCCTGGGAGAAGCAGAATGTTGGCTTATGGATGGGTCGCTCGAGATAGTTTGAGTATTTATACGCCAACTATTTACCATTCATGGCAAAATTCAACATGGAATTGTATGGATGGATAATGTTCAGAAAAAACTATTTATCCGGGATAAAAACCAAGAGTAGATCAGAACGATAACTCGCTTATTTTCCAAATTTTTGGACAATCTCGGAGGATAATGATAGAAATTTCCCGCGTACCCAGAACTCTGGAAAATCACACATTATCACCATATACCTAGTTCAATTAAAAAACGAAATACACTACTCCAAAAAATTAAAGGAACACTAATTTTTATCAATTTTTTTAGTGTTTTTTGAAGAGCTGTATCTTTGTAAAATACGGTCGTACAGAGATGAAAAGAAAAGCATTTTAAAGCTTCAAATCTCTAGTTTTGAAACTTTTGAGCGGAAAATTTTTGTGAGATACCGTTATCACGCAATCATAAGAAGGAGCGCGAAATAAAAAAAATCGAATTTTTTTTTTTTTGTAAGGATCCATGGGCGCGGGAAATTTGTTTTAAGTAAAACCAATGCATAGGTCGGTTAGCCTGTTAATTAGGCGTAAATTTAATTTCATTCTGGTCTCTCTATGTCAACTTTTTGCTGAGATATCTGACTTTGAATCAAAAAAGATCCTTTTGCCTTTGATCATCGATATCTCAGCAACCAATGATTGCACAGTAAACTTTAGGGCAGCCTTAAAAATTTCAGTAAATTTCCTACAAGACCCTTTAATGATTAGTTGCGAACAAATTTTTTTTTCACCCTCAATACTGATTTGAAAAAAGTACAATAAAACGACTTTTTAGGTTGTCCTAGTAAATCTACCGTTACTTTACAAATATTCATTAAAAGACTAATGTTGCCAGGTCATTTTACAGTTTAATGTACTCCTAATAGCCCTGTATTATTTTCAAATTGATCCATCCAACCGTTTTTCCGAACAGATTGATCAAAGTTTTACAAATCAATTAAAGGAACAAGTGATCATCAAAATAAAAAAACGAATTTTTCACAGTTTGCGTTAGTTATTTGTTAACCCTTAATGATCGTAAGATTTTTTTGCAATACATACTCGCCAATAAGAGACGACAGAAAATTAAATAAAGTTCTGTAATATGACCAATTATTATGGAACTTGGCAATTTCTCATCCGATTTTAGTGAAATTTGGTATGCGTTATTGAAATGGGATTCTAAAACGATTCGTGGATGAAGTTCTGGAAAATGGCCAACTAGGAAGGAACTTAGCCATTTCTTATCCGATTTTGATGAAAGTCAGTATGTACGATGGAAATGGGATTCTAAACTGATTTTTGGATGAAATTCTGCAAAATATCCAACTAGGGAGGAACTTGGCCATTTCTTATCCGATTTTGATGTAATTCAGCATGTACGATGGAAATGGGATTCTAAAGTGATTTTTGGATAAAGTTCTGGAATATGGCCAACTAGGATGGAACTTGGCCATTTCTTAACCGATTTTGATGAAATTTGTTATGCGTAATGGAAATGGGGTTCTGAAATGATTATTGGATGAAGTTTTGGAATATGGCCAACTAGGATGGAACTTGGCCATTTCTTATCCGATTTTGATGAAATTCGGCATGTACGATGGAAATGGGATTCTAAAGTGATTTTTGGATAAAGTTCTGGAATATGGCCAACTAGGGATGGAACTTGGCCATTTCTTATATATATATATTTGTTAATGTAATTTATTCTATCATGAGCAATCGCACACCCCCTTGTTGGTTATCTTAGATTGTATTCATTGCTAAAATGCTAACCTTATGTTCCGATGTATACAATACCTTCCCCACATACATAGACGATAGTGTGACCATTTATGTTATAATCGCATCATACTTCTGTTTTTCGGGGTTGTCTGGCTATGTGGAGAATATGTTTATATATTGTTCATCTCACAAAAAACTTTTTAGACAATATCGTTGTCGATAAAAAAACTCAATATGGTCATGATTGCGTTGTTTTAGTTTTCATTCGCGTTCAATTTTATTTGTAATTTTTTTTTGGAAAATATTTTTTCCAAGTCGTTAATAATTTTTTTTGTAAGAATATTTGTTATATATTTTTTTATATTTTTCTTATTATTAGACATTGAAAATGACTAAAAAATCGAAACGTATGTTAAAAAAATAAAAAATAAATTATAATTAATACTGTCTATAAGAAGCTGTGTTTTGAATTTTTTTTTTTATAAAAATACTAATCCTCTTAGCAGACAACTCGATTGATGATAAGGATGCATTAGATAATGTAATAGATGTTTCCGCTTTTGAATTATCATCATCAAATAATCTAAAAACATCTGTATCAATAAATGTAAAGGCTCAGGAGTCAGATGACCTATTGGTCGATGAGACAGCAACTGTTATAGCGGATGGGAATTCAACATCAAATAACGTATCATGCCATTTACCGATAAATCCAAATCCTCAGCAATTAGGAGGTCACACTGAACTTTCTTCCATGTTTGCAAATGTAATTGTTGATCGGAAGGACAACGCATTCGAAAAACCTATCTGGAAAAAACGTCACTTGGTATATAGCAAGAAACAGATAAAATTCCTAGGAAATTTCATGCTACCATCGGAAATTGCTGAACTTCCCACACCTTATAAATATTTCTCGTTCTTCTGGTTAGTAAATATTGAAGCATCGATAGTAGAACAAAGCGTGCTTTACTCACTTCAAAATAACCAGACTGATTTCAAATTTTGAAGACCTGCGCGATTTTATGGCAATGATTTATATAATGTCAATAGCCAGAATACTCAGTGTTCGAGATTATTGAGGACCTTACGGATATGATAAAGTCAAAGCCATTATGTCCATCAATCGTTTCAAAAAGATAAGGCGTTTCATTCATTTATATGACAATTCGCATCGCCTTGATAAACGTCAAAAGAACAGGGATCACCTTTATAGCGTTCGTCCGGCTATCGATCAGCTCAACAAAAATTTTGGAAAAATTTCCAAAGCTCGACAGATTGTTTGTTTCGATAGAAAAAACAAATCTTGGTTAATAGTACCTTGTCCTCAAGTCATAAAAGAGTACTATGTTCATATGGGTGGAGTTGACTTAATGGACAGCCATCTTCGCAGGCATAAGATTTCACTTAAAAGTCAGAAATGGACAAACAGGTTTTTTTCATTTGTTGTATATTACGATGATAAATGCATGGCTTCTCTATAAGCGAGTGAATCATAATCACCCAGAATTTACCCCTCTTCGTCAAAGTGTCTTTAGAATGCAAGTTGCAGAAGCATTAGTATAAACGTGTCTAAAGATACGAAGAAGCGTGGGCGGCCATCGGGATTGGAAAAAGAGTTTCAACAGCGCATGAAAAAACCAAATTCTACGGCAATTCCGTGCAAAGATGTTAGAATGGGCACATTCGAACATTGGCCTAACTATACATCCCAAGGAAGGTGTGCTCTATGTAAAGAAGGTAAGACCACTACTATGTGCGCATAGTGTAATGTAAGACTAAGCTACACCGCAAAAAAAAATTTTTTTATGATTTTCATAATAAATAAAAGAAATATTCAAATCAGCAGCAAAAAGTTGTAATTATTATTATAGGACCGCCTTTCCTAAAATAGTAACTGGCAAAATATGATTATAAATGTGATCATAGATAGAGCTACGATATGACTTGAACCTCATCTCCAAGGTGATTTTGAGGTCAAGGTCATTTTTTTAAATTGGAGCCCCCTTTTCTGGTGCCAGAATCGAAAAAAGCGGGAAATTGGATGTGAAAATATGTATTTTCCATGACCTCGCAAGGTTACCTGTAGTAATACAATAAATTTAATCTCAAATCATCCGTATAAAATGGAAAATAATAATGTGGCACACTCGATACTGGTTCCGCCACAGTTGACGCTGTCAACGTTTCAAATATCAAAATTGGATCGACTACTACTAGACTACGTCTGCATGATACTTTCGATGATCTGATAAATAAATAAGTAGAAAGGGTAGAAACCTTATGCGTTTTTGAAGCCGAGATAATTAAAAGACTTGGTGCATCATAAAAAAATAAATTCAATCTGTTATTGTATGATCTGACCTTAGGTTAGGGGTTCGAAAACCATCGCAACTCTTAGCAAGTTTTTAATTAAATTGCATTAGTGATTCCAATTTCAGTCTTGAACCGAAATAGTTCATAGTAAAATGAAATGTTAATTTCTATTTAAACTGCAATATTAGTATCACTTTTTATTAACTTGATTGTTTACGTGATTGATAGGCCAGCATAATAATAGCTGCTGCACTTCTTGACGTTTGTACCATATTACATGAAATGACAAGGAAATGCACAGGGAATCTGTTCGGAATAAAATTTTGATCCACAAACAATCGTTTGCTTAATTTTTGTTGCGACTAATCGAATTAATATAAGTCGTTTGGTTTTTGGATCATCACATCATTATTCAACTGCACTTTGTCACTTTTCTAGTAAAATTTTACACTTCAAATTTCTTTTCATTTTATATTTATAAAAAACCATTAAGTAAATAAGAAATTTAGTTTTATTTCACATTAACCAGATTAGAACCACAAGACAAGAAAAATTGTTATTACCTCAAGTAATAAGCGTAATTGTAAGAATTTTTTCTCTCACTTTTAAGAGGAAGACGCAATCACTAAAGTACTTACTATTTCGAATATGGTAAATTCCAAAAAATCTAATTAAATAACACATATAATTTATAATTTATCATTAACAAAACTAAACTACGGTTTAAAATAAATAAAATAACAACAATATAAAATAACAACAAAGAGAAATATTTTGTCAATTGCTCACTGTTAAAGTTTCAAACTAACACAAATTAAGTAAAACAAGAAAAATGAATTTACTATAGGCAAACCTTATTTCGTATCTGCAAAATGTAATTTACAATTGATAAGATAAGAACATATTATGAATTCACTGAATAATATATTTCAAAAACCTAATTAATTAAAACAAGTTAATCTACCGTATAAAAAAATATTATCGAAATAGATTATTTTATAACTGAAACGGAAGTACATCGAACATGGCCCAAGTAACAATTTTTAGAACTGAGAGCAACAATTACTAAAGATACATGTTAAACCGAAAGTGATCTGACTGAAAACGTCTGAGTTAAATTCAACATGTAAACGGCGACTTGGCTGAAAGTTATTTGAAAGTAGTCTGAGTCCGGTCAACTAAAATTTGGTTGGCTGAGTCAGTTTGTATATTTAGTTATACATGTAAACTTTAATTTAGTTGAACTGACAGATTTTTTCATACTGGCAAATGGTTTTATACATTTTCGAAGTGATTTTTTATAGATTTTTATAGATTTTTTATTAGTTGAACTGACAGATTTTTTCATACTGGCAAAAGGTTTTATACATTTTCGAAGCGATTTTTAATAATTTAAATGTAATTTTAGAACAAAGTGCCATTTAAGATGTCCATTCAGATCAAATAAAAAAATCTCATGTAACCACTAACCCAAAGTTTCAGTCAGATCACTTTCAGTCATAACTCAGTCAATCACTTTTGGGTTTAACATGTATCTTTAGTAAATGAGCTCTATTACAGTTCTATAACTGATAAAATCATACTAATGGCTCTACAAGATAAATATTTAATATTTGTAGCTTTACGAAAAATGAATGATGCAATCTTCTCATAAAAAGCCCGGTATGTCATAGAATAAAATGTTTCTAAGAACCTAATTTTTCCTGTTTAAGAGCTGCATTAAAGCACATTTAGAGTTTATTACTTGTTTATTGGTTTGCTGTGATATAACATAGATTTACATTATTTTAGTGCTCATCGGTAATAAAAAACTTGCAGTTTCCTAATATACAGCTGGCTTATATAACTTACACTCCTTTAGAGCAGGAAGAATTATTTTAGTGCATTATAAAACATTTCTTTCATTTTGTTTGTTCTTAATTTTAATATGTCGCTTGTACGTATAACGCAAAAGAGGTAGTAAAACAAAATTACTTGTTTAGCTGGTTGTGATTAATAATATTACCGTTAATTTGCTCTACTACGGTGGTCAAATAGTCTGTTAGCAATTTTTAATTTTTTATGGAACTAACTGTTGTATTATACAATCGATTTCCTATGTAACTCCTTTAATACTCGTACCTCTACTATAGAAAAATATTTAAACTATAACGCTACTCAAGCTTCGAACAAGGATAAGATTATTTTCTTTTAGAGCCCCAAGCTGTACAACAAAATATTGAGAGAGACAGAGAAAGAGAATGCTTTGAGTTGGGATGCTATACATTAACAATAACATAAAATCGTCCATTTTTGACTTTAAAAAAATGTGTAACTTGTCGGCCATGTTAAATAATATTTTTAGCTAAAGACATTTGGCCCAATTTTTTTACAATCCAGCGGTTTCCACAAAATTAGGTTAAAGCAACTAAACCAATTTTTAGGAAAACGTAAAATTAAACTTTTCAAGAAAATATGACTTTTTCTGCTTCCAATAAATACTTATTTAATTTTTAAATGTTACAGATTTGAGTGGCCAATATATAATTTAGTAGGTATAAAAATAAAACAACATTATACATTTTAGTATTTGCAATCCACAAATAGTTAATAAATATTGATATTTATGTACAAGTTTTATTCAATCGAAACAATTTTAGAGAAACATTATATTCGCCTTTAAAGTGCCGCAAGAGGCGCCACGATTTTTACGAGCCAAAGGTGATAACCGGTTATTTTATGTAACGCATTTATATTTAAATTGAAATTTTATTGATAAATCAATTACCTTTCTAAATGAATTTAATTTTTTAATTGCAAAAAACGATTATTTTAAAACAAATTCACAAAGAAACATGTATAATTATACATTTATTTACCGGTTGATCACCTTTGGCTAAGTTGTAAAACCGTTCACCAGATGTCAAATACTCTGCTTGAAAAGGCGAATAAGTAAAATCAAATGTCTATATTCGGTATAATTTGTTTGCGTCGAAATTGTTAACTTTGTTATTGCTATTTCAATAATACGAAGTTTGTCAGTATTTTTTTCTAAATAATATTATATGATCATTGATCACCTTTAGCAATTAGCTTTCAAAATGTAAAATTTTATAGAGCTGTACGAGCTATTTTGAATAATACAGTTGGTCGTATTTAAGTACCGTCCCAGTATGCAAATTTTCCACACTGTGGAAAAATTATTCGAATTCCATACGAAATTCCATATAACAAAATATCAAAGACACATCAAATTCGTTTGAAGTGTATCGGGTTTTGTCTTTCTCTTTCTCTCACAAAAAAAATACTTACATAAAAATATCGACGCACACGCCATTTTCTACACTCAGCTGAGTTTGTCAATTTCCCAGTATGCAAATTTTCCACACTGTGGAAAAATTATTCGAATTCCATACGAAATTCCATACAACAAAATAACAAAGACACATCAAATTCGTTTGAAGTGTATCGGGTTTTGTCTTTCTCTTTCTCGCTCACAAAAAAAATATTCACATATAAGTATCGACGCACACGCCATTTTCTACCCTCAGCTGAGTTTGTCAATTTGTTGTGATTTGTGTTTTGATTGAGCCAGACGTGTGTCGTGTGTGTGAATTAAAGTGTTTTTTCAATTTATTATCTATCAATTTATTATTTAAATTTATTTTATACTTCGTTGTAATCTTAAGAATCTTAATTATCTAATTATGTTTTACACATTAAACGCAATTATTATAATATAAGTTTATTTATTTATTATATACATATGTAGATTATTATATACATATGTAGTATAACATTTATTATTTAAGTACATACATATACATATACAAAATTATTGAATTTGTAATTGAAATAAATAAAACACTATTTTCAAATGAAAATTTTATTTTGAGTTATTATTCGCATGGAAATATTGGTTGATTCTATCAGGAAAAGACCAAAAATCTACTATGGAAATAATATTTTGTTTCCGACGGAAAACTTTTTTATAATTGCCAGAAATTAGTACGGAAAAGGATATGAAAATATGCAAATTTCCAACAAAATTCCATCTACTTTCCAAATCTGATTTTGTCTCGTTTTAGTTAGGGCACACACCCACACCGGAATTTTTGAGACACTTTTCTTTGGCAAGTAGTACACTATTCCGTGTACTTTTGATGTTTCTTTCCATAGAAACAGTATGTTTTTCGTACGAAAATTCACACGGATTTCCGTTGGCCGTGCATATTGGGTTGTTGTGATTTATGTTTTGATTGCGCCAGACGTGTGTGTGAATTAAAGTATTTTTTCAATTTATTTCACGTCGATTATAGAATTCGCGGTTGCGGATCGTAAACTACATATAAAAAAAATTGGAAACAATAATTTTTTATCATAATTTCATTGAAATTCCTTAGGATAATTTTACAATTCGTCAAAAAAAATTGTTTTAGATCCGCAATAAAAATATTGCGTTTGTACGGGGAATCAAAAAATATAAATCACATGTAAATCAATAGAAGTTTTCCAGGATACTTTGATTTACACCAATTGTTTCCAATTTTTGTTATATGTAGTTTACGATCCGCGATAGATTCGCAACCGCGAATTCTATAATCGACGTGATATTTTATACTTCGTTGTAATCTTAAGAATCTTAATTATCTAATTATGTTTCACACATTAAACGCAATTATTATAAGTTTATTTATTTATTTATGTATAACATTCATTATTTAAGTACAGATATACAAAATTATTGAATTTGTAATTGAAATAAATAAAACACTATTTTCAAATGAAAATTTTATTTTGAGTTATTATTCGCATGGAAATATTGGTTGATTCTATCAGGAAAAGACCAAAAATCTACTATGGAAATAATATTTAGTTTCCGACGGAAAACTTTTTTATAATTGCCAGAAATTAGTACGGAAAAGAATATGAAAAAATGTAAATTTCGAACAAACTTCCATTTATTTTCCAAATCTGATTTTATCTCGTTTTAGTTAGGGCACACACTCACACTGGAATTTTTGAGACACTTTTCTTTGGCGAGTAGTACACTATTCCGTATACTTTTGATGTTTCTTTCCATATAAACAGTATGTTTTTCGCACGAAAATTCACACGGATTTCCGTTGGGCGTGCATATTGGGGTATAGAACATAGGTACTAGGGTTTGCAAACCAGGTTTACCCGGTCTCAAAAACTCGGGTTCTCTTCAAATTTGATGAACCCGAAAATCCAGGATTTTTACTTAAACCCCGGATTTATATTTCAAAATAAATTCTATTCAAAATACATTGTAATTATGTATTAATTAAAACACAAACACACTACATAAATTCCGCTGAAGATGACGACGATGTTGTTGAGGATAATATAGGAATATATCACAAAGACTATAGACTTACCAAAAGTTATATAAATCACCTGTGCGAAGGGTTCGCAGGTTAAAAACCCGAGTTGCACGTTAGTTTTCTGAGTCTGAAAATCCGGATTTTTACTCGCGCCGGGTTTTTATTTCAAATTCAATAATGAGCCCACATTAGTTTTGGATTGCAAGACTCGTTGGTATTCCATTTTAAATATGGTTGAACGATTCTTAATCTTATTCGAATGTGTGAAACTTCGTTTGAAAGACCTTAATCATCTTAAGGAACTCTCACAAATTGATTTAGATCTATTGAAACATTTTCGAAATGCAATATCACCAATAATATCAGCGGTTGAATCATTAAGACGGGAGGATGGCACTCTGATTGCAGCAGAAACAGTAATTATTTGTATGTTTACGGAAATTGAAAATTTGAACCCAAATAATGGACCAAAACTGCTAAATACACTCAAACTAAGAATTGTATATCGTAGAAATGTCAGTTTAATGTCATTGATACATGATCTAAGAGGCCTATTTAGTTGGAACAAACAAGCAGATACCCTTATGTATAGTACAAAATCACAAATAATGGGACGCAGGAAAATTGTTTAAAAGATTATTTAATGTTACATCAGCAACCGCCGATGCCTTACCAAATGAATGCTGCGACGTGCCTGTCAAACTATCAATGGAGAATTTAATTTGACCATTAAAACTGCTTCTTTGCAGCAATCAATACAAACCCTTCAAAGTTCTAATTTATTTAGAAAAACACAAGTGCGCTATGTTCGAGTTTTCAGGTGAAATGACCAATAACTTTGGTTAGAACACATATATAAAGCTTTACTATCAATATCGCCAACTTCGACTGACACAGAAAGAGTACTCTCAATTACAATTAATTTTAGTATTTTTAAAACATTTTTTTTTTTGCGATACGATTAAAATTTTGTATTAAGATAGGGGAAAGTCGTCTAAGTCGTACCGGTGCTTAAATCGTACCTCAATAATTTCAAAAGTAGGTTCCCCGCCATACAAATGGCACAGTGTATAGTAATACTGCTCGGCTATACTATGGGCGTAGACAGTAGGTACGTATCTGTGTTTCAATAAATTTAGAATGTTTCTGGTAAACAAATTCATTTTTAATCGTTTGAGTGTAATTTCCATCTTGGGCGTGGAGCTCCTAAGGTAAGAAAACACTAGTTAAATACATTTTGGTATATTAGTGATTTGTTTGCCTCTGCAGTTTTTATGAAAGATTTTTTCAAAATAGGTTTAGGGTTTTATGAAATGACATGCCTTAATAAGTAGGTAGTAAGATTTAATGTACTGGTTTCCTTTGTCAACCGATTTCAATTTTTTTAGCTTGAGTTTAAAGAAAATGTGCGCAAACTATTTAATTTTTTGACAATAAATAAAAACCGGGTTTATTAAGGTTTCCAATGATACTCATAACTATGTGTTTACTAATCGCCGTCTTCCAAGGGAAAAATTTACTACTTGGAAGTACTTGTGATTAGATACCCAATGGAACGAGAAATTGAGCGACACAAGAAAAACATAGCCTTCTGTTTAGTTGTTTTACTTTATTTAGTATAGTTGTTTATTATGGTAAAGGCGATAAATAAAATTAGATTGAAAATATGACAAAAAATTGGACATTCTTAGAAACGTAACATCAACAACAAAATAATTTTGTATTAAATTTGACATTTTACATTATCAAAAGTTAAAAAAAACTCGAACATAATAAAAAACTCTCAAAAAATATCGAAAAAACTCTAAAAGCCATCTATTGGAATTTTTGCAACTAAAATCCACCTAGAGCAAGTTTTATGCGTAACAACTTCTATTTTCTACACCATCGTATGAGAATGAGTAGTTGTGAGTGATACAAGTACTTGCGAGTAGTTTGCTTTTGCCAATGGAAGACGCTTAATATATTCTCTGATTTCTGAAAACGTTTTCTTAAGAGTACGACTTGAGCAACCTTACCCTAACATATTTAATTTAAATGAATTTAACAATTTGATTTTAATTTATTTTACGATTGAACTGTAAATATACAGTTTATTTATTTTAGTATTTTATGAATAATATTGAATTTCTGACTTCTTATTTTAAATATTTTTGTTATTTTAATGAAGAAAAACCGGGATTCCGGGTAATAACCCGGGTTTAAGGATTTTCTAAACCCGAAAATCCGGGTTTTAAAACTTCCGGGATTTTGCAAACCCTAATAAGTACGTTATAAAAGCGATAAAAGCTCTTTCGTTTATAATATCGTTTTCAGTTTGTTGTTAATTAACAATATTATTAACTGTTGTTATCTAAAATTTGGTTTTTTGCAAGGCAGAGTGTAACGAGCCATTATATTTTTGATGAGAAGCCGGGCATGGTTAATTTTTTTTTTATGTAGCTATACTCGGTTGGGAAGGTCGTTGGCTTCGCTGGCTCATACAATTTCCATACCATGAATTATTATTTCCTTTGGATTAGATCCTCATTTTAAATTTTATTCTTTTAAAATTTTGTTTTTAAATTCAACAATTAGCTAAACTGCTTCAAACAAACTACACTAAATTAGATCGTCCACCTTTCCTTTCTTTTTTTAGATGATAACTAAAACACTATAGCTCTAAAATTATTGTCTAAAGACTCACGTACCCACCATCGATTTACAGTCATTAGCCAAAAATCTTGCGCACCTTCTGAAACCACATAAATATTTGTTTTAAAAGTCGATTACACTATTTAAAATTAAAAAAAAGATGTGCAGTATTCTGGGTTGAGTACTATAAGATTGTTGCCCAGTTTCAATGGCAGCGGTTGCGGCAGGTTTTACTTTGTCGATGATGTTCTTTCCAAATATTTTTTCAAAAACATAGAATTTGGTAATGTTATACAAAATTTCAAGTTAACACCACTGTACGTAAGATAGAAATTTTAAACTTATCTCAAAATGTGACGAATTACCACGTAAACAAAACACAAACATAACGAAACTTTTTATATAAACAGATTTTTAATGGTTCACATTTAACCAAATTTATAATATATAATATAATATATATTATATATATATATATATAAATTAATTCAATTTTTTTAATTAACATAATTCAATTAATATAATCAGTTCGATTGCATATATAAAATAAATACTATGTATAATTCAGTTTAAAAAAAACAACAATAATTAATTTAAGTGTAATTGCAGTTAATCACAAATTGTCAGCCACATCCTCAACTCAATGCCTAAGTTTTTTCGGCAATAGTTTTTAAATACCCGCAAATTTCTTTTAGTGAACCGCTAATATCATTTAAAGTGGTATTGAGTTCGGTGCGGGCTCTCTACCTCTCCTGCTCAGCTTGCTCTGCAAATTGATCGAACTGCTTATCTAAAATTGTATAGTTGTAAATTAGTACAAATGTATAAAACAATTACAAATAAATTTACCTCCTGCGGTAATTCTCCCAGTTCGAGGTCTCTTGCTACTTTCAGGTAACGGAGTAGCATCATTCTCCAAGTATTGCACCTGAATGTCTTCCATTTCAAAGTATTCAATTTGACACTCTTGAAAGCCCATCGATGACACCTGTGGATCCCCTCGACAACAATTGTACTCCAGAAAACAAGAGCCTGATTTTCTAATTCGGTGAGCGGCGTATATTTGTTTATGCCACCACCAGTTTTATTAATAGCCGCTCTAAGCGCGCTTGCCTTAAAATTGGTCTCATACCTCCAATTGTCGAATACCTAAAACAAGAAGTGCATAGTACTTTATGCATTTGTTTTTTTACACAATTATACTACCTTCTTTCAGTCGGTTTTGGTTTTATTGGGACCCTTTGCTGCATTCAGTAACATTGTGATTTCCTCCCATAAATAATTGACTGACTCATCGCAGTGTTTTACTTTCTTTTACGTAAGTAAAATAAAGTATAGTAATCATGAAAATTTTCGACCTTGAGATTATTGAAGATTTATCTGTTTTGAGGTCCCCTGAGTCCGAAAAAGTGGGTTTCGAAATGATGTCTGTCTGTCCGTCCGTCTGTCTGTCAGTCTGTGTCCTCTCTACAGCCCAGATGGCTTAACCAATCGAACTGAAACTTCAGATTTAAGCTTTTTGGATAAATTGGGAGGTCCCAGTGAATTTTACTTCAAATCGGTCCACCGGAAGTGGCCACTCCCTTGGGCCAGAAAATTTGTTTTGCAAATATCTTAAAAAGTATAAGGTTTACAAAAAATTACTAATACGAAATGTTTCCAAAAATCAAAAAAAAATAAAAATAAACAAATTAAAAATTAAAAAAATTAAAATTAAAAATTTAAAAAAAAAATTTAAAAAAAATTTAAAAATTTTATAAAAAAAAAATTAAATATTGTTTTGCCAACACATAAATATATGTGTATATATACCCTAATTATGCTAATTATAATTAATTTGCACACTACAGTGACATACTTCCGGTTTTTAATGCAAATATTACATAATTGAATGTGGATCATTTTTTCATGTTTCTTAACTTCGACTTATTAGGGTTTGTAATACTTAAGTATTGTATATCGTTTTATAATTGCAAAAATATTTCGCAACTCCTGCCCCCCCCCCCCACTTTTTTACAAGGAGTTACAGCAGTTCTTGCATTTGTCATTTTAATTATTGTGTGTATTAGCCCAATTATGCTAATTATAATTAATTTGCACACTTCAGTGACGTACTGTATGTTATAAAAATATTTAGCCTACATGTATGTTAAATTGCCAAATCGGTCAACCGGAAGTGGCCACTCTCGGCCCGAAAATGTGTTTTGCACATATTTTAAAAAGTATAAGATTTACAAAAAATCACTAATACAAATTCCAAAAAATTAAAAGAAAAAATTTAAATTCATAAATATCACCTTTTATTTCTTTTACGTGTGTACTAATGAGTTCAAAAAATTGAGTTTTGAAGTGGTGTCTGTTGGTATATACATATGACTGTCAATTTGTAGTCCAAATGGTTTAAGCAATCAAACTGCAACTTCATGTTTAAACTTTTTACATAAATTTTGGGGTCCCAGTTCCCAGATTCCGTAAAACAGAAAATTTATTTTGCAAATATTTCAAAAATATACAATTTACAGAAAACATGAAATAATAAAAACAATCTTAATTAAGTTTGCGGGAAATTTGAATTATAAAAGTTTTTCAAAATTCGCTGTTCGTAAAAGAAAGTCGTGTGTTGGCCACACCTCCATTTTTTTTATACGAAACGTCTCGTTCGCCTCCATAAACGAGTCGTAAAGTTCCTACTGTTCAATAGTTGTTTTCTGCAATATTTTTGTAATTTTTTTTGAATTTCAAAATTTTATGAATAAAATGTTTTTATCAGTATATGTATATTTACTTACTTTTATTTTGATGATCCATTTTAAAAATAATTAAGATTTTTTATTTTATTTAAATTAGCTTAATTAATAAGACTAATTCTGTTTAAATTTGTTTCGTTTTCTTTTAAATACGAGTATCACATATTCACAGCTGCTCCCGTTTGTTCGGTAATAATCACTGATCTATAACTCATGGATACGGCATACTCAAAAAACTATGGTATAAAAAAGAAAACTAAAAATCATTCTTAGTGTGGGACAGAGAAAGTAAAAATGTATCTTCCTTGTCTAGAATTTCGGATTTTCGGAAATCAAATTCAAATTTATTTAAAAACGTAGGCGAGCAATTATTGAGCAATGCAACTGTTTTTGAAATTTTGTCAACAATAGTACATTGTGTCATTAGGATTAAAAGTGATACTTTGTTTGACGAGCAATTATATTTGCATGCGAGGCGAAGCGCAGCGTAGCTGAGCAAAAGCAAAGATTGCGAGTCAAACATAGTCACTTTTAGTCCGAATAACACATACTATTTTTTCTCCAAAGTAGAGTTCATGTCGTGTCGGTTGTATATTACTAATTATACGAGTAAGTACAAATTATGTAATTAAAACTTCAAAATTGAAACTAATTTTGTTAAAATATTTTTTGAAACTAAGGAGACCATGACTTTTGTTTGGTTTGACTATTGCATTGTATTTGAGGCGTACAATAGTCAAACCAAACAAAAGTCATGATCTCATTAGTTTCACAAAATATTTCAACAAAATTAGTTTCAATTTTGAAGTTTTAATTACATAATTTGTACTTACTCGTATAATTAGTAATAAACAACCGACACGACATGAACTCTTCGTTGGAGAAAAAATAGTATGTGTTATTCGAATTAAAAGTGACTTTGTTTGACTCGCAATCTTTGCTTTTGCTCGGCTACGCATAATATTTTTCTCCTAGTATTAAAAGTACCTACTTTTACACCAAGGATTAAAAGTGTAGCTTAGCAACACACACTTTTTTTAAAATAGTAAGAATAAGGCCAACTTTAATTCCCAAAAACAGTATTAAAACAAGAGGCTTTTAAGAGGTTGGGAGAAAAAATACATTTTTCGTGTACTTAATGGCAAAGAGAGTCATTTCTTGGCTGAAAACAGTAAAGAAAACTGCTACTTTTCTCCTTAGCAACACATTTCTTCACTATAAACACTTTTCTTCATAGAAACGCTTTTTTTCCAAATGATTTTTGGATTTTTGACTTTTAATTATTTGCTTACTGCGATTGTTATGTACACGCTATGCATACATACTTTGATCCAAACTGGATCTACCTTTTTTAGTTTTACCTGGTTTGTCGTCAAATACACGAAAAAATAGCATGTCCGACACGTAAGAAAAGTGGTTTTCCATGCTCGTAAAATTGTTAATCCACTCGCTCGCTAGCGCTCGCTCGTAAATTAAACAATTTTACTCGCTGGAAAACTATCAGTTTTCTTTACTTGTAGAACAATCTATTATTATTGTGTTGTATCTAATAAATTTCGTTCTTTTACTATAAGCTAGTTCTACTACTTATATAAGCAGGTTAATTATTTTCCGTCACGAATAATTTGAAATTAATTGATATACATAGCTATTATGTACAGAATAAAATATTTGTACGTATTAAACATTTTCAAATAAACAATAAATTTTGAAATAATCAACTTTTTTTATTTATGTTTGACTGACATTGTAAACCGAATTTTTCGTTTGTTGTGTTTTTTTAGTTCATAGTTCAGATATGCACTTAATATTTCAAGGTTAAAATATAAAAATTTATTTAAATATTTTCTGAAAATTCGCAGTAAAGTGGTTTATTTATTAAATTATGATTTTAAAAATGAAAGATTTTGAATGTCTTTCTGTGTATCTTAAGTTTATTAGAAAAAAAAAAGGTTTTGAATAATTTTCGGAAATAAAATTGTCCCAGTGCGGCTCTTACTTTACATTTTCGGAAATACGATTTTAGAGTAAGAGGTGTATACAATTCAAGTGAGTGAAATATATAAAAAAGTTGTACCATTGTTTGTTGTTGTTTTCTATGGTAATTTAGTTTTATGCCGTATCCATGATTTATAGATCGGTGGGAATAATAAATTATTGACATTTACATGAAATAGAAGAAAAAAATTCGATTTCGAACTTTCGATAATAAAAATAGAAGAATAGAATCCCACTGCTACACTGAATAGCAAAATAAAAGAATCTTCTATTTGATTGAAGAAGATTTCATTGAATCGACGCCATTTTTAGAGAGAATCACTGTACCTGACACATGTTGCTTTGAAACTATAGGTGCAATTATCTCACCAATTTCATGTTAGTTTGTACAATTTTTATTTTTGTTGATTATTTGTTATAAAATTGGTAATGAAAATAACAAAAATAAAAAAAAAATAAAAAAACTTTTTCTACAAATTATTTGAGAATCCCATTTCCATTGGAAATGGTGAATTTAATCAAAATCGGATAAGAAATGGCCAAGTTCCTTCCTAATTGGCCATATTCCGGAACTTTATCTAAAAATCATTTTAAAATACTATCTCTATATCCTATGTTCCTTCCTAATTGGCCATATTCCATGACTTCATATGAAAATATTTGGGAAACTCATTTCTATGTATTAGAAATGCGGAAATTTATCATAAGTGGATAAAAAATGGCCTAGTTCCTTGCTAATAGGCTATATTCCAGAACTTAACCAAAAAATCATTTTAGAATTCCATATCCATTGATCCATTGTCCATACTGAATTTCGTCAAAATCGGAATAAAAAATAACGTGATTTCGAAAGAGATGATTCAAAATATTAGGTTAACCAGGCCTACTCTATAAATAGGAGCCTCCAGTAGTAGTAGTGCAGGCGCTTCAGTCCAAGGTCATTCTGTTGTTGTAATTATCTAGGTCAAGGTCGGAGATAAAAAAATTAAAAAAAAAGTACGTCAAGGTCACAGATAAAAAAAAAAATCAAAGATAAAAAAAAAATAATTTAAAAAAAAATATATGTTGCAGACATGTTTCCTGTTTAGTAGCTAAGAAAATATATTTTTCGTGTACTTAATGGCAAAGAGTGTCATTTCTTGGCTGAAAACAGTAAAGAAAACTGCTACTTTTCTCCTTAGCAACACATTTATTCACTATAACACTTTTCTTCATAGAAACGCTTTTTTTCCAAATGATTTTTGGACTTTTGACTTTTATTTATTTGCTTACTGCGATTGTTATGTACACGCTATGCATACATACTTTGATCCAAACTGGATCTACCTTTTCTAATTTTACCTGGTTTGTCGTCAAATACACGAAAAAATAGCATGTCCGACACGTAAGAAAAGTGGTTTTCCATGCTCGTTAAATTATTAATCCACTCGCTCACTAGCGCTCGCTCGTGAATTAAACAATTACACTCGCTGGAAAACTATCACTTTTCTTTACTTGTAGAACAATCTACTATTAATGCTGTGGCAGACACTTTTCCTGGAAAATATATTTTAATATGATACTATTGTGGTCAGTACATTATTCTTCTTCTTCCGCTGGCGCTACATCCCATGAAGGGATTTGGCCGCCTCAACGATGCTCCTCCAAATAATTCGATCCGCCACAAGAGAACGCCAAACACGGTGACCGAGTGTGTTTAGGTCCCTTTCAACGTCGTCCATCCATCGGGTAGGTGGTCTCCCACGAGGTCCTACTTTCGTTGGTGCCGACTCCAAGGCCTGTTTGGTGGTCCGATTTTGTGAACGAAGTACGTGCCCCAGCCATCTTAGCCTTGACGATTTTATGAATCCAATGATGTCAACTTTATCGAGATCATTTCTGATCTCGTGATTCATTCGCATTCTGTACGTGGCTCCTTCTTTAATAGGACCGAGAATTCTTCTTATGATCTTACGCTCAGTTACAGCGATTTTCTGGATGTTTTGTGCTGTCAGCGTCCAAGACTCACAACCAAAGGTGATAACTGGTCTTATCAGCGCCTTGTAGATGTCCAATTTTATTTTGCGCGATATATGAGGAGACTTGAAAATTTTTATATTGGCGTAAAATGCTCGGTAGCCTGCTGCGATCCTCGATGAAACGTCCACAGAAACGGAGTTATGCTCAGTGATCAGCGATCCTAGATATTTGAACTCATTCACCTTTTCATATAGAGTGTCTCCTGAAATGAAGTCCCCACGAGTCTGCCTTCTCGCGGTCACCAGTACATTATGCTGATAAAGAATATTATGAAAAAATGCAAGCGTTATCAGTAAAATTAATTTGCACGTCTCCGGTAGTAAATAAGAAAATATTTCTCAATACTACTGTGGTGCATTTATTTTGCAGACAAGTTTCCGGTTTAGCATTAAATATGAAAATATGTTTAATGTTACATTGTTGCATGCTGATAAAAATTGTATGGAAAATGTAACGTATTGATAAACAATCTTACAGAATAATTATTATGATTTATGTATAAAAGGATTGTAAATCTCATTATGTGTTTAATTACAAAGTTTAATTTAAATACAAGAAATCAATTTAAAATAAAAAACTATTTCATTTGCCACTTTAAATTTAACAAATACATTAGCCGTTCCTTTTTTGATCTGAGCTGTAGCCGATGTGGCAGTTGGTTTTTTGTCCGTGAATATGATCATCAAGAAAGTAGAGAGCTGCAAATGACTGGTTTGGAGGCGGGACTAGCGTTCCTGAATAAATATACGTAATTTATAGAAATAAATATATATTTTTTAAAAACTTTATTTTCTTTGTTTTAATTGTAATTTACTCAAAAAAAAATTCTGGTATAAGTATAAGTGAAAAGTGCATAATTCGTTAGTTTAACTTGAGTGACAATATGGAAAATAGGCACAAGGAGGTGATATTAAAAAATCTTACATCGTTATTGTCATCATTGAAAGACATTCAAAGGAGCAGCGATTGGTGGATTTATTAATGAAAATAACGTGTCGTGGTCTAGATGCTTTTCTTAAGTTTCTGGATTTATTATTGTGAGAGATAAGGGAATTAATAAAAGTGTGTACAGATATGTGTAATATTTGGAAAAATATATTTCTGAAACATATAAAAGGAAGTGTTTTAATTATTAGAATTTGAAGTGTAATCGGTGTAACAATGAATATTATTCAACCATTTACAATGATGGTGGCAGGACCTTCGGGTTGTGGGAAAACTACATTCGTGTTGTGATGTAATGGTATGTAAAAATTTTGTGGTGTAATGGTATAGCAAAAGCTATACCGAAAGACATACTAAACACAAATCAAATAGAAATTTTGAAAAATGTTCCAGAAACTTTTGAAAATATTGAGGACGGTACTCTTATAATATTAGATGATCTAATGACAGAAGCCTACAATAAAAATATTTGCGAACTGTTTACGAAAGGGTCTCATCATAATAATGTATCTGTGGTTTTAGTAACTCAGAACGTTTTTGATCAAGCAAAATACTGTCGTGATATTTCGTTATAAATCGTGATAAATTTCAGATTTTATCGCTCGTTAGACAAATATACCTTGAAAATTCAGTAGATCTTATGAGAGTATATAATGAGGTTACTTGGTTTTTGATTTGGCTCAATCAACAAATGACTTGATCCGATTCCGAACAGATATTTTTAAACAAAACTATTTAACTTGTTACTGTCCACTTGTACTATTTGAAAATGAAAAGTTGTGTACAAAAAATAAAACGTTTGAGGGCAAACAAACATACTCTACATGTTTTAAAAGATTGTAGTCCTCAGTTACGAAAAGCATTGCTGAAAGCTTCAGATTCCGAAATTATAAAAACAATATGAGAAATATCTCTCAACACTTTAAACGGTAATAATAAAATTTCGAAACATCGTAAAAGACAGCTGAACTGAATAAGTGGCATTTGTATAGGCAAAATTTGATAAACTATTCAAACCTGAAAAGAAAATCGCGCATCGCAATAATTTTAAATGGCATCATCCAAAACATGTTGAGGGAGTAGTTGTTCAAACCAAGCGAGTCTATATGATTGAAAAAGACACACCGACAGATCAACCACAAGTATTTCATATATCAACACAAACAATTGATATTCCTAATATACCAGAGTTTAAAGGTGTAGGCGATCTTCATTGTTCTGAATTGCAATAGCCCAATGCAAGTGATGACGACGACGAAGATGACGAAGAAGTTTTCACCAGTGATATCGAGAAGGAGTATGATCACAGAGATGTATTAAAAATAAGAAACTCTAAGGACCACAAAACAATTGAAATGAAAAACGGGGATGTGATAACCGTACCACGATTTCAAAATCCAAGCAAACCGCCAAAAAATAATAAACCTACCAACCGGAAAGACAGTGATGGATATGTACAAACTAACAAAATTAAATTTTGCTGAAAGGAAAAGTAGCCGTCCAGCTACCGTTGAAACAATAAGTCGTGTGAAAGTTTGCTCACGTTACCGAAAGCAAAACAAGATTGGACCAAATTTAATTGATTAAATAAAAAGTTATATAAAGGTTGACAATTGTGTTTGTTTTTTCATTAATTGAACAGAGTTAACAATGGATAATTTCACCTATATTACACTTTTGAGTAATAGCTCTTTAAACTACTATCCCCGTAGTTCTTTATCACGCTTCACAGTTAAACTCCCAAATGTTATAAACTTTGATTCTAGTGATAAATGGTATGTAGGGCTAACGAATGCCGCCCATACATCGATAAAAAACCAAGAAGTAACCCAAACAAAAATTAAATTAAAAAAACTGAAAAGTCTGGTTATGTGAATGAAAAATTAATTGATTTGTTAAATGCAGCCCCAACATTTTATGAAAAAGTTAAGGAAAAGGGTTTCTTTGATCGTTACCAGGGATCAATCGCACTAAGACCATTCATTTATATTAAGAAAGATGCTAAACCATTCATTCAGCTAAAATTATTGGAAAATGTGAATGCAATACTTATAAGTAATGCGGAATACATACCTGAGGAATTTTTTTATATGTTATTTGCTCAGGTTAAAAAAAAAATGGAGGTGTGGCCAACACACGACTTTCTTTTACGAACAGCGAATTTTGAAAAACTTTTATAATTCAAATTTCCCGCAAACTTAATTAAGATTGTTTTTATTATTTCATGTTTTCTGTAAATTGTATATTTTTGAAATATTTGCAAAATACATTTTCTGTTTTACGGAATCTGGGAGCTGGGAGCTGGGACCCCAAAATTTATGTAAAAAGTTTAAACATGAAGTTGCAGTTTGATTGCTTAAACCATTTGGACTACAAATTGACAGACATATGTATATACCAACAGACACCACTTCAAAACTCAATTTTTTGAACTCATTAGTACACACGTAAAAGAAATAAAAGGTGATATTTATGAATTTAAATTTTTTCTTTTAATTTTTTGGAATTTGTAATAGTGATTTTTTGTAAATCTTATACTTTTTAAAATATGTGCAAAACAAATTTTCGGGCCCAAGAGAGTGGCCACTTCCGGTTGACCGATTTGGCAATTTAACATACATGTAGGCTAAATATTTTTATAGCATACAGTACGTCACTGAAGTGTGCAAATTAATTATAATTAGCATAATTGGGCTAATACACACAATAATTAAAATGACAAACGCAAGAACTGCTGTAACTCCCTGTAAAAAAGTGTGGGGGGGGGGGCAGGAGTTGCGAAATATTTTTGCAATTATAAAACGATATATATACTTAAGTATTACAAACCCTAATAAGTCGTTAAAAAAGTTAGGAAACATGAAAAAATGATCCACATTCAATTATGTAATATTTGCATTAAAAACCGGAAGTATGTCACTGTAGTGTGCAAATTAATTATAATTAGCATAATTAGGCTATATATACACATATATTTATGTGTTGACAAAACAATATTTAATTTTTTTTTATAAAATTTTTAAATTTTTTTTAAATTTTTTTTTTTTAATTTTTAATTTTAATTTTTTTTAATTTTTAATTTGTTTATTTTTATTTTTTTTTTATTTTTGGAAACATTTTGTATTAGTAATTTTTTGTAAACCTTATACTTTTTAAGATATTTGCAAAACAAATTTTCTGGCCCAAGGGAGTGGCCACTTCCGGTGGACCGATTTGAAGTAAAATTCACTGGGACCTCCCAATTTATCCAAAAAGCTTAAATCTGAAGTTTCAGTTCGATTGGTTAAGCCATCTGGGCTGTAGAGATGACACAGACTGACAGACGGACAGACGGACAGACAGACGGACAGACAGACGGACAGACAGACTGACAGACAGACATCATTTCGAAACCCACTTTTTCGGACTCAGGGGACCTCAAAACAGATAAATCTTCAATAATCTCAAGGTCGAAAATTTTCATGATTACTATACTTTATTTTACTTACGTAAAAGAAAGTAAAAGAACAATGGCCAGAGTTTATTAAATCTATGAATAGTGATATTAAAAATTTCGAATTAACAACTGAGATGAATACTAAAATTCAGCAATTTAAGGAGAAAAATGGAGGTGTGGCCAACACACGACTTTGTTTTACGAACAGCGAATTTTAAGAAACTTTTATAATGCAAATTTCTTGCAAACTTTATTAAGATTGTTTTTATTTTTTCATGTTTTCTGTAAATTGTATATTTTTGAAATATTTGTAAAATAAATTTTCTGTTTTACGGAATCTGGGACCTGGAACCCCAAATATTATGTAAGAGATTAATGAAGATATATCTGTTTTGAGGTCCCTTGAGTCCGAAAAAGTGGGTTTCGAAATGATGTCTGTCTGTCAGTCTGTCCGTTTGTCTGCTCGTCTGTTTGTGTCTGTCTGTGTCTTCTCTATAGCCCATATGGCTTAACCAATCGAACAAAAACTTTAGATTTAAGCTTTACTTATGTAAAAGAAAGTAATAAAAAATAATAAATTTGTAAGAAGTTTGCGTAATTGGTGTCCAAAATTCCCTGTTCGTAGAAGAAATGTGTTGGCCACACATCAATTTTATTTTTTTTATAAAATTTTTAAATTTTTTTTTTAATTTTTTTTTTTTTTTAATTTTTAATTTTTATTTTTTATTTTTTTTTACTTTTATTTTTTGAAAACATTTTGTTTTAGTAGTTTTTTGTAAACCTTATACTTTTTGAGATATTTGCAAAACAAATTTTCTGGCCCAAGGGAGTGGCCACTTCCGGTTGACCGATTTGAAGTAAAATTCACTGGGACCTCCCAATTTATCCAAAAAGCTTAAATCTGAAGTTTCAGTTCGATTGGTTAAGCCATCTGGGCTGTAGAGTGGACACAGACTGACAGACAGACGGACAGACGGACAGACTGACAGACAGACATCATTTCGAAACCCACTTTTTCGGACTCAGGGGACCTCAAAACAGATAAATATTCAATAATCTCAAGGTCGAAAATTTTCATGATTACTATACTTTATTTTACTTACGTAAAAGAAAGTAATATATTGAAGAAATTTTAACAACTCGAGATAATCCATATCCCTTATACATATGCTTTTATTGTGATATAATCAAACCTCGAATTATGGGTGATACATCGGTCCGTTGTTTGTTTATGAATCCTTTCGGAACAGAAACCGATAAAACTATACCTCGTTCTTATCAAATAGATAATATACAATATTGTCCTATTGAAAAACATAGTATATCTGAAATAAGTATTTTAATAACAGATGAACAAGGAGAACAAGTAAATTTTGAAGATGGTCTATTCATGACCAGTTTAGTTTTACACTTTCGAAAAGGTATATAGAGAAGATCAATACATCGATATCTACTCATTCTCTAAACAAAGAAAATGGATAGACATTATACTCAGTATTATTCTCTCCAGTCTGGGGGAGGTTACAACCACGAATATTTTGGTCCCTTATTACGATTTCAAAAATGATACCAAAATGGAAGAGGAATTGGAGGATTTTTTAGTGGAATATTTCGATACTTAACTCCAATTTTCTTCATTGGCGAAGCCCCATTTGTTGAAAGTTAATGATGGGGATAAAACTGTTTTAGAAAAGTAACTTGGAGGGGGTACAATTTTTTTCGAAAAAGCATAAAGTTAGTCAGATTTGAGTGTTTGGAGTATAGTTGAAAAGAATACGTCATGGATAAACAATCGGAGCAGTTACTGGAAAAACTCAATGGGGTCCAGGCGTTCACGGAGAAGAAGACCATCAGATTCGATGAGATGGTAATTGGGAAGAAGTACATAGTCGTGGAGGTGAAAGCGGTCAATACACGATACGGAAGGAAGACAATAGTAGAGACAGAGGAAAACCCTTATTTCTACCAGAGCGTTACAATATCTTGGAAGAGGAAGAGATACAGCAAATGAAAACTTTGTGCGACGCAAAGGTTTTAATTATGATTAAAACCGATAAATATAAATTAAATTTTGTTGTTTAAATCAAAATAAACAAAACATTGTTTACAAATTATTTGTTGTTAATTCTTTTTCTCATGGTGTTCCCAATAAATTCGTCAGTCTCTAAGTGTGATCAGTCGATTTTTTCTTTGTGAGTGACAGTGTATCTAAAAAAATTTTATATAAGATTGTGTATATACTCTTTTATTAGAATTCACAAATTCAATGAGTCGTGTTCAGATAATTAATGAGCTTCATAAACCGGGTCGTAAAAATTGTATACGTCGTCGGGTTAAAATCAAGGGGATCGATGACCTGTGGCAGGCAGATCTCGTGGAAATGATACCATACGCAAAAGTAAATTCAAATTTTAGATATCTTTTGTCGGTAATCGATACCTTTTCCAAGTTTGCTTGGGTGCTACCTGTAAAAAATAAATCTTCCAAGATTATTGCTGATGCCATGAAACAGATTTTCGTTAAGAGTAAAAGGATACCTGAAATCTTCAAACTGATAAGGGAAATGAATTTTTTAATAAGCACTTCAAAGAACTAATGAAACAAAGGAATATTAATCATTATTCAACATTTAGCTCATTAAAAGCGAGTATAGTAGAATGGTTTAACAGGACACTTAAAGAAAAGATGTGGAGACAGTTTAGTCTTCAAGGGTCTTATAAATGGATACATATTCTGGAAAAACTTGTAGCGGAATACAACAATAGCAAACATCGACCAATAAAGTAAGCACCTGTTGAGGTTACTAAACGTAATGAAGTCAACCTATGTAAGTTAAAACAGAATAAGAACAAATTTAACGAAGGAGATTTTCTTCGAATTAGTAAATATAAAAATGTTTTCGCAAAAGGCTATACTCCTAATTGGACTACTGAAATATTTAAAGTAATCAATGTCAATAACAGCTTCCCAGTTACATATTTACTTGAAGATTATCAAGGAGTACACATATCAGGACAGTTTTACGAGAAAGAACTTTAAAAGACTAGACATCCTGATACCTACCTTGTAGAACAAATATTAAAGAGAAAAGGTAATCAGGTTTACGTGAAATGGCTCGGTTTTGATTCATCCAGTGTTTAAATTCATTTTTTCGTTCCCTTCTTTTATCGGTTATTTCTCTCTTTGTGAAAGAAAACAAAAAATATTTTTGTTGTTTATTTCCCCGAAAACGAAATCGAAAAACGTAAAATATCTCTCCTCATATAAAACACAAAGGATAGGAGAAAAGAGATATTTTATTTTGTTGAATTTCGTTCCAAAGGAAAGAAACAAAGCAAAATATGTTTTCTCTCCTTTCGCAAAAAGAGAGTAAAGCAAGGAACGAAATTTGAATTTAAACACTGGATTCATCACATAATTCTTGGATAAATAAAAAAGACATTGTTTAATTATCAAATAATATTTTATTATTAAATTTACAATTAAAAACAAAAATAGAGTTTTTAAATATTAGTTATACACAATTTTTTATGACCGTAAGGTCGAAAAACGAATCACGATTTTCCAAAAATTTCCTCTTTGTACTCGTCATTCTGTAATTTTTCACCTCTGATGTACTTACTACATCATGTTGTTTTGTGCGCCTAATGTTATGAGAAACAACGGGTATTGGAATATTTTCTCCAAAAACAGACTCTCTATCGATGCCAAATTGATCAATTTAGAGGCCTCAGAGTTTAGTGAGAACCCTTTAACTTTACATTTACCGAGTTTTTTATTTTTTATTGTGGAAAAAACCTCAAATCCATAGTGTTTAGCTCCTCCCGATATGAACTCGGTAATATAGCTGCCATGATCATATTCACTCTCCAGCTCGTCGGTCATATCTCCTAAAAATGAACCTGTAGGAGGTTCATATTCTCCGTCGGATGAAACGTAGATAACGGAATCTGTGTCATAATACAATATACGGCTTCCTAACTTCTCCAGATAGCTGTACAACTTTAATCGTGCATGAGCTGTAGTGCACGCTGCAATACACACATTTACCGTTGGTAGGGTTTTGACAGCTTCCTCCTTATACTCCCAGTTAACTATAAGGACATCTTCGTTTACCTCTTGAACGGTGTTGATATATATTGACGAATTATTTATCAGTTCTTTCGGGACCCTCACAATAGTTGTTTTTGATTGATTTTCCCTCTGACCAAATTTTCGCCAAAAACTGTTTAGTATTAGCTTGGCCAGCATTCGTAAGCCTGCATTCTTCAAGATTTGATTTATTTCCAGTTGTATGCCTTTTTGCTGTATATAATTCGTAATAATATATTCATATTTCTGTAGATCAGTTATACAATTAGGAGGCCATCCTGAAGCTTGTTGTTTTATTTTCAAAAATGAATCGATGAAATTGGTGAATAATCCCTCCGTTTCCTCTCCATGTTGGACAGTTTTATACCTCCAGATTTCTTGAATATCAATAATCGTGTGTCCTTTCTCAATAGCCTTCAAAACTTCATATATTACCCATGTCCCCGTTAATGCACGTTCATCGACGGTATATTACACTCCGACTGGTTTTTCTCTCCACACATTCGACATAACACGAACATTAGCTTATGGTTCATTTTAACTGGTAACACAATATGATATAGATCCTGGGGTTAATATCTTACACTTTATCAAACCGTACGTTTTGCTAAGTTCGATAGCGTTACATTCTTCTCCGATTAGTACGTCGGGATGCCCAACAGGGTATTTACGATACTTTTTTTTGTTAATTTTTAGGGTGGGTGTTTTGCAGCCCAGAGCACTGAGACCATTGAGGCGTATTGTGCGTCCCTAGCGGTTCTTAACTGAAAATGTAGGTTTTTTATATCCTTGATAAATGCCGCTACCTGATGTATATCCAGTGGGTCGGCATTAGGCCACTGGATTGTATGTGTGTGTGTGTTTTTTTTTAGGATGATAGCATCACATTTGAAGAGTACGTGTTTCAACAGGGGGTCATAGAAGTGTTCATCGTCATCACCGATCGTAATCAGATGATGAAAAATCCCTTTTGCACCCCGCCCCGATTGGGATTCGAACCCGGTACCTTCTGATCCAACTGCCGTAGCTTTAACCACTGCGCCCGGGAGGGGTGCGGTATTTACGATACTTGTAAACGTACGGATATAGTGAACATTCATCAATGTATTTTATTTTCTCATCCACGTTAGCTTTGTAATACGTTCTCGTGTTACCAGTGCGACCACCATAAAATGCATCTCTAGGATTCAAGGATATATTTTCAAGCCCTGGATGACTATCACTCACCGCGGATTTATAGTTGCGCTGCCACATCTCAATCACCTCATATCCCAGCGCACGCAATCTTTCAGTTTTTTCAGTTGTTTTAATCGCAGAGAATTCAAAGTGTCTCCGCCATCTTCATGTAATACCTTATTTCAATTAATAGGCAAGCACTCGTCTCCATGGTAATAACACCCATGAAATTCAAATATCTGTTTGTAACTTCAGCATACCCATCCACTTCCATTCCATTAATCTTCACTTCTCTGCCATTGAACGCATGTCTAATTTTTATTTTTCGCTTGGTCTCTTCTTCTATTAACCATTTCACAGCTAATTTGGATTGTGTATCTATGTTGCGATATCCCCTTAGTGGAATAACACTAATAGTTGACGGTTTTAAAAATGTTCTTTTAAAAATCATATTACAGACAGCTTCTGTGAAAGAACACACGGTACAATCCTCAATCATGTTTTTCCGGAATTTCAAACATGCTTGTGTAATTATCTGTACATCTGATACACAGTATGATACAAGCTCCTCCGCAAATTTAAATTCACAATTTTCCTGATCATGATACCATTTGAGAAAATTATTTCGGCCCCCGTCTTTTTTGCATGTATCATTGGAATCATCACAAACCTTCATTGTATTAGGCGAGTAAAACGACATGTCCGGTGTTCTACCCACGTATTTCTCATTTTCAGTATTGAATAAATGCGAGAAATAACCCTTTTTGAAGTTGGATGGTAGATCGAATGCTGATGGCAGTGCTGATAGAGGCATCGGAAAATAATTTAAACTATCGATAGATTTAACCCTATCGATTTCCATGAGTATTATATTTGATCCCCTCATAATTAACTCTAGTTTATGTGAGGTTTTCTTCAGTACATACTTTAAAATAAACTGGTGATCGAAACTTGTCCCTTATGGGCAATCATCACAATTTTTTTAAATTTATCTCCAAAGGCAAGCTCGTACTTGATGAAATCCGATATAACATCTGTTGTGGAAGAAAACATCCTCTGCCTATCTCCACAGGTGTCACATGTATTCATAGCATCTATCATAGTATAAACACATATAGTACTATCATCGTAGCTTCACCGGTGAAATGTTAGATGGCGATACTGATATCGTTTTTAATTTTTCAACATATTTTTATTTTCGGCTAACTTATAGTCAAAATCGCCTAAATGGCATCTATTATTTCTAATCTTTTGTAGTTGCGTCGAAATTTTCTGTTGTCGTTTAACCAACGCAAAAACCATATTTCTTTCCTTTGTTCGTGGATTATTCTACAAAAAAAAAAGAAAGAATAAAACCATAATATTTTTATCAATGAACAAAACAAATACATCCGTACGAATTGATTGATTGATTGAAGTGTTCGACCAAGCTTTAAGCAAGATCCCCCGGAGTTATTAATGGCCGGGCCTCACCGCACACCTTGTTACATACAACATAAAGAGGATTTGGATAGGTTTAGTTAGTATGAAAGAAATTGACCCGTTTACAGACACACTTTGGCCAATAGTTAGTAACACAATGACGACACATTTCTAAACTACTTTTATGTTTATTACATAAAATTAAAGTTAAAACTGCACTCTGTAATAATTTTTATTAGTTTGCTGAATCAGATTCCTGAGCCCTTCTGAAAATCATAATCGTAATTAATAAATATATAATACTCAAAAATTAATTTAAAATTGACTTAAAGCTAATAAATATAATCGAAATCGACTGATCATTCACATGATTTCCTCCAAGTCCAAACTGGCCCCTGTCGCTACTTATAAATATACTTTAGTTTACGTTATAATACATAAGGAGTTTCAGCAAGATCAGCCACTAAATTCCAGGAGTTTGATCTGTAATTGGCGCTGACAAGCGATCGTAATTAACCATACAATTGACGTAATCAATAATAGCCCACTTATCTTAAAAAAGGAAATTAATACAATTCTAATCTCCTTTTATGTTTTATTAATTCCTGAAAATTAGGATTAAATGTATTCCCTTCAAGAATGATTAATTCTGGAACAATCTTAGATTCTGAAATAAGTTAAATTATTTA
Source organism: Tipula helvola (assembly GCA_963556165.1). Classification (NCBI taxonomy): domain Eukaryota; kingdom Metazoa; phylum Arthropoda; class Insecta; order Diptera; family Tipulidae; genus Tipula; species Tipula helvola. Next base: position 219,442,778 of record OY744481.1, on the reverse strand, counting down.
TCAGTATACTTAAAATAAACCCCTCTAACCTACGATCTTATTAATCGAAGATTACTTCAAATTACATCTGCATCAATCCTTTACCACCTAAATGATTTAATAAATAATTTAAAAAGTTCCCTAGGTGACACCCCCACAAATTTAACAATTTATTAACTATGTACTTCCCAAGCTTTGGGTCGGTCAGGCTAAGGGTATATCGTCCCCAGGAGTGGGTTATATAGTAGGCTAAGCGTTTGGTTGTGTTTTATTTTATTTTTTCTCTGTGAAAATTTTCAAATTTTTTTATTATAATTTAATTAAATACACTATTCTTCTAATTAATATACTACGTATCAACTATTTAATATATAAAGTTTAGTATTTATTAGTGATTTTGTGTTTTTATTGTGCGCGAACTTTTACTTATGATGGCTCCTAAAAAGTGCACGAAGTGTCAATCTACAATTACAGGAAACCGGAATAATCCTGGAATTTCTTGCGAAGGTGCCTGCAACGGACAATTTCATATTAATTGTGCGAATATACCAGTTGATATTCTTGATCATATTCGCAGTAAAACAATAGTTTGAATCTGCAGCTCTTGTAAAGCTTCTAAGAGTGGAACTACTGTTATTGGGACGGATAGTACCATGGATACTACTTCCGTTAACTCATCGTGCGTTCCTGAGATTTTAGAACGTTTAAATGACCTGCGTACCAGATTGATAATTGTGGAAAATTCCCAGCAATATATGTCTGACTCTTTTGATAATTTTACGCAGCAATTGAATATCATGGCTCAAGAGAACATGGTGCTGAAGAAGAAGGTCAATCAATTAGAAACGAAACTGTCTTTTTATGATGCTAAATTTGATAAATTTGAAGCACTATTGGATAAAGAGTTTCAACGAAATATTCAGAATGATATTGTTATTACTGGTCTTCCATCAAATGCTGATGTCAAGAATGAAATGGTCAACAGTTTGTTTCGGGTTTTTGATGACAAAGTTGATGCTAGCATTATCCAAGAGTCATATAGAGTGAATTTGCATGATCAACATAGCACAAGCTCATCAAAGAAACCCATGTTAATAATTAAAACTAATAATAATGAGTTAAAAAATAATATTTTACTAAAATATAAAAACAAAACATTAAATAAAAAATATCTACGGACGTCGGACCTTGGGATTAAGTGGCCAACATCGCACATAGTTCAAAACATTCATATAATGAATCATTTGTCACCGCTCTAAATTAAACTATATGCGGAAACTAAAATAATTAAAAACAAATTTAATTTCAAATATGTGTGGTGCAAGGAAGGAAAAATATTACTTCGAAAGGATGGCGATTCTTTTGTTTACCGGATCAACTCAATGAGCGATATCTCGCATATTGAACGGACATTTCTGGACCCCCCTAGTACTACAGTTGAACGGGTTAACGATGATTATTGATGAGATTCTTTATTATATTCTTCGTACTCATCAAGTAATATTTTTTGGTTTTATTTTACATATTATGTTTACTTACTTTTTATTTTTATTTTTTACAAATTTTTATGTCAAATGTCATTGTCGGGAGTTTCAGATTTTTTTTTTTTTTGTATTGTATTTGGTTGTAAAAATTGAGTTTGGATGGTCGGTAATATTAGTAATTTTTAATTACAATTTTATGTTGTTAATGTTGAAGATTGTTAAATTTGGATTTGTGATGTTCTATAGTTTTGTATTTTTTATTGATTTAATTATTGTGGGGATAATTGAATTTTAGGATTTTTTCTATATTGTTTTTTTTTTAGAATATGAATAAATTTAGCAATACCGTAAACAAATGCTGTCGTAATGTTTATTTTGATAATATTGATGACTTTAAACGGAATTCTAACCATAACTCGAGAATAATTGGGCAACAATTGTGCACTTTACAAATTAATGTTCGTGGAATGAATGATGTGTATAAATTTGACAATGTTTCAGAGTTCATTGATAATTTACAGTCAGATGTTCATGTCTTAGTTATTTCTGAAACATTTATTCAAAATCACAATACAATGGGGTATTCTATAAAAAATTAAAGTAGCATTTTTTCATGTAGAGATGATAGATTAGGGGCGGGCTTGCATTATATATCACAAATGATATTGAGTATTGTATAGTGAACAAAGATAATGTTCTATACCCGTTTCAATTTATACAAATCAGGCTTTCTAGATTTTTTGGTACTACGGTTTGTGCTTTTTATCTTCCACCTAGTTTTGATCTTGCTTGTTTTTTTAACTGTTTGGATATTTTGCTATCTGGAAGCTGCAATTCTGATAACATACTACTTGGCGATATGAATATTCCGGTTAACAAAAAGATGATTTTGTAATTGACTATATAGATCTGTTAATGACTTATAGGTTGATTACCACAAATACTGATGTTACTCGATCTGCTAATGGCAATGTAATAGATCACGCAGTATCTAGTTTTTTAAATATCAAAAATGTTTTTAATTCTATCATATATTCCAACATTAGTGATCACAATTTTCTGTTCTCAAATTTCTGCTATGCGGGTAAATACAACAAGAAAAAATTAGAAAAAAAATAATTAACTTTGATAAAGTAAATGAAAAGTTTAATAAATTTCTACTTGGAACGCCATTTAATGTGAATGATCCGAATAGTACCCTTGAAATTATTGTTAAGGTTTACAATGATTTGATTAATAAGTTTACTACGATACTTTGTGTTGATACTAAGCTTAAAAATACGGTGTGCCCTTGGATTACGTATGATATCTGGCAAATTATTCGTAAGAAAAATAAGGTTTTAAAAAAATTTAAACAGAATTCAAGTAATGTTGCTCTCAAATTTGAATTAGAACGATTATCCAAACCACTATATTCAAAAAAGTATTTCGCTAAGAAGCATTACTTTAATAAAATGTTTGTTGATTTGAATCAAAGAGATTTATGGAAAAACATTAATATGTTTCTTAACAAAAATCATAAACATGTTCAATTTGAAAACATTTGTTTTAATGGGCGATTTATTGGTGATATTGGTGATATTGTTAACGTTTTTAATGAGTACTTCGTCAATGTAGGTGGTTTAATCAGTGGATCTATCAACTCAGACAGAGCTATTCATAAGTTTGGAACCATCCATTGGATTTCTGATTCCATGTATTTTTCGCCAATTACATCTGCTGAAGTTGTTAACATTATCTGTTCACTTAGTGACTGTAAGGGTGGAGGTCCTGATAAAATTAATAACTCTGTCTTGAAATGCAGAGCAGATTTCTTCTCAAATCTGTTGTCTGATATTTTTATTGAAAGTCTAGTAACTGGTATATATCCCAATTGCTTAAAGATTGCTAAGGTTATCCCTGTTCTGAAGAATGGAGACTGTTCTTTAATTAATAATTACAGACCAATCTCTACACTATCCGTATTTGACAAAATTTTTGAAAAATTAATTTCTTCCCGATTGTTAAGTTTTTTGAACTATAAAAATTTCTTTTACTCACACCAATATGGATTTAGAAAAGGGTCAGGTACGGTATTGGCTCTTGCTGAAATTTCAAGTATGATTTATACTGCTTTTGACAACAAAAAGTACGTTGGAGCGCTTTTTCTGGATTTACAAAAAGCTTTTGATTGTATTGATCATGATTTGCTTTTAAGTAAGTTATATTGTTATAGGGTACGTGGTGTTTCTTTTGATTTGCTGAAAAGCTATTTATTAAATAGAAAGCAATATGTCATGCTCAGTGGAATTGAAAGTAGAATTCTTGATGTGAAGTGCGGTGTTCCACAAGGCAGTGTCCTGGGACCACTTTTGTTTCTCATTTTTATTAATGATATGTCTAATTTACCATTAATAGGTCATATTAGAATATTTGCAGATGATAATGCTTTATTTTATGAAACGCTTGAATCGCTGGCACGATCTTGAGCAACATGGAACATGGTCTCGTTATTTTATTAGACTATTTCAAATCTAATCTGATTTCACTTAACATTTCGAAAATTAAATATATGATTTTTCACTCTCCATATAATCCAATTTTTACGTTATCTCCACTTACAGTGAATAACAATAATATCGCAAGAGTTAATTCATTTAAATATCTAGGAGTGACATACGATATTCATATGTCATGGGAGGATCATATTAATATAATTAGCAGTAAAATTGCTCCGCTTGTCGGACTACTGAGGAAGTTATCTTATTTTGTTCCAACTTGGGTTTTACTAATGATTTATTTCTCCTTCATTCATTCACGAGTCAGCTATGGTCTTCTTATATATGGAACAGCGAGTTCAACTAGGCTGACAAAACTTCAAGTAATAAAAGCATAAAGGCGATTTATGGACTGCCTATTCTATTTCCGTCCAAAGAATTATATTGTAATGAGAATAGTTTGGTATTACCTATTAATGTTCTATATAAATTTCATTATCCCTATAACAATAAATATACCTTCAGTTATGTCAAACCTTCATTTTGAATATTTTCATCATGTCCACGCAACTAGGAATTGTAATAGAATTGTTTACCACCACATTAAAACTGAATTTGGAAGAAAGTCAATTACACTTTTGGGACCATTTACTTATAATCAGATACCGGGAGATATAAAAATATCTGAAACATTTCTTAAATTTAAAAAAAATGTCAAAAATTATTTTAAGAAAAATCTTGAATTGTATTTTTAGCTTTTAGACATTGACATCATTATATTTTGTAATACAATAATAATACTTATTGTTTTTTATATTTACATATTATTGTGTTATTAATTTAATTAAATGAATTTCTTTCTTTTTTTTTGGTTATCAACTCAGATTGTCCTTAAAGGGACATTAAATCCACTGGATAATCTGGTTGTTAACTTTTTTTGATTAATGTTCGCAATAAATAAATAAAAAAAAAAATTATATGGCACACTGAATATAGGATAGCCATCAGTGGTTGGGGTGGTTCATTATGAATATAATGCCTACAGCCAGGTTACAAAAATTTAAATTTTAAAAGAAATAGTGTGCTCTAGACACTAGACAATCAATTTGAGATCAAATTGGATTGGCAACATTTCCATTTATTCCACAACCGCGCAACTACAATCATCCCACATTATTCTCCTTTATCAACAGTTCATAATGGGTTAACTAAACAAGCAAGCAAAAAAATGGACTTTTCCCGCGAAAAGCATTTTCAGTCATTCACTTTACTTTACCGATCCACAATATATAAGTAATCATAAGAAACTTAATAAGAATAAAATCCCTTTACATTTTTACCAAAAAAAATATAGAGAGAGATGAAAAAAAACGTTATCACTAAATCGAAAAAAAAAAACAATAATAACAAATAAAAATATAATAATAATATAATAACAGTATGTTACCAAATAATTGTTGATTGATTGATGACCTTCTTTATCCATGGACCGTACTGCTTCTCGATCTTTCGGCTTGTGATACGCTATCCAAATTTTTTTTGTTGTTTTTGTTTTTCATACGTCACGATTTTTGTTAAGGTGACCGATGTCGGTGCTATTTTTCTATAGCCACCCAAATAAACTTCTAGCCGCCGGGATTTAAATGTATGCTTTACTCTTATTGTACTGTTTTAGCCACTAATAGTCAATAGCTTCACTTGATTTCGACGTTTGACTTTTTTTTTAAATTTGTATTTTGTTAATACGTGGCATACACAATTAAAACACTTTAATTGTAAACATTAATTGGCATCCCATTAATGCTGGGCATCACTTCCAATCGGCACGAATTAGGAAAATTCAATCGGTGGATTTTTTTTTATTGGAGGACCAAAAAGTAAAACTCGTTATTTTCTCTCCGGTTAATTTTGCTTTATACACTTTTAATTTATTTAATTGATTTAGTTATTACAATGTTTTTTTTTTTTTGTTAGTGCTTAGCCATTTTCATAAATTACAATCATTTTCATACAAACTTAATGGCTACACTCCATAATTTTTATTCATTTTTCTTCAACTACACAGAATTTTTTATTTTATTATCTTTACAAAAACTTATTGTTTTAATAACTATATTTACAAAATTTTTTTGATAGATTTTAACCTTCAGTTTAATCACATTAAAATTATATTACATAAGGATCTTATTATTATTTAATTTCGGTATTTACAATACCTTGTTTTTTTTCAGATCGATCTTTCCGATCCAATTTTTTCTTTTTGTTCCCCCGAGCCCGTTTAATTTTTTTGCTTTTATAGCTCACCCAACCATCACCCGATATATTTTTTTCTGTTCGTTTATGGCTTTATTTTTGTTTAAATAACTTGTCATATTTTTTTTTTCTTTTCCGCGGGAACATATACAAACATGTATCCAAAACAAGCTAACGGTGTAGCGTTTGCGGTGTACAACCTTTGCTTTATGGAATTCGCTACAACTTTTTCATCAAAAAGCTTACCAAATTATTGCTAACTTAGCTTCCTTCTGGAACTCCTCCAATCGTCAACAAAAACGTAAACATCTACTTACACACCACTCAGAAAAACACTCTACAAAATAATTTTAGAACATAGGAAATACATTTTACCCTGCTTCAATTAATGATTTAAGTTTCAAATTAATTGGACACAAAGTTTCCCGAAAACTGCATTGGGTTTCTCCGAATATTTCTGAAAATCAAGATCTATGTAAATTCGTTAATTGTCACCAACTTCTACTTTTAAAATAAACTAAAACTTATTAAAATCTGAAATCCTCATGGTTTAGTTGTTAAATGGCTATAGTAAAAGTAATTAATTAATTAAATTCTCATCACGCTCATTAATCCCTCTGAAACTTTAAATCAAAACCAAAACCAATTAGTTATTTGTTAATTCTAAGGAAGTTATCATTCGAACTACATTCAAAATTTATAGAGCAGTGTCTCAGATCCGGCCTACTGTAGTAATCCAATTAGTATCCTCCCATTCAAAAGATCCCCCGTCACACTAGTCATCATCTAAATTCAAAAATACCTTCACCAACCTTCCTCTAATACTACATAAATTCACCCCTGATGGAGCTGGAATAAAATGAATAAATAAAATAATAAAATAAAACATAATTAAATAAGTATAAAGATAACACCACTTATATTTTTTTATTTTTATTTTTGCTGCAGTCGTTTCATGATTTGACTGCAGCTATGTATTTCCATGCCCATCACAAATTTAAATGTGAGACTATAGAACCAGAAGCAATACACCTGGCGTCCCCCTTTGATAACCAAATAGTAATTTGTGTAAAATAAAATGCAATTTATGTTCAAAATAAGACCTAAAGTAATTTCTTTTACTTTTATCGGATGACATTAAATTACCTAAATAAACCAATAAATTCCAAAATTCTTGCTGGAATAATTCCGTACCATCAAGACTTGGTTTGAAACTATTCCAAACGGAATGAAAAAATACGGCGTCGCTGTTGCAAAAATTAACAAAGTAAGACTGCAATATATGTATTATCAAGTATCAGAATATCTACTAATTTATAACTACATTTTATAACTGAACTGGAAGGAACTACATACTACATATTAGAAATTTGGAAACTTATATTTGGTTTTTGGGTCCGTGCTCATAATTTTTATAATTCTCCGCTAATTTAAATTTGCTTTGTTTAATTTAATATGAAACAAATACATCCGTACGAATGAATGAAAAATAAAAATGTTTTCACAGCCATTATTGTGTTGTAAAAAAAACCGGTTTTAATATTATTTTTGGTTAAACATTTTTATTCAAATTCGGTTTCTCTGTTTCGTTTGTTAACAGAATGAATGCTATTCACTGATTTTGCACGTTAAATTAAAATTGCTTTTAAATGATTGCTGTTGACATGTTAGAAGAAATTGTTGGAAGAAACAAAAAAATTGGTTCATCGAAATATGTTACAATATGTACATGAGGCATTTGCATTTAAATCTAACATGTTTTTATCCCCAAGCATTTTTTTAATGAATTCGATTTTTTTCTAAATATTACAGATAATTTTTAATGAGTATACCTAAGTTTACTTATTGATCACAATACAGAAATTTATGAAAATGTATTTTTTTAAATTATTTTGGACTTTTATCATCATGAACGTTACTTTACTTATTTTAGATAAATTATGACATTCAAAAACATAAATTTAATTTACCGACGTTTATTAACATTGGTGATATGTCTACTTCCAAATGATATATTAATCTTTTGTATTTTCAAATTAATAATTTTAAAAATAACGTAATAACGTGTTTTTAAGTAACGTTCATGAAATAGCACAAGATATTAATAAAAAAAAATGCAAAACACAAATCTGCTCACGCCCAGATTTAAAAGAAAAAGAAGTATGATTCAAAAATTATATTTTTATTTGTTTTAATTCGTTTATTATAAGCATGAAACTTGAAAACATTGAAATGTGAGAGTTAAATGCAAATGTCCCACATACATTCAATTGTACGTATGGTATCTACATAAACCCGAAAATATCTTCTCTACATATATAAATCAGAAAAATAATTTGCCTGTTTGTTTGGATGCTTACGATGAACTTTAAAATCCCTGAACCGAATGTAATGCGTTTTATACTAATGTATAGATAATTTTCTCGGCTAGGTTATTGACGATTGGAGCATCACGGATTCCACCTAGTGGAACATTTTTAAACTGAGCTACTTGATAATTTGACGTTCGAAATTGTTGTAAATATGTAATTCCAATTTTGATCTGTAAATACAATTTTTACTTATCGGATTGTTAATAATTGTAAATAATTCCAATTTTGGACTATAAAAACAATTTTTAATTACCCCATTGCTAAATTTTCTTTCGTGGCATTTGTGACAAATGTCATTTTATCAGTTGCATCATTTTAACTATTATCCTCGAGAGGCGCTTTCGTTACTTTTACAATCGTCAATAGGCTAAGTTTCATATTTATCGGGCGTCAGGGGGCTGAGTTTTATATAAAAATGTATGACTAATCGAGGAAAAAATGAAATTACAACAACAACTAAAACTTTTATGTTTTCCTCTTGATGACGTGACGTTAAATTCCTATAGGAAATTTAAATACATTTGAATTGAGAGAAAACAATGTCGTTTTCGAACAACATTCTTATTAGAAAAAATAAATAAAAATAAAAACGAATTTGAAGAAAATGGAAATAACTGAATTCTGAAAATAAAATTCGTATGTCAAACAAAAAAAAATAATTTGGTATGTATTGTGCAAAATTATTGAAATAATAATAATGTTTTTTAATCGAACGCCAATAAATCCATAAACATATATATATTCTTCTATTATATATCGTCGTTATAGAATAAAAAGTAATCAACTACATATTTATGATTTCGAGTTATAAGGGTTTTAGATTAACTTTTCTATTAAAAATCCAATTTTTTTAAATTAAATAGTTTGATTACTGTATCTTTTATAATATAGAAGTCGTTTTTTGTCTCACCTCATTTTATTTTTATTCAATTGTACAACCTTTCTACATGAAAAACGCTTTAGCCAGGAAAAGAAAATTATTTTTCGAAAAATTGTCTAGGCTGTGCGTTTCCATGAAAAATTGGTTTTTGTAACAAATGTTTGATTGTTTTATGTAAAAATGTTTATATAAAAGGAACCTATTTTGGAAATAATTTTTCATTATGCGGGATCAATTCATATAGGGATTGAAAGCTCAAGTACTAATAAATAAAAATAAAAATAAAGAGCCCTATACCAATAAAATAATTGTTTAAATTAATCTGAAACCCTTATAACTCGAAATCATAAATATGTAGATTGTAGATGATTACTTTTTATTCTATAACGACGATATATTCTTTTTGTGACGTGAGTATAAATGAAGTTTTAATATTGCAAATTAATCGGCACAATAAAAGCTTGGTTTAGAGTAGGACACAAAATTGAAAGAGTTGCGATAATTTTCAATTCAGTTTGATTGACTTTTTTTTAAGTAATCGTTAGAAGTTCTTATTGTTACTTTTTTTATTTAATATGCATTTTATCATCTTATTATACAAGTTCATCCGTAAGTTTGATACGCGCTTTGCTAAACAATTATTTATGTTATAAAACTTGAATGAATTATTTTACCAGCAACTGAAACGGAACCATACGATTTTCAATTTGATTTGACTGACTTATTCGGAAATCGTAAGTAAACGTTAATAGTAATTATATATCGATACCTTAAGAGCATACAAGTGCTACGCCTATTTTTACAAGGCATTCTTTATCATTTATGGTTCTGTTATTTTGTACTAAAATCATTTATAGCACTATTTCCTAGGCATTGATTGAAAATTCCAAATAATTTCGAATTTAGAGACATTCTTTTTGACATTCAAAATATGGACAATTATGTGATGTAAGGCATCGATATAAAAATTAATTAATTTGCGTTTTTTTTTTCTTTTTAAACGGGTTTGTCAGTTTGTTCTTTTATGTGCGTCTTTTTGTATTTGTGTTAAGAAGTTCAATTGTTCAATTAGTAGAATCCCCATATCCCAGCATCGGAGATCTTTCAGAAAAACCGCTGTCCTGGTTCAGAGGAAAAGCGATTTTGGCATCGACCAACCAAGCAGTGAACCACATTAATGAGTATATCCTAGGCAGTGTTGTGCGTCTACACGTAATTTAAGATTGTCTACACTTAAGTGTCGACAATAGCGTAGACAATAGTTTTTGATGTAGACAATGTGTAGACAATGTAGAAAATTTGTAGACACTCAAATTTTTCTTGTTGCTTATATTTGAAGTTCCTAAATCAACCATATAGCCAGAATTGATAACCTAGAGCAAGGAGATGAAAAATAAAACATTCTAGGTTTAACGAAGAACTATATGCTATAATTTCGCAGAGATACGAAAAAACGCTAAGAATAATTGTTTAGATTGTTGGTACAATTGGACTGGGTACAATTTCGTAACCTCATAAATTCAGAACAAAACTTTAAAAAAGTTAAATACAGCAAATTCAGTAGTTGCAAAATAATTCGACAAATTAAGTGTAAAATAAGAGATGGAGTTGAAAGAGGAATTAGCCAAATTAGTATTCGGATGAAACCTGCCCTTAAGATTGGTGGAATCGAAACATATTAAGTCATTAACCACTTAACGCATAATATTTTTATCGTTTTAGGGTAAAAAATAAACAATTTTTTTTTTTGCAGAAAATGATAATTTATGTTGTTTTTAATTAGTTTATTTAAAAAAAATGATGTTCATACATACATACATGCTGAGAACAGAGAATAAAATAAGGAAAATCGAGTTTAATCGAAAAAAATGTAAGGTTTTGTGTCTATTTTGCTTATTCTCAGTTTTTTTTTGCTTTCCCGTTTTGTTTTCATTTCGTTCGCTGTTTGTTTGTTCGTGTGTTCGCTGATAGTAATTAAACTAAAATAAACAAACTAATACCACGTTTACACCAGTAGTATAAAAGTATGTAGCAAAAAAATTTCATGTATACTTTAATATTTTATCGCATACTTTTTTGGTATTTCATTATAATAGGTATCAAAAAAGTATGCCACGTAAAACAAAACTAAAAAAGCAAAAAAAACCTGAAATGTCTTTTCTTTGTTAATTTTTATCGAGATTTTTTGTGTAAACAGAATAAAATAAGAACTAAGAAATGTTGTAAATCTAAATAATTTCAGCGCACAATCAAATAAATCACTCCTAGAAATCTCGAAATTATTTACACATCAAATAAACAATGAAATTGTATATTATCTGTCAAAACATAATAAGTACCTATGGTGTAAACGTGGTATAAAGTGAAAAAATACCGTAACGTATACAAGTCTAAATTTCTAGAATAAATCTAATATAAAACGTGACTTAAGTGCTCCTTAATAAACTATGTCACGCATATTCTGATCATTTTTAACTCCCCTGCCCTTTTGTTACAAATTATCGCAAAACTTTATACCCTTCTATAAAACAATGTTACAAATTTAGACCCTCCTTTTCGACATACTTTTATAGTCTTTAAATTTTCGGAAAATATTTATGACTTATTGCAGTACAAAAATGTATTCAACTGCTAAAAACCGCTAAATGGTCACATTTTATAATCGCCCCCACCTCACTCCCCCCCCCCCCCCATCGCCACAGATCATCACGCTATCGAACCATCCTCCTCCATAGGCGTGTGACGTAGTTTATAACAACTGTAATATTTAAATTAACATAATATTTTATGCCCGTGACGTATACGGAGCTACACAATTTTCATGGTAAACGCCGGCCGTGTATGTCACGGAGCTACGCGTTAAGTGCTTAATTAAATAGTTAAGGCCAGCTTACGCTACTAAACTTCCAGGAATAAAAGCACTATCAACGACTTTATTAGACAATGCGTATCTAAAATGCATTTCATTTGCTAAAGCCAGTATTTCTGATGAATCATTCTTCATCTGTTGGTAATATAATAGAAAACAAGCAAAAAAATGAATTTGGAAGCAGAAAGGGAAAAGCACAAGATTTCCTTTATAGTTTAATTCAATGCTACCGTTAATTATCCAATTATCTTAGGGATATAATGACAGTTTCTCCCAGAACAAAATATAATAAAATAAAATTGATCACATACCTGCAAAACCGTAGAATGCGAAAGCGCTTCCAACGGCCTCGATCCTGCTAAAATATTTAAAATTAATTCACCACCTCCCGAAATAACCCGCTATAATATGGTTAATTAACTACAGCTTACATATGATTTTAATAAAAAAAAAATTCATAATAGAAAAAAAAATTGGGTCTATCCGACTCTCGGACGACACTTTTCCCAGAAAGCATCCGTTAAAGATCAACAAACCAACCATATATATTACAAACATTTTCCGTTATTTTGGGCAGGTAAAGTCCTTAAAATATGTCACGGATGTTCTTAAATTTTGGAGACCTCTTCCCCAAAACACAATTGGCCACGACAATATAAATCTTCTATTATCATACCGCTAAATCATAGATTCACAAATAATGTTAAATTATTTAGAACTGACACGTGTTGAACAGCAATCAAAGTCACATTCGCCATTTTTCATCTTCGACCTTTAACAATTAGATCCAGTTATACATCTCTAGTATACCATTGAAAATCCTTAAGGATTTAATTTACTCCATTTAGAGAGCATCCACAATGTCCAAAAATTTATTTTCTGAAAATTTGTGCCGTTTGTTCACATCACAATATTATGTGAGCAACAGAATCAGAATTAACGTTAATTATATTAACCTAATCCCACCTCCTTATCATATAGCATTTTAATTTGGGACAATTTAAACGGGCATACAAGAAAAAAAATTTGGCGACAAACATTAGCATCAAAAATAATAAATTGGCATCACAAATAATATTTTGGCACCACATATGAAAAAACAAACAAATATTTTTGAAGGACATTATTAAATACTGTGGCGACAAACATTGACATCAAAATTAATAAATTGGCGACAAATATAATATTTTGGAACCGAAAAAAATAATTTTTAGAGTAAAAAAAAAAAAAAAACGAGACAAAAAATTAAATTCAATCGATACAAATTATTTAATATTTGATGGGGGATCGATATAAAATATTGCAGTGTCATTAATAGATACTATATAATCCGCTCCTACGTGCGGCACGCAGTGCAACATGTTTGCCTATCCTGGCTCCTACGTCCCTCGAAGTTTAAATCTAAGGCCCCTCGGAGGGCTAAGCGGGGGGGAGCGAAGCGACCTCCCGCGTGCCCGTGAGAGTTACCGAAGCCGTTAGCCTCTACAATTCTAAGTTAAATTAGGGATCTCCATTTTCCAGAATATTTTAAAACTAATTTAATTTTTTTAATTTTTAATTTATTTATTTATAACTTTGTTGCCAGTTAATTATTTTTGTCGCCCAAAATGTTTATTTCGATGCCAAAAAATAATTTTTGTGTACCCTTCCAATAGTGCCAAAAAATTATAAATGTTGCCAAATTATTATTATGATGCCAAGAAATTTTTGTTTGTTGCTCATTAATTTGTGCCGTTTTATTATTTTTTTGTATCTCAAATATTAATTTTTTGTGTGCCGGTTTATTGCCAGCCTTTTAATTTATATATCTGCCAGCTCTCCTACGACATCCCATAGTAATTTGCTATTAAGAGTTATATACGACTTTGAATACCAAGAGAATTTATTACTCAGAAATAATACCTTTAAAGGCGGTTTTATGAAAGCAATTCACAAATAATGTATCGATCAACATGTCGTTGAAATTTCTATCATTAAAATGTCATAAAATGTCAATAAAACGTCACAGAAATGTCACTATCAGAAATATTAATGTCATAGAAACGAGAATATCTTGCTATATTTAAAAGGTCACTAGATATAATTATTTTTAAATGTTGACGATATTATTTGCCACCAGCAAAGTATTTTAGGTAAATTTAGAAATTTAAATTCCATATCACACGGTAATCTATTTATTTTATCTTGAAGACACCTAGGGAACAATTGTTGGAATTTGCAAGGTGTATTAACTGTAGAAAAATATTTCTTCGGAAAGTTCGATATTACCTCGGTAACAGATAAACACATTTATATTACTCCTTTTTGTTAAAATGACCCCCACGCAATGCTTCAATCGACTTCAAATTTTGTGAATACGTAAATGATGAATTATCAAATTTATTATCAACATAACAAAAAATTCGTCGGTCTCGTTTTTGAGAAAATCTGTTTCGCAGTTTTCTCCTCCACTGCAATCCCCTCTATTCAACACTCGAATTTACCTAAAACTTAACACCAACTGCTTATTACTAAAATCTATCTTTGTACAAAATTTCGACCAAAACTATCAGTATTTGTGAGAATGGGAGGCAAAACAAAAATAATAAAAATGTGCGACTGGAAGGATGGACGGACGGACGGAAGGACGGACGGAAGGACGGACGGAAGGACGGACGGAAGGACGGACACGACATTTTTCTGATCAGTGTTTCGGGGTCCTGGTAACCTAATTCGTCGAGAAATGTGAAAATCTGAAACAAAATTTTTTTCGCGATTACAATACTTACCCAATATAACTTCGTTATAGTGGGAAAAGTAAAAAAATACGTTATAAAAATAGTAGTTTAATGACACACAAAAAAAATTATAGTATGTAATTAAAATAAACAAAATAATAATAGTAAATTAGTAAGCCAATGATAATAATAAAAAAAAACAAATATTCGTCCAAAAGACTGGCTTTAGCGGCGTATCATATGTTAATCTCCGTTTGAATGAACAATTGGTGACCTTCACCGTTAATGGACAATTTTATCCGGAACAAAAAAAAAACGTCTCTATAACGTCGTTATAATCAAGAAACCTTTATTATTGGTTGACTCATGTCTTTATGTTTCACGTTATATAAATTCACATGACGTTAAACGTATGCCCAAACTAATTCAAACTAAGCATATCGTTAATCTTAGAGAAAAAAAAACAGTATTTCTGTGCTACCTTTTTAATTCTAGAGCACAAATTTAATTAGGGTTTTTATACTGCACGAATTTAGCACACACATAAACGAGTCTCTTATGCATTTTTACCACTTAATTGATGCCCTAATTTATGGAATGTCCAAGGGCACAACACACATAGTATCTATCTTAGTTCTGTAGTTTTTTTTATTTTTATTTTTATTATACCAATTATTGTACTGCTATAAAAAACTACCAAAAAAAACTTTCACAATAAAAAAAAACAATATTTTGTATCAAAACTTCAATACATTCAATGGAATTTTTAATTTCCCATATTTACTTTGTATATTTTTAGTTAGATAAAAGAATTATATCCACTTAATATTTTTTTGTTAGTTACTGATACTACTGATATAGTACATCCGTCTATTTTGCACAATTCTCATCGACTGTCCATCAAAAAAAAAAATTATTTGAACACCATGATGGTGTGTGTTCTAATTCATTCCATCCAGAACATTCCATCCCAGTCACAAACTGATCTACTCGAAGAGTAATCAGGGGAAACATAAAATAGAAAAGCTAAAATGATTCATTGATCACATCACAATATAATTCAATCCATTCATTGACATAAAATAATTTAAAAAAAAATTAGACAATAATAGTTACGTCGCAGTAACATTGCGTAACATTGCGCGGAGTAGGTGCGCGGATGTTACAGAGCAAGCCTTCTTACAAGCTTGGTACCTAACAGGTGAAAGCGAAATAGGAGCAAGATTAGCCGAAAGTTTGCTGCAATCGGTAGACATTGCTATACAACAGCTATACAACACTAAAGTATATACGGTTATTTCCAATAATGCAAGTAGGTATTATGGTCAAAATGGGAAAACTTACCAACCACGTTTTATTGCATACCGCCAACTTGTTGGCAAAGAACGTATTGAATATAGCAATAACAGAGAAGATGACTACATACTGTACTCAAAGAATACAAGTACGATGGTGCTCATACAGAGATGCTTACCGCTCTGTTATCAAGAACTTGGAGCAGATGAAGATCGTAGCAGCTGAGTATAAAATTAAAAAAGTTAAACAAGACGTAGTTAAACTCATTTTTGACAATCAGTTCATTGAACGGGTGACGGAAAGTTTACAGATGTTCGAACCAATATACAATATCATTAAAATGTGCCAATCGTCTTCATTTTCAATTGCCGATGCGGATAATTTGTGGTTAGACCTTAAATTGCCAATTAAATTTAAATTAAATTTGAATATTCAAAAGGAAATGACTTTGAACGAATATGCCTTGGCAGCATTTTATTTGCATCCTCTTATGGATATTGGTAAACTTAAAAAGGATCATTTAGAAAAAATACACAATATTTCTTTAAAAAAAAAATTAAGCAGAGTGGGAATTGAAGAATGGGATGAATTTAGATATCAAAGCACATATTTCAAAATGTCTATAAACCGATAGTTTTTTGGAACATGGCTGAAATAAAGCGTCCCATTTTATCGCAAATGGCAAAGCTATTCCTTAAAATTCCGGAATCATCAGCACAAATTGAAGAAATATTATTTTCTGGCTGGGCATACGTACATTCGCCAATAAGGAATCGTCTAACTTTCGAGCGATCGAAAAAATTGTTACACGTATATTATTCCCTCAGGATTAAAGATGAATTGTGTACAGATATCGAGGAAGAATTAGAAACAAAGTTTTCAGAAAACTTGCCAAACCAAAGAAACAAACCAAAAGTGTATTTTCGTTTAAAATTGAGTAAAACTATTGACGAATATGGTATGATCTACGATGTACTCCAGCGGACAGAAGTGAACTACAACATAAATTTGCTTTATGAAGTTACACGGAAATAGTGTCCGAGTAATTTTTATTTTTATTTGTTAAAATTGTAATTATTGGAGAATCTCTATTTAATCCAATACTTTATTTAAAGTGTGAGTTTTGTATATTTGATTCATTTGGTACGAGGAAGGTAAGTTTTTCAAAATCCCGCCTTCAAAATTCCGAAATCAAAATCCCAATTTTGAAAATCCCGCTTTTTAAAATCCCGCTTTTCAAAATCCCGCTTTTCAAAATCCCGCTTTTCAAAATCCCGCTTTTCAAAAACTTGTTTTGAAATTTGAAAGACGTATTTTTTTTAATTCGAGCCTCGCTTTCTGGTGAAGGTAAATTTTATAAAGTAAAATAAAAATCAAAACCGGGATTTTCTGAAAAGCGGGATTTTTATTTTTGCAGAATCGGGATTTTGAAAAGCGAGATTTTGAATGATTTTTTTCTTGAGCGGGATTTTGAAATGCGGGATATGGTTACGACCCCATTTGGTACAGTTTTATCATTTTAAATAACAGGATACTGTGCTTAAACTTTTCATAAGTTTAATATAAAATTCACTATAAATAAATCTTTTGGGGCACTAAACGTTTTTGAAATTAAATTAGCTCATAAATTTACTACGTTTCAATTGATAAATACATACAATTTAAACTTTAACATTTTTAAAATACTTTTAGTAATACAAGACACTTAATATGAAATTTTTGAAATTTTTAAGCACAGTATGCTGGTATTTAAAATGATAAGACTGCGCCAAATGAATCAAAAATACCAATATCACACTTTATGTAAACTATCACACTTTATGTAATTCCACTTAAAATTGAAGTTATCAAAAAATTTTGTTTCTGTGTATTGTCGCCGCATTGTCTACATTGTCGACGTCATTTTTTGAATTGTCTACATAAATTGTCTACACGTGTAGACAATCGTGTAATTACGCCATGTAGATTAAGATTACGCGGCACAACACTGATCCTAGGCAAATTTGAAGCACCGTCCAGAACATACAAATCTATAGATACAGCCGTTGATCCTCAAGAAACAATTCTATATCCTGTCGAATTTGTAAACTCATTAAGCCCGTCTGGTATACCGATTCATCAGCTGAAACTGAAATTCGACACACCTATCATCCTGCTTCTGAACCGAAACCCACCAAATCTCTGTAACGGAACCCACCTATAAGTAAACAGTCTCAATACTTCGTAATAGAAGCTACAGTTGTAACCGGCTGCGCGACTGGAGAAAAAGTGGTAATTCCTAGCATCTTTATGATCCTTTCTGATGTTCCATTTCAGACCAAACGTCTCCAGTTTACCGTAAGAGTGTGTTTCGCTCAGACCATAAACAAGACAAAAGCCAAACGTTGAAGGGTGGGCAGTGTGGACCTTCGCGGCGTGTTGTCGCCCATGGCCAACCTTACGTTGCCTGCTTCCGTGTTAGCTTCGGCTGGCAACTTTACCTACTTGCTCCTGGTGCTATTATAAAGAGGCTTTCTCTTAAATATATTTCTAAACCCTTCCCTCCCCCAAAACTGTATGTAATTAAATAATTAGTTTTTAATTAAATAAATGAAATTTTATTGTGATAATTAACTGAAATATATTGAATCTTATTCTAACTATTTAAAATGTATCTTAATTCATTGTTTTTGTAGTAAAATATCCCCGAATATAATATATGTGGCTTCAGCGCGAA
Source organism: Tipula helvola (assembly GCA_963556165.1). Lineage (NCBI taxonomy): Eukaryota > Metazoa > Arthropoda > Insecta > Diptera > Tipulidae > Tipula > Tipula helvola. The sequence continues at coordinate 219,423,735 of OY744481.1, read as the reverse complement.
GCGTTTTAGTGGCGCAAAGCGCCAAGCCAGTTGAGCGCGCTAGCGCTCACTAGCCTCGTTGGCGCGAAGCAGCCCCGCGCAGCTAGTTTTTTATAAGGGAATTTTTTTTCGTTGCGTTGATCAAATGCAATGTTCTATTATTCTTGTATTTCGCATTATAATGAACAACACATAGTTATATAAATATATATCTTATTTCAACTTTTTGGATTAATTGGTATTAAAATGGAAAGCAAAACATACATACTTCCGAATCAAAATCTAATTAATATTTTAGAAAAAAATTATATTCCAAAAAAGTTTGAAATTAAAAAACAGGAGGTTTCAAATATAAAACATGTAATATAATATTAAACAATAGACTTGTACATTAGTTCAAAAAAACGTACAAAATTCAAATCATTTTAAAAATCAAAAAGCGAAAACCAAATAGGACAAAATCCAAATGGGGCAATGGGACAATATCCTGTATTTGACATTGTCATTTTTGTTTTACAACTGACATTTTCTCGGTTCCCTGAAATTATTTCTCGTGAATTAATTCCGCCGAAAAAAATTAATTAATTTTGCGACATTTTCACCGCGCAGTTAGGTAAATCATTTCAATTATGAATTAATTCCGAAACATCAAATTTATTAAAATATTTATTTTTATTCATTTTTAATTAAGTATTAAATCCACCGCCTTTCGTGAAGGTATAATTTGTAAAATTAATTGGCCCAGTCCGGGCGAATTTCGCAAAAAATGGCAAACACTTTTTCGTAAAATCGGTATAATTATTAAACCAGCGAATCAAATAAACAGTATTTGTAATATAAACACCATCTCTTAATGTAATCAAAAATAAATAAATTTAAGCTCGTTTATACATATTTATTTTGTGAAAAAAATCCTTCTTCAAAATCCATTCAACGAAACAGGCGTTTTCGCGTTTCCGTGATGAGTTAACTTAGCAGTTTAATACGAATTTATTCCTTGAGAACTTAATTCATTTTCAAAACGAATTAAATGCGATATATTAAATTTTTAAATTCGAATTAAATCTACAAAATATAAATGACTAAATTTCTATTCTGTCAAAAATATTTTAAAATTTTTCGGGATTCCACAAATAGTTGCAATATGCACCAACAATATGAATCACAAATATTTTTGCATCAAGTTCAATTGAGTTTGAAAAATGAGTATTCTTCATAATATCATATTATTCCTCGTTTCTGACCTATGTATTTACAAACAAACTAATTTTAGCTTAAAGAATGGTATGAAACGAGGGGAAAAATCATGCAAAGAACCCAAGTCTAAACTAGGGTTTCTCAAACGGGATACCGCCGACCGGCCCCAGAAGTATGACCGGGAAATCCCGGGATTTTTCGGTTTTCAGTTTATTTAGTATTAGTTGTCTTTAAATAAAATCCACATAGGAAATTAAGGAAATCTCAAGTGGAATTCTGGGATCTCGATTTCTGTATCAAAAGTATGACCGGGATTTGACGATTTTCAATTTTTTTATTCATATATATGTACTGGTTTAACTCCATCACGGCATAGGAATACTATACTTACGAAGTTTCGTAATCATTTTTGTTAACGGATAATGAGTGATTAATTCATTGATCCTACCCTTAACCAGCCGTGATTTTTTCATCGCCCGCCGGGAATCGAACCCGGGACCTACGGAGCGTAAAGCAAGTATGCTAACCACTGTGCTAATTTTGCGTATGTAAAGTTCTGGGAAATGGCTTATTAGGAAGGAACATGAACAGTTCTTAACAGATTATGGTGAAATTCGACATGCACGACGGAAATGGGGTTCTAAGATGAGTTTTAGTTGAAGTTCTGGAATATGGCCAATTAGGAGGGAACTTGACTGTTTCCTTTTTATGATGAAATTCAGCATGCACGACGGAAATGGTCATTGGGAAGGAGCTTGGTGATTTCTTAAACGATTATGATGAAATTCAGGATACATGATGGAAATTGGATTCTAAGATGAGTTTTATATGAAAATCTGAAATACGACCAATCAGGAAGGAACTTAGCCGTTCCTTTACTGATTAGGTGAAGTTCTGAAATATGGCCAATTATGAAGAAACTCGGCTATTTCTAAACCGATTATGATGAAATGGGACAAGTACGACAAAATCGGTAAAGAAACAACGAAGTTCCTTCCTAATTGTGATTATTTCAGAAATCCATTTTAAAAATCATTTTAGAACCCCATTTCATCATAATCCGTTAGTAAACGGCCAAGTCCTTCCTGGCCATAGTCTAGAACTTCATGTAAAACTGGTTTAAGAATCCCAGTTCCTGGTTTAAGAATCGTGAATTTCATCATAATCGGTAAAGGATCGCCAATTTCCTTCATAATTAGCCAGTTTCCAGAACTTTGACTAAAAATCATTTTAGAATACCATTCCGTCGTGTATACCGAATTTCATCATAATCGGTTAAGAAACGGTCAAGTTCCTTCCTTGGTTCCTTTTTATTAGGCCACATTCCAGAATTTCATCTAAAACTCAATTTAGAATGCCATTTTCATCATGCATGCTGAATTTCATCATTATCGCTAAAGAAATTATTATTATTATTAATTTGTTTTTATTTTTATCCATCATAATTAATTGAAACAATAATACATTAAAAATGTTAAAAAAGAGAAGAAAATTGATAAAAAAAATAGAAACTCTCTGAAATATTACAACATATTTATTTTGGAAGCTCCGACAAAAAAACTAAATACAAATGTGAGGTGCACAATCATATCAAATTATAAAAATAAAATAAAAAATAAAAATATAATTATAACAGAAATAGAAACATTAGTAGAAACATTTTATAAGGAACTAGAAATATAGTGGCAACAAAAAAATTAATTAAAAAAGAATGATGAAAGTGACCAAATTCCACACCAAATGAAAAAGACATTCAAATATAATTTTATATAAAACCATAGAAGTAATTCACCACATAGTAATTCTTCTATGATAAAACTTCCAAAATACAATTCTTCTATGCTTGGCGATTCAATCAAAAACACTTTCACAGTTTAAAAAATTTGGGTAGTTCAAATTCAAATTTTCATTTACGGTCTTATAAATTTTATTATATCATATTTTATTAAGTTTTTTTTTTTAAATATTAAAACAAATTTATTTGGTATTTAGCTTATATTTTTTATTAATTTATTGTCGACGTTTCAACGGCTTTATTCCGTCATCCTCAGGACAAATTTTTTTTTCGTCCTGAGGATGACGGAATAAAGCCGTTGAAACGTCGACAATAAATTAATAAAAAATATAAGCTAAATACGAAATAAATTTGTTTTAATAAATTTTATTATACCGGGTGATTTTTTAACCTGATAAACTCAAATATCTCGGAAAATAAGCACTCTACGAAAAAAATGGTAAAGATCAAAATTTAATTATTCCGCGGGGGAAATATATTAGTGTTAAAGTAAGTACCCTCGCCCCTCCTTGTAAGTGGGGCGGGGGGTAACTTTGAAACTAAAATAGGAACCCCTATTTTTTATTGCAGATTCGGATTCTACGGCTAAAAATACGTAGGATTTCACTGAAACATTTTTTTCTATTCATGATAGATGGCGCTGTAATTGACAATATTCAATTTTTTCGATTTCTCCTACTGAGAACTTACGCAAACGATTCTGCAATACGTCTGCAATAAAATTACCATGGTTTCGTTGTAAATACACGAAGTTAGTCTTGAACAATTTGTATTTCTTAAATTTTCAATTACTGAAAAAAGGCTTGCCATTATCGTAACCCAGGAACATGCAATTAAATCGGCTTTCAAATTAATGAAATTGTTTGTATTTTGTTTTAAAAATACCGATCCAGTCCGAAGAATATTTCGAAAATAACAATACCTGTGTAATGCTATCAATACTACTTCAGAATGGTGTATTTAACGGTACAAGAGAACATTTAAATGATTCTGGTTTATGGAGAAGCTGGCCGAAGTCTTGACATAAAATTGATTATTTGTTTATTTTAAAGAGTATGATTTTGTTCAAATTTATTTGTGTAACAACACACATCTAGAAACAAACATGTCAATAAAATGTATTTTTGACAGCTAAATCAAAGTTGCCCAAATTTCTCGCCTTTTATTTTGTCCATTTGTGCAAAATCGAAAAAAATCTGTCGGACAAAATTGAAAGGCGAGAAATCAAACGAAAACTCGCTTCTCACCTTTTGTGCTAAATCCCAGTTCAGAAGAGAGAATGTATACTAATTAGAAGCCATTTATTGATATTGCTTTTTGTTTTTGCTTTTTATTGGCAATCACGACAATTTTTTTAGCACAATATGGTCGAGAGAATGTAATACAATTGTGGCTACACTTTATTATGTTCTTATATACTCGCACACATAACTAAAATAACAAATTCTAAAATAAAAAATAAAAAATTTTACGAATGGGGCCGACGAAGAATGTATAAATTTAGCATGTTCGGAAAAAGAACAAAGTAAATTTGTAGTAAAATTCGAAGATAAAATTTGTCAATCTTTTCCGAACATGTGTAGTAAATTTATAGTAAATTGTTATGTCGTTGTTTCTATTATTTTGACATTTTTAAGGCATTGCCACAGCTATTTTTCGTGCGATGCGATTTTTTTTCTATTTTCAAATTTTACCGGAATTAAACCAAATTTGATTCTAAATGTTTGAAGAAACAATCAAATTAAATTGCATTCTATAAAACGTCTTATTAATTTTTTAGGAACTTAATAATTTTTATTGATAAATTATAAATTTTAAATTTTATCGCGCGAATATTAAAATTTCGCACGCGACTTTTGAATAATTAATATTTTTTAATAAAAATTATTAAGTTCCTAAAAAATTATTAAAAGATGTTATAGATTGAAATTGAATTTAATAGTGTCTTCAAACATTTATAATCAAATTTGTTTTAATTACAGTAAAATTTGAAAATAGAAAAAAAATCGCATCGCACGAAAAATAGCTGTGGCAATGCCTTTAATCTTAATGACCGGATTTATGTGACGAAAAATTAACTTTGTATCGAATTAAATAAAAAAAATATGATTTAAATGGCAAGCGATTTATTATCCATGAAAATGAGTGTTCGCATTTTTTCGATATTGGATTTTATATATTTTATCCAATTTTGATGTATAATAGCCCGATAACTAGACTGATAACCTCAATATGAATATGTTGTCGCTACTCGCTACTATATATATTTTTGTGAAACGAAGTTTTTTAATTTTGTTTAGTCTTATTCCAACTGTATGACAGAGTAGATGTAAGTGCGCATTTTTACGCTATAGATTGAATGCTAGACAACTTCATTGTGATTTTTTGTGTTAAGGAAAACAAATTAAACGTCAAAATATTGTTCATATCTTTTGTATGAAGTGGCACATGCAATTTCATTTCTATTATTACAGACATTATAATAAATATTTTTTAATAAAAAATTAATGTATTCATTTTACATATGTCATTTTAAGCTAAGCCGGTAATTCTTTTTATGAAAATCCAGTGAAAAATTAAAATATAAAAAGAAGTCAAATTCGTATTCTTTAGGTTTAATCTTGTGCCGTTTGAGTTTTTTCTGTGGTTATTCTTATTAAAATTAAGTTATTTTCAAACATTTTAAGATATTTTCATATAAACTGCTGTTTGTTTTCCCTAACACTCAAAAAAAGTTGACATATTTTAGCTGTCAAATTATCGATCTATTGACATTTTTTTTATTGTTTGGAAAATACAAAATATTGTTTTTAAATTTATTGATATAATTGATATTTGTTGATATAATTATTTTATTAAAATAGTCATATTACATCGTAGCTGTTAACATGTTGCCTCAACTTACTTTAAATGGGCTTTTAATAGGTTAAAAAATCGAAAATTAAAAAAATAAAAATATAAATTCACATCGCTTCAAAATGTAACATAAAAAACAATACAAACAAATGCTTATTATTTGTCAAATAAATTATAATAACCTATAAAGGACATTGCTGTCAAAAAACGGCGATAGATGGATTAAATCTAAAGATGGCACTTGTAGTTTTTTTTAATTTTTTCTTGTTGTATGTTGTATCGAAACAAAAATGTAAACAAAAGCAAAAAACACGAATAAAACTTACAACTAGACATGAATTATAAAAAAAATTAATTTTATTTTTTATTTATTTACCAAAAATTAAAAATTGTTAAAGCTGACATCTCTAGAAGTAATCCCGTACTATGTTTTCACGTATTAAATAATACTGCATTATCGATAAATCTGCCTGTATCATTGACCGCAAGTTTACTTTGGAAAAGTATAGTTATGTCCTTTATAAATATATTATAACTTATTTGTTATTGGGTCCCAATTTGGATATACATTTCAGCTATTTAAAATGACGTGTTTCCAAGTATTTACTATAAAAGCAACAATAACAAATCTAAATGTCATTGATGCCTGTCTCATAAAATAAATCGGTGAGCGAGACACAACATGACGGAGTTAAAAATTCGTGATCCCGACATCTAGTACAATGTTCTTATTTTTTGTTTTTGCAAAAATAAGTTTTTAGCCCTTTATGTTGATAATTATTAGTTTCTACGCAGTTGTCAATGCGTAGAAACTAATAATAATCAACATAAAGGGCACAAAAAATTATTTTTGCAAAAACAAAAAATAAGAAACGTTGTACTAGAGGTCGAGATCACGAATTTTTAACTCCGCCATGTTGTGTCTCGCTCGCCGATTTATTTCATGAGACCGGCATGAACGCTTGAATATCTGTTCGCTCTTATGGAAATCCATGTACATATTCTAAATTAGCGCCGCTGTTATCGCCGCTTATCTGTTTGATGCTTAATTCTTTTTTCAACAAAATTGTTTTGTGATTCTCTGCACTAACACAAACAGAAAAGAAATATAAAATATTGCAAGGTCGCATTGTTTTTGTTTCGTTTACAAATTTTACTAGTTTAAATTTTGCTTTGCTTACATATCCATAGGCAAATAATTCTAAAGAATCACGTTTCAAGAAAGCAAGTGTAAAGTGAAATTGATTTCTTGAAAGCAGAGAAAGGTAATGCAAGAAAGCAAGTGTAAAGTGGCTGTAATACACTAATACAATAAAAATATTTGACGGTACAGAATAGCAAAATGTTACACAGTAGTTTCTCGCGAAAAATATTCCCTTTTTTGAATGGCCTGCTTGCAGTCCTTATTGCAGTCCTATCGAACACATTTAGAGGACCTTGCCCGAAAAGTTTATGGAAATGCACAGCAATATAGTTCAATTAAGGATTTTAAAAATGCCATCCGTGAATGTTGGGCCAAAATTGATCCGAAAACACTTAAAAATTTAACAAATTCAATGCATAATCGAATTTTCGCAATTATTCAAAAAGGTGGGGGCCACACCAAATATTAAATAAAATAATATATGAAAAATTGTTAATTTTGTTTTTTATTTTAGTACATTATCAGAAGTGCGTTTAAACGAATGTCTGCCTGAAATTTAAATTTATCAATTTTATTAAAGTAAAACATTAAATTTTTTACTAATGGTTTATCTTAGCAACAGATTTAAGATTATAGACACAAATAAGACTACTTGAAAAAAATCAAAACACTTTACTCTTATGCCTCTGACTGACTAGGCTTAAATAATTATTTCACATTGTAGTGCCACTTGTACCATCACTAAACCCAATACAACGAGATAAGCTCGAAAATTTTCTAGGATTAGTGCACTAATCTCGATTAGTCACTAATCCTCAAATAAAACGAGATTAGCTAATCTTCAACTTAACACACTACAGCTAATCTCGAAAAAATCACTAATCGCGCTTAGCTAATCCCTAGTCTGTGAAGGGTATTAGAAGTATATTCAAAAAACATAGTGCGTTTAAACGAATGTCCACCACTGTATATTATATGCAATGTATTGTACATATACAAAATTCTCAATTCTTAATTCTCATTTTGCGACCAAAATCGCTGTCCAGATAAAGCTACTACGTTAACTAATTCATTTTGTCAAGACATTTCGACAAGCCATTTTGTCGAAAATGAAAATAAAGTTGATAAAGATTTGCTGGTTTGTAAAATTGAAAGTCTATGTATGTAGCGTACCGCTACGTTAAGTTCTTACTGACTCACTGACCCAGCCGTAAGTATAGATATTGAGGCCGATTCTGAAACGATAAAACGATAAATTTCATTTTATGTTATTTTATTTCATCGCTCGTATATGAATTTGTATTAACCCTAATCAGTAACAATCCCTACAGAATATTTCTTCAAAATTTAGTACACGAATTGATGTGCCAAAATATTCAAAGACCGTCATATCTGTTTAGCCCCCCCCCCAGTAACACAAAGACCATTGAAACAAGTTAGCCCTTTAATTTGTTCCATTAATCCCCTGGTGCACAAACAATTCCAGTTAGGGTTATATTCGTTACAATTAAACAATTATAAATAGGTGATTCAAGATCTTAAATAATAATCAATTAATATTAGATTACATAAAGCTCAATTTTGGTATTTTTCGGTTATACTTGTATGTTAGCTAACAAATATAAAATGAGTCTGCTAGACTCATCCCATACTGATTAGGGTTTAAAAAACAAAAATTATACTACATAAAATAAAATGTCAGAAGGCAGAAATGGGTTGATTGCATCTTTGCAAGAGATTTTCCTCTAAAAATTTTGACAGCTAAACTTATCGAAGCCGTAAGTAAGCAAACAAGAATTATTATTTACCGCTGTAGGTCAAATAGATAAGAATTTTCGTTTGTGAAACAACATCACAATAATAAAAAATCGTATTTAAAACTACGTTTCTAAAGTTTGTACGATTTCGTCTGTCAGTTTACATCATTTGGACGGTTGAGGAAAAAGGTCAATAATGTTTTATATTCTTACACACTAACTCATCTTTATTTTTTCTAAGAGAAACGACCTGTCTGTAATATTTATAAGGGTGTTTATGTATTAGATGTAAATACGTATTTATGTACATACTTACATTTTTAAAAATCTTAACAAGTATAATATGTATATGGATATAGTTTATACATTGGTATTTATATGTAGCTAGATATTTAAGTTTTGTATTCTTTTCTTACCTATTTCTTTTATAATGCAATGCAGTTGCCTTTACTAAAGTAAATGGTGATTGGTGATCAGGTTTATTAGTTAGGTTCTAATAAAATTGACGATCGAATCGCGAATAACATTTTAATAATATTTTATGAGTAATACAAACATAATATACATATTAATGCGTGCTCATTTGGTGTACAATTTGTGTTATTCATAAAAATTAGTGTACATTCAACATTATTATTTTTATCTTCAATATTAAAACAAAAATTCAATTTGCTTTCTTAAAATTCTGAAAATGTTATTATTCTTTGTGTATATGTATTTAAACAAAAGTTGTAGTGTTGTAAGACATTTTAATGTGAAAAGATGATAAAGTGAAGTGCATTTAGAAAAAATAAATAAGAATTGTTATTTGAACATATTTAGGAATTTCTGCGGCAGTAAAAATAATTGTACATTTCATATTGTGACGCAATTGTAATTCTTAATTTTATAAATACCTACGTGCAATTAAAATATCAATGTGAGTAACCTACTAAGCTCTAATTATGAAGTTAAGATTTTCGAAACATTTGTGCGTATGATGAGAGATCACCATTACAGTAAAATTTTTGATCAAGAAAATCTTCTCTGATTCACTTATACATGAATGAAACATATAAACCTACATAAATATATTAATATGTATATTTGTATGTAGCAGCTAGCAGCATGTATATACGAATATACATGCAATATATTACATGTGTACCAAACCAATTCCAATTCCAATGCAGTATGTATCAGTGCTGTCGTTTCATAAATTGTGTGAGTAGTACAATTACTCAAAAATAGTAGTATTTTCAAGAGAAGAGTAGCACAAATTACAAAGGTGTTTTAATTGTTTTTTTTTTTAAGTTTTTATTAATGAAAAAAATAATAATATAACAAAAAATTATAAAAAAAATTTAAAAGCATTATTTTATTCACTTTTTAGCAAAATGATATATTAAAATAACATTTGTAATATGTAAATAAAAATTGTATATATTCAATACTTAAAATTTAAAAAACATCTTGTAAAGTAAAGCAGCATAAATTGTTTATAATTTTTTGTACTTTGATATTAAAAGTTTTGAAAGAACCAATTTTTCTGTTTCTTCTTCTTCGCTGGCGATACATCCCGTAGAGAGATTTGGCCGCTTCATAGTGAAGTCGGGGAATCATTTCTACATCGGATAATGAGTGATTAATTCATTGATCCTTACATTAACCAGCCGTGATTTTTTCATCACACGGCCGTTTTTCTGTTTCCCATTAAGTAATTCTTTTGCCATTAAAATAGAGTTTACTGTTGAAGTGAATTAAATATAATAATTAATAATTGGAATTAAGTTGTTAGTTTCAATAACTTACTTGTCCATATTGAACCGAAGATTGAAAATTTGATAACTGGTCAAACTTAAACCAATAGCAATAACCAACATTATAGACCATACACAAAAAATGCAAACCGAAAATTTGACATATGAAACACGAAATAATAAAAAAAGTCCTGCCGTGTGAACAAAATTCCCTTAAAATTATAGTAAAGTACAGTCAAAAAATGACTTGCCATGTGAACAAAATTATATTTTTTTGAGCTGTTGGTTTTTCGCTCAGTTTTGATTATTAGGTTTATAAATAATTCAACGTTGGAAATTTAAAAAAAATCTAATTGAGACTAACACAATATCGAAATCGTAGTAAATAGTAGTATAATTTGAATTAGCGAAGTACAGAAGTACGCATTGTAAAATAGTAGTACAATAATACTATTGTAGTACATTCGACAGCGCTGGTATGTATACGTATACTAATCGGAGAGCTAAGTTTATAATGAATCCACACTTTTACACATTTAATTTGTTTTACGTATAAGCAGTTTGAATAAAAAAGCTCTAATAAAATTGGGAAACCAGAATGAAAATTACCACGATGATTTAAAGATAAAATTTACTAATTTTTAATATAAGTACATAAGTAGTCGTATTATATTTAAAAAACAAAGCACCATAATGCCCGTATTCCACTGTGAATAATTGACTGAGCTGACTTGAAGTCGAAAGAAGACAAAAACAAACTAATCGATTAGAGTGACGAAGATCTAGCATTTTTAATATTTGTTTATATAGGGTTTTCCAATAGGAATGATAGTATTTAAAAATTTAGAAAAACACATAAATTATTCAGTAAGCCTAAAATTTTTTTTTATTTGAAAGGTTACACTATGCCATTATGTATGGAAAATAACATCATACAAATGACCACCACGACTTCTCCGTACGTACTGCATTCTGTCAGCCCAATTTATCATCACTTTTTCACATAAGTTTGGCTGTATTTCATCAATGTTGATTTTTAATTGCTCAATTGTTGTTGGATTATCAACATAAACAAGTGACTTAACATATCCCCAAAGAAAAAAATCACAAGGTGTTAAATCACACGACCTGGGAGGATAATTAACAGGACCAAATCTTGAGATAATTTCATTACCAAATTTTGTTTTCAATAAATCGATTGTTAAGGTGGCTGTGTGGCAGGAGGCACCGTCTTGTTGAAACCACATATCTTGCAGATTATTCTCAACAACAGCAGGAAAAAAAATCATCTAACATTGTTCTGTATCGTTCTCCATTGACTGTTACTCTTCGACCATTTTCTTCAAAAACATATGCACCAATAACTCCACCAGCATGAATTGCACACCACACAGTAACTTTATCTGGATGTAATGGTGTCTGAACAGTTTCGTGTGGATTTTCATCACTCCAAATTCTGCAATTCTGTTTGTTTACATAACCATTTAACAAAAATGAGCTTCATCACTGAATAAAATTTGTCGATAAAAATGTTCATCATTTTGATTCACTGATTTTGATAAAACAATTTAACAATTTCTAAGCGTTGTTGAAGCGTGTATCTTTCCATGATTAAATGGCATAATCTACTGAACACAAATGACATAAGAAATGTCAAAAAATAATACGCAGATTTGCCAATATAACCATTTTAAATAGTATCATTCCTATTGGAAAACCCTATATTAAGATTTCATGAGTAAATTTTGACATCACACAAAAACATAATCAACAATTATTTAAAAACTTAAGCATTAGCATTAATTCGATTATTTTCACATCTCAAAATTATATAAAAAATTAATTATTATTAATACTTATATCAGAATTATTTTTTTTCGAATATTTCCGTCATAAAATAAAAACTTAAAAAATTTCTACCATAAAATCGCCACGCTCTTAAAATTAATAGTCTGTGCGAAAAATATTTTTCATTGTACATAATATTTATGCAGATTTGTTAATTGAACTGATTCCGATTTGATACTTTTTGTCAAGCACCCCTATTAGGATTTTTATTATTATTATTAAAATGATTATCGAGTCGTTTGACAATCCACACGACATTGTATTGCGTTTCTGTTTTAACATTTTTGGTATCAGCAATATGAAAAACGAAAAGGCAACATAGAGTCGTTCGATTGTCGATCGATTCGACAATCATAATAGGGGTCAATAATTGTGGCACTCCACTAACCCAGACACCTTTTTTCTAAGTCAAATCTTGACTGACTTCGTTGGGTGATTTCGTATACACAACTACCGATTTTATATTTGTATCTCATTTTTTCTTTGACTGACGAACTTTTATTCCCAATGGAATTCAGGCAGTTTGACGATTTAACAAGGCGTAGAGCCGAATCATCGTTAATTTTAGAAAGCCATAATGTAAAAAATCAAATTTTTTTAAAGAAATTAGAAACGAGAAAAAATCCAAACTTCTCATATAAAACTTTTGGGAAATTATTTTTTTTCCTAAGACAGATTTTTAAATGAAAATATTACAAATGCCTAATTACAATCTCTGATATATTTTGATAAATGTTTTAATTTCACTTTTTCATCGGTGCACAAGAAGAATGACACAACTCAAAAATCATCATTTTTGAGTTATTTCCAGAAACGGGAAGCTAATGTATAACGACAAAATCAAAGCACCAAAAATAATCGGAATATGTTGTGAATATGATTGGAATCCTATGTTGTTGCATGAAATAAAACATTATCAAACTGCTCTCCTAAACATTGTTTAAGGAAATCGTTTTCATTTTCTTGTAATAATTAGTTATTCAAAATTTAGAAGAAGTTTATTTTAATTAAAAATGTGCGTTAATCTAACATGTTTTATCTGAAATATTATGATTTTTTGGCTGAAGTGAACAAAAAAAGTAAATGGCTTTACATAATTTAAAAAAAATCCTAAAACAAGAAGAATTAAATCGAATTTTGTACTTGTAAGATAAGCATTACCACGACCTGCAAATGTTTTCTTATCCAACAAGTAATTACTTGAAAACAATGATTAGTTATCAAGTAAAAATCTTAAATAATTAAAGTAAAAGCATTTACTTTTTATTCACTTCACCCATTACATTACATCATCAAGGCCTACTTAGCTGATTTTTCAAAATGAAAGTTCGGAAAATATAATTTATGCTGAGAACAGATGAGCAGAATTCTGCAAGCAGAAAAATTAGAATACACACGTTTAAACGGTATGAAATACATGAATTCTGCTTTCCGAGCAGAATTCTGCTTTGTGTCTATATTTCTAATTTTGCTGCGAATCAGTAGGCTAGAAAGGCTACATTACGTAAAAGATAACAAATCTAGTACAATTTGTATACTTTTTATTTTTTTCAATCAATTTTTTTAATTTGTTGACAGAAAATATGTTTTGTGTGGCGAGTGCCAAATTGGAGAATAAAAATTAAATAATTTGTGGCAAAATAATGCATCATTTATTTAAAAAAATTGTACATTAAAATTAAATATGTATTAAATAAATACCACAAATTAAAATTCTGTTTGTCAAAAAAGACGCTCATGTAATTCAACCAAATTTCTGCCGGCAGTGCTGCTAGCAGAAATTCTGCTCATGTGTTTCCACCATTAGACATAATTTAGCTTTAGTATATCAGCAATTACTCACCCATATTATGGTTGACGAGTCGATCGACAATCGACTCTAATCTGCATTGCGTTTTCATTTTTTCATTTGATATTAACAATCTGAAAAACGAAAAGGCAACACAGGGGCCTTACTATTGTTTTCGGCCATCGCTTCATCGCCTTCGTTTTTGATCGCTTCTCTCTGAACGTCTGCCAAAAATATTAGTACTATTGCTTTCGATCGTCGACAATATTTTAGGACTAATCAAACACATACAGCCATAGCTTGGCTGAACTAAAATACAAGTGCAACGCTATCAATTGTAAATAATTATTTCAATAAACAAAACTATACTTGAATTATAAAACGCAAAAGTGCAGTGTTAACAAAAAGTGATTGAACTTTGTGAATTACCTAGATTGTAGGTCATTACATATTGTATTTTCAAAAACGTCAAAAATTCCACGAACTCCACCAGGTAGTTCGCTTCAAATGACACAAAATTCAACAGAAGCCATATCATTCCAACAACTTAAATAAATTTCGAGCCGACTTAATAAGATGAGGCGCATCATACTGAGCGAAATTTTTTCGATTAATAAAATCGAAATAAGGCTTTTAAGATGTTATACCAAGAAGTTTGTAGGTCTGCATATTGATAGCACCTTGATCATAAACCAAAATGACAACTTTTAAATTCAATTTTTCTTCACACATTTTAATGTTCGTTTTAATTTTTTTTTTTTTTTTTTTTTTTTTTTCGCTGGCGCTACATCCCATGGAGGGATTTGGCCGCTTCATATTGAAGTTTCGTAATCATTATTTTTAATGGAAAATGAGTGATTAATTCATTGATCCTACATTAACCAGCCGTGATTTTTTCATCACCCGCCGGGAATCGAACCCGGGACCTCCGGGGCTTAAAGCAAGCATGCTAACAACTGTGCCACCGGGGCGGCGTTTTAATTAGCTCGCTTAATTTTGCAGCAGTAAACGATTTATTGATGAGGATGTAATTAATCAGATATTTCCACTCACCGATTAATGAGCGTAGCATGAAAAAAAGAGCTGAAGTAGCGAGTTCATTTTTTCTCTCGTAGCTATCATCGTAAAAACCTTCGATCCTATCCATTAAAATGTTGTGGGTTAAGTCTTGCTTAATCGCGACTTCATCGAAGCTTAGCACACAAAGTTTGCTTATTGATGGTTCATTTACAAAAAACGAATTGTGCTGGGCCATAAGTATTTCATTAATACCTGGCGGAATAAATTGTATGGGGGACCATTTATCTATATGGAAGAAACCGATGGTAGTTTTAGTTTCAAAACATTTCGCAAATATTTATATGTAGAAGCTGATCTGTAATATAAACATTGGGCAAATTTCTTTTTGTGTTTGTTGTAATAGAAACTCTGTTTCAATAACAACTTAATAACATTTTTCATATTTGCATTAATATTCAAGTTATCAATCACTTCATCAACAGTTTCTTGTTTTTTTTCACTATATTTCCCTCTACAAATTTGAAAATTCCGTTTGCACTTATTGTTTGCCATTTTTAAAGTAATACATTTTTTCTGCAACTTTTTAGTTTGTTTTTATAGAAATTCAGTTGCTTTGATTTTTTTATGCAATTTTCACAATTACCTTTACTTTTGTCAATATCACACATAGCACAGTTCACTGAGTTTATCATCTTTAAAAACTCGGTCTCGTCATCTGCATTTTCACATTGCATACCAACCGACACCAACTACTTTTCATCGTGAACAAGAAGCTCTAATTCATCACAGTTATCATTCAAATTAAATAAATTTCTATAAGGTGGCATTTCTTGTTAAGTGAGAGGGGCCCGACATGCTCTCTAAGAAAATGTTTTTCACAAACAAAATTATGTTGAAATTTTGATGCACACGGTGATACGCCGATTGATGTTAACCAGCTGTTTCTTCTATCTACACTACTCCAAAAAATTAAAGGAACACTAATTTTTTTCAATTTTTTAAGTGTTTTTTGAAGAGCTGTATCTTAGTAAAATATGGTCGTACAGAGATGAAAAGAAAAGCATTTTAAAGCTTCAAATCTCTAGTTTTGAGACTTTTGAGCGGAAAATTTTTGTGAGATACCGTTATCACGCAATCATAAGAAAGAGCGCGAAGAAAAAAAATTCGATTTTTTTTTTTTTTGTCAGGTGCTATGGGCTCGGGAAATTTGTTTTAAGTTAAACCAATGCATAGGTCGGTTAGCCTGTTAATTAGGCGTAAATTTAATTTCATTCTGGTCTCTCTATGTCAACTTTTTGCTGAGATATCTGACTTTGAATCAAAAAAGATCCTTTTGCCTTTGATCATCGATATCTCAGCAGCCAATGATTGCACAGTAAACTTTAGGGCAGCCTTAAAAACTTCAGTAAATTTCCTACAAGACCCTTTAATGACTAGTTGAGAACAAATTTTTTTTTCACCCTCAATACTGATTTGAAAAAGTACAAAAAAACGACTTTTTAGGTTGTCCTAGTAAATCTACCGTTACTTTACAAATATTGATGAAAAGACTAATATTGCCAGGTCATTTTACAGTTTAATGTACTCCTAACAGCCCTGTATTATTTTCAAATTGATCCATCCAACAGTTTTTTCGGACAGATTGATCAAAATTTCACAAAACAATTAAAGGAACAAGTATTCATCAAAATAAAAAACCGACTTTTTCACATTTTGCGTTAGTTACTTGTTAACCCTTAACGATCGTACGATTTTTTTTGTAATACTCGCCGATAAGAGACGATAGAAAATTAAATAAAGTTCTGCAATATGACCAATTATTATGGAACTTGGCCATTTCTCATCCGATCTTAGTCAAATTTGGTATGCACGATGGAAATGGGATTCTAAAATGATTTTTGGATAAAGTTCTGGAATATGGCCAACTAGGATGGAACTTGGCCATTTCTTATCCGATTTGATAAAAGTTAGCATGTACGATGGAAATGGGATTCTAAACTGATTTTTGGATAAAGTTCTGGAAAATAGCCAACTAAGAAGGAAATTGGCCATTTCTTGACCGATTTTGATGAAATTTGGTATGCGCAATGGAAATGGGATTCTAAACTGACTTTTGATAAAGTTCTGGAATATGGCCAACTAGAATGGAACTTGGCCATTTCTTATCCGATTTTGATGAAATTTAGCATGTGCGATGGAAATGGGATTCTAAAATGATTTGTGGATGAAGTTCTGGTATATGGCCAACAAGAAAGGAAATTGGCCATTTCTTATCCGATTTTGATGAAATTTGGTATGCGCAATGGAAATGGGATTCTAAACTGACTTTTGGATAAAGTTCTGGAATATGGCCAACTAGGAAGGAACTTGGCCATTTCTTATCCGATTTTGATGAAATTTAGCATGTACGATGGAAGTGGGATTCTAAAATGGTTTGTGGATGAAGTTCTGGTATATGGCATACTAGGAAGGAAATTGGCCATTTCATTGGACATATTCCAGAACTTTAGCTAAAATTCAGTACAGAATCCCATTTCCATCGTGCATACCAAATTCCATAAATAATCGGTTAAGAAATGGCCAAGTTCCTTCCTAGTTGGCCATTTTCCAGAACTTTATCCATGTATCATTTTAGAATCCCATTTCCATCGTACATGCGCTGAATTTCATCAAAATCGGATAAGAAATGGCCAAGTTCCTTCCTAGTTGGCCATTTTTCAGAACTTTATCCACGAATCACTTTAAAATCCCATTTCCATCGTACATGCCGAATTTCATCAAAATCGGATAAGAAATGGCCAAGTTCCATTCTTGTTGGCCATATTCCAGAACTTTATTCAACAATCATTTTAGAATCCCATTTCCATTGCGCATACCAAATTTCATCAAAATCGGTTAAGAAATAGCCAAGTTAGATCCTAGTTGGCCATATTCCAGAACTTTATCCAAAAATCACTTTAGAATCCCATTTCCATCGCGCATACCAAATTTCATCAAAATCTTACAAGAAACGGCCAAGTTCCTTCCTAGTTGGCCATTTTCCAGAGCTTTATCCACGTATCATTTTAGAATCCCGTTTCCATCGTACATGCTGAATTTCATAAATATCGGATAAGAAATGGCCAAGTACCTTCCTAGTTGGCCATTTTCCGGAACTTCATCCACGAATCGTTTTAGAATCCTATTTCCATCGCGCATACCAAATTTCATCAAAATCTTACAAGAAACGGCCAAGTTCCTTCCTAGTTGGCCATTTTCCAGAACTTTATCCACGTATCATTTTAGAATCCCTTTTCCATCGTACATGCTGAATTTCATAAATATCGGATAAGAAATGGCCAAGTACCATCCTAGTTGGCCATTTTCCAGAACTTGATCCACGAATCGTTTTAGAATCCCATTTCAATAACGCATACCAAATTTCACTAAAATCGGAGGAGAAATGGCCAAGTTCCATAATAATTGGTCTTATTGCAGAATTTTATTTAATTTTCTGTCGTCTCTTATGGGCGAGTATTGCAAAAAAATCGTACGATCGTTAAGGGTTAACAAATAACTAACGCAAAATGTGAAAAAAGACGTTTTTTTATTTTGATGATCACTTGTTCCTTTAATTGTTTTGCAAAACTTTGACCAATCTGTCCGGAAAAACGGTTAGATGGATTAATTTGAAAATAATACAGGGCTATTAGGAGTACATTAAACTGTAAAATGACCTGGCAACATTAGTCTTTTCATCAATATTTGTAAAGTAACGGTAGATTTACTAGGACAATCTAAAAAGTCGTTTTTTTGTACTTTTTTCAAATCAGTATTGAGGGTGAAAAAAAATTTGTTCTCAACTAGTCATTAAAGGGTGTTGTAGGAAATTTACTGAAATTTTTAAGGCTGCCCTAAAGTTTACTGTGCAATCATTGGTTGCTGAGATATCGATGATCAAAGGCAAAAGGATCTTTTTTGATTCAAAGTCAGATATCTCAGCAAAAAGTTGACATAGAGAGACCAGAATGAAATTAAATTTACGCCTAATTAACAGGCTAACCGACCTATGCATTGGTTTAACTTAAAACAAATTTCCCGAGCCCATGGCACCTTACAAAAAAAAAAAAAAAATCGAATTTTTTTTCTTCGCGCTCTTTCTTATGATTGCGTGATAACGGTATCTCACAAAAATTTTCCGCTCAAAAGTCTCAAAACTAGAGATTTGAAGCTTTAAAATGCTTTTCTTTTCATCTCTGTACGACCATATTTTACTAAGATACAGCTTTTCAAAAAACACTAAAAAAATTGAAAAAATTAGTGTTCCTTTAATTTTTTGGAGTAGTGTAAATTTTTGGAAATTTGTAAAATTTTCATTCGCAATTTGCTGATTTAATGTTGCAGTTCGGAACAATGGGTGGAGTGAATAAAAAAAGTGTTTACTTCTAAGAATTTACTTTCAAGTAAAAGCATTAGGTCGCGAAAACGTGAATAACATTTTACTTTTACTTTAAAGTACAAACTGGGAAATTTTTCAAGTATCTAAGTAGTTTTTGACAATATCCTACTTCAAATTTTTCAAGTGGTTACTATTATCATAGACATTCATACTAGATTTCTCATTTCATAGTAACTAAAGGAAAAAAACAAAAACTTCTGATAATTCCAATGTATCGTTGTGTTGTGTATTTTATAAGGCAATAATTGTAGAATGCGTTGCAAATATAATACGTATATGCAATACACCGATAATATTTGAATGGAAAATTTTTGTTTTTATTTTCTGTTTTTAGTCAAATGAGAGATCTATTATGATTGTCTATGCTATTATGAAACATAAAGTGTATTGCTTTGGTAAAAAAGGATTAGATTTAGGTTTAGATTTAAAATTTCAGAAAGCAACCCGCAAAATTTATTTTTGAATTTAATTTTTGTTTGATGTGTTTCATATGAAGCAAATTTTAGTGGTAGGTATTGAAACTAAAAATCGGATTTGATTTAAGTAAATTCAAAAAATAATTGAATTTAGCTGAATCTTTTTTGGATTTATTTAATGCAATTGTTGTTGTATTTTTTTGTAAATTTATCAAAGCAATACACTTATAGCCACAAAAATATTAAATGTTATTGATTTGTTGAAGTAAGTTATACATTTTGTTGATCACAATATTAAATTAAATTAAATTATTAATATTGCATTTTTCTAATAAAAAAAGTAAAACAGCGATTTTCATAAAATTACATTGAATTGTGGGTACTTTTATGGATACAAATATCAAAGTGACGGAAGAAAAATGTTTGCAGGTCGAATTTGTATCGGCTTTAAAAAAGTATCCCATTCTGCTTAGTAAATCGCAATTGCCGAACATTAAAAAGGAAAAGGATAACGCAGTAGTGAAGATGTAGATGAATATTATCGGAAAACGTTGATAAAATTAACTGCCGAACAATTGAAAAAAAAATTAAATAACATTAAAACTGATACAAAGAAGAAAGCAGACATAAAGCAAACGGGAAATAAAAAAATTATACTAAAAACTTGGGAACTGGAGTTTATAGAGTTGTTGGAATATAATTTCAACCCCACATTCAAACAAACCGAAGGTTGGTCGTGAGTTTGTGTTGTGTGTTTGTTGATTTGTAGCTTGCGTTTTATGTAGTTTGTATGAATGGACGTTAAGATGAGCACGGTAGGTGTCCGTCTGTATAATTATTTTTGTTTTTTAGGTGCTCTTTCTGTAGGATTATCAATGTTGGCACCTAAAAGTTCAAACCCATTAAAGTTTTGGGGATACTGTCAGATGAAACAGATGAAACTGTTAATTTAACCGACGAGAAATTAGCAAGGTTAGTTCTCTTGAAACAGTTGGAAGTGTTAAAGCTACAGAAAGACACATATGTACACGTTACAACTAAACCAATTAAAAGCACCGATCGAGAGCCCGGTAACGATTTATAATTATGAAATTGATGAATCTAACATAACTTATGAAAATTAAGAATGAAGCTGTGTTGATGGACATTTAGTTTATAAAGCTTGACTTTTTGGTAATAAGACGACTGAAATGAAATCTCTAGATACTCCTGATGATGGCCTAATAAGCCGAAATCGATCGAGTGATTTTTTAAACCTTTTGTAATTTTGCGAAATATTTAACAAGTGTTTTTAAAAAATTTTAAAAATGTGTGTATTAAGTGTGTTTCGCCAAGTGCCTACGGCAGAAAGTGTAAGAAGTGTGAAATGAAATCGTGATATTTAATTTTTAATTTTATTTGATAAAAAAATCTATGTGATAAATAATTGTTTAATGAAATACAAAAACTTATGGTTTTAATATAATATAATATGATATATTATTATAAATATTACTTTTCTCTAATTAAAATTTTTTTATATTTTTTCTATTATGCTGCCCTTTTAAACGAATAGAAGCATCATCATATTCTATATTTACAGATGAATTGATATCACATTCTGTAATATTTGTTTCAGCAAACCAATCATTTGTATTATTGAAAACTTTGGCCAAGTTATGTAAAACTATACAGGCTACAATTACAGCGGGACGTTTTTTTTGCGCTATCCGAAGCTTGTACTCCACAATCGGAAATCTTTTTTTCAGTTGACCGAAGCATCTTTCGATAATAATTCGCTCTTTAGAATGTAGTTTATTAAAACTTTCATTTATTGCGTTGTTAGGATTTTTATATGGTGTTAAGAGCCATGGGGATATTCCGTATCCTTTGTCTGCAAGTAACATGCGATTGGATTTTGTTTTTATAAAATTATAAGCTTCGAACAACTTCCAAATTCTGCTATCCTGCACTGAACCTGGCCACCGAACATAGACAATAGTCAATTTTTCTGCATGTAGCTTGCACGTTGATACTGGCAAAACCTTTTCTAATTATGTATTCGTCAGCAAATTCAACTGGTCTCAAGATCTCAACATGGGTGCAATCTAGTGCCCCAATAATGTTAAGAATCTTGAATCTTTCCATCCAAAGTTCTTTTGCAGAAATAATTTCACGATCTGCTTTCGGAAATGTAATAAAATCTTGTTATTTTGCAATCACTTTTTCCAGCATTTGAAAAAATATTTTGCAAACTTAGGTTCTATGAATCCCCTCTTCTTCTCTAATTCCTTCTTGAAACACTGGATCACTCAAACATCTTAAAAATATTTCCATTTTTGGTTTATCTCTTATTTTACCACCCCGCGTTTCATGTTCTTATTCTCTTAAAATTATGTCGCATAATTTTTGAACATTTTCGCTTGTAAACCGATAAATGTTTTTGTAATTGTGGAAAAAATTAATTTTACGTGGCCGATAAAATTTTGTTTTTCTTAAATGTAATCGAACTCTTAATAAATTTGCCATTTTGTCGACTAAAAGTTGTTATTTAATTTACTTTTTAAGTACAGAATTGTCATTGGAAAGTAGAAGATGGCTTTTATTCACATAGTTTTAAGTAAGTACTAGAAAATTTTTAGTTTAATAAGTAGATACTTGGTAAAAATCTGCAAGTAAGTTTTATTCACTTATTCGGTAGTATTTACTTAAAAAAAGTATTTACTTTTTTTTATTCACTCCACCCATGCATGTTACATATATTTTTGATGAGCCTTTTCGATTTGCTAGATGAATTTAAAATTTATTTTAATTAAACAACTTTTAGTTTTTTGCATTTGTGATTACTCTGTGTAGTACTCACTTATTTTTATTGGCCCTTGATTTGGGACGTCGGCCATGATGATTATATTTTATTTATTATAACTATGTATGGACGTCTAATCGTGCAATAAGTCGCTGGAGAATTAACAAACATACGAACATCGAATTATTTTGAACATAACAAAACAAGGGTCACTAAGATTGTAATATTAAAATATTTTCGATCGAGATGACGAAAATGTGTAGTATTTTGTTAAGTGTAGAATTGCATGCACTCAATGGGAACGGTCAAATGCAAAAGTAAAAATTAAAGAACCAACTCTTTTCAAAGAATTTGGAGGCAGTTTCTCAACGGCAAATATACATGAAATTGAAAAATTTCGTTCTATGCGACTGACAACGTTCCTACGACTTCAAATAACCCCACAAGAAATAGTCTAATGGTGTTAAACCACAACTTCTTGGAGGCCATTCAATATCACAATTTCTTGAAATAATCGAATCTCCAAACTTTTCTCGCAATAATTCAATTGTTGCACGTGTTGTGTGGCACGTAGCCCCGTCTTGTTGGAGCCAAATGTTGTCAAGATCAACTTCTTCCAATTTCGGCCATGAAAAGTTGGTTATCATCGATCTATACCGATCTCCATTGACAGCAACGGTGTTACCAGCTTCATTTCGAAAAAAATACGGACCGATGATTCCACCAGACCAAAAACCACACCAAACTGTCAATTTAGGTGAATGTAATGGTTTTTCATGAATAATTTGTGGATTTTCTTCGCACCAGAATCGACAGTTTTGTTTATTTACCGCACCACTCAGATGAAAGTAAGCCTCATCGGAGAAGATGATTTTCTTAAAAAAATCGTTATCGTTTTCAAGTTGTTCCAAGGCAAAATCAGCAAATTCACGACGTTTACGGTTGTCCAATGGCTTCAGTTCTTGAGTGAGAACAATTTTAAACGGATGCAAACCCAAATCCTTTCTCAAAATCCGCCAGGTTGTGGTTTGAGACAGTCCCAATTCTTGAGAACATCTTGGAATCGACAAATTAAAGTCTTCAGCCACACTTGCCTGAATGGCAGCAATATTTGCAATACTTCGAGCGTTTCTTTGTTTTATTGGCACTTGAATATTATGTAAAGTAAATGTACGCTCAAAATTTTCAACAATTCGACGAATAGCGAGCACACTTGGACGATTATTACGACTATAAAATGGCAAAACCGCACGAAAAGTTGCAATTGGAGAACGATTATTTTGATAATAAAACTGAATAATTTGCAAACGTTGTTCTTGCGTATATCTCACCATGATGAAATTGTAAACATTACTGAATACAATGAAACAAAAAATGACAGATCATGACATATTACAAATGGCCGAAACGTCACTTAAAAATCATATCATTGCTATTGGAAAACCCTGTACTTTTATTAAACTTATTTTTTGTTATTATTATGTACATTTTCGAAAATGTATGATGAGTTTTAATATAATTACTGTGTTTTCATATTAAAAGTCATCTTGAATTTCCAAAACAATACTTACATATATAATAATTGATTGATTGAAGTGTTCGACCATGCTTTAAGCAAGATTTCCCGGGGTTATTAATGGCCGGGCCTAACCGAACACCTTGTTCCATAAAACATAAAGAGGATTTGGATAGGTTTAGTTAGTGAGATAGAAATTGACCCGATTACAGATACCTAAGTATAGCCAATAGTTAGTAACACAATGGCAACACATTTCTAGTCTACTTATATGATTATTAGAATTTAAATTACACCTGTACTCTAAAATAACATTTATTAGTTTGCTGCATCAGCTTCCTGGGCTCTTCTGAAAATCATAATCATAGTTAGTAAATATATAATTAATAAATATATATATATTAATTACATCCTCATCAATAAATCGTTTACTGCTGCAAAATTAAGCGAGCTAATTAAAACGCCGCCCCGGTGGCACAGTTGTTAGCATGCTTGCTTTAAGCCCCGTAGGTCCCGGGTTCGATTCCCGGCGAGTGATGAAAAAATCACGGCTGGTTAATGTAGGATCAATGAATTAATCACTCATTATCCATTAAAATACTGATTACGAAACTTCAATATGAAGCGGCCAAATCCCTCCATGGGATGTAGCGCCAGCGAAAAAAAAAAAAAAAAAATATATATATATATATATATATATATATATATATATATATATATATATATATATATATATATATATAATATATAATAATCATAAATTATTTTAACATTGACTTAGAGCTAATAATATCGTCGAGATCATCTGTTTGTTCACAATATTTCCTCCATCCTGGGGGCAATTCTCGTTCTATGAAAAAATGGAATGAAAAAAATCTTTCCATTTGGTTTCCATCACGTCTTTCTCATTAGTATCTTTTCACGCAACAGCAATATGCGATTCTCGTTGTCCAAATGAAAAAGAAGGCTGAAAATACGCTGAATACTACACAGCAAAACATATTTTATCAAGTTTCATATATATTTCCGCTAGGTGCGCTAGGTAAAATGGTGCAAATAATAGCTAAATAAATTATAAAAGCGATTATGATTTGTAATTATATTTAATCAGCATGTTCACACCATGATACAGCGGAACGCAACACTGCAACAGCCTCGCGTTCACACTATGTCGCGTCAACTCTTGATATTTAATTATGTATTATAACTGGAACATTTTATTATAAGCATACTAGATGAACAAAATTTTAACTATTTTGATTGGTGTTTTTGTTTGTGTTAGTGAGTTGCAATTCGTTCACCACATAAAATTTGTGTTGAAACGATGCAATACAAAAATTACCCCTCCATCAAAGTTTGTAGGCAAAGAGGTATGAAACGAGGAGGTGTTTCGATGCGCTGTATACATGGTGTGAACTGGCTAATTCACTCTCTCAAAGAGAGATAAATAGAGAGTTAAACCAGTTTTCGTCATTTCTTGTCAACATTTAAAATTAATTATTAAAATGGCCAAATTTTATTAAAACTAAACGAAACTAATTATTTAGGGATTTTTCTTAAATTAATTGAAAATTTTTAAATAAATTTGCTTATAAATTAGTTTTAAAGTCATGAGTATTATAGTTTAGTTGCACATTTAACATTAAAATTGGAAATTTAGATCTTATAAATTGAATTTCCATATTCATTTATATTCCCACGACCAAATTACTCGGTGAGAAACTTTTTAACATATGAGAAGATTTTGACGTCATTTTTTTCCTTCTCATCAAACATGAATCGGAAATCTGTATTTCTCACCGAAAATACTTTTCATTGTACTTTTCGCTACTTATAACTACAATTTAGTTCAACCTATAATATATATACATATATAGCGTTTCAGCAAAATCTGCCACTAAGATTCTAGTGGTGTGATCTATAATAAGCGCAGTCCTGTAATGAATTCTAATTAATGTTATCAGTAACCCAGAATAAAATAATAAAATTATAAGACGCTCGAATACTCAACTTTGCAAAACTTTTATTCATTATGATCTAATTTAAAGATGGTTCCGAACGTTACAGCCACAATCAGAGTGCCCCACCAATTTAGTCAAGTATTGAAGTACTGTATATAAGCTGTTTAGAGTACGGCCCAAACAAATTTTTTAAACGATAACGAGACCGCAGCGTGCTTGAAGCTTCAGGCTGCTGAGCGAGGATTGATACGCACTTCTGAAAACCCAAAACGGAATTAATCAATAATATCCCACAGCTACTATTCAACTCTCTTAACAAATGTAATGTAATGTATTATTTGGCCATCTGCTTCCGATGAACATCCAAGCATTTTGGCGAGAAAAAACCCGGACCCCCGTGCATCCATCGTACGACTTTATACAAATAACCAAAAACCTTATGATGGAATATAAGGCGCTACTACCTTGTTCCTATATACATATATAACTACAATTAAAATTAAAACTACAAATTTCAATGGCCGCCGTCTTCACCGGAATTAAACCTCTTGGAATTTTTTCTATTTTTTCTATGGGCTATTTAAAAGATACGTTGATAATCCACGAGATGTGTGTGAATTGGAAAACGTAATTCGAATGAACCTAAGTGAAATTATGAGTGATCTCCTCCTCCGTGTTATTAATTCCATACCTAATAAGCTAGAAAAAATAATTAATGAAAATGGAAGAGCTATATCGTATTGTAAACTTGTAACCTTAGTAAACTCAGTACATGCCTTTTATAAAATAAAAATATAATTATAATTTTCACTTAGGTGCTTTATTATTTTTAACAAAACGTAAAGTCGTTTTGAATAGGACAGCCTGTATTATTAAATTAATTTATGGAAATATAAAATAATTAAGGATGAATCTACGTCCATTTATTTAAATGCTTCCGTCGGTAGAAATACCAAGCGCCGCCACTGATTATATATATATATATATATATATAAATATATATATATATATATATATATATATATATATATATATATATATATATATATATTTGAATATATATATATATATATATATATATATATATATATATGTATATATATATATATATATATATATCGTCGGTTTGCGAGAATACTGACACATCTCAAAAATGGCCAATTTTGATATAACAGGAAAAAAATCTTTTAAATGTAACAATCTTTTATCTGGTATATAGTGTCACTTCTAAACTACCCATTGTTTTCAATAGATGTGACGTTAAATTTGATGAATTCAACTAGTTTATACCAAAAAAGGCCGACGAGCTTGTATCCGAGACACGACCTATTAACGTAGGACTCCACCCTAATGGCGTTTCATAATAATTTGCTGTTAATGTTTATATACGACCTTTTACCAAAAGAATTTATTACTGAGAAAT
The DNA here is from genome assembly GCA_963556165.1 of Tipula helvola. Taxonomy (NCBI): domain Eukaryota; kingdom Metazoa; phylum Arthropoda; class Insecta; order Diptera; family Tipulidae; genus Tipula; species Tipula helvola. Next base: position 219,396,072 of record OY744481.1, on the reverse strand, counting down.
AATACCTTTAAACGCGATTTTAATAAAGCAATTCACAAATAATGTATCGATCAATATATCGTTGAAATTTCAATCATTCGAATATCACAAAAAGTCAATAAAACGTCACAGAAATGTCAATGTCACTGAAATGGGAATGTCTCTCTATTATTAACCCTCTCAAACGCCTTGTACAATATATTGTACATCAACTTTCATCGCTTCGACCAACCGTAATTTTTAATTTTTGTCTCATTTCTCTTGTGCGATCGTTCTCTTATGTATTTATGTTCACACTACAGTTTTATGAGCAATGCCATATCATAGCAGTGCATAATTGTGCTACGTATTTTATTTTTGGAAGAAAGTCAATTTTAAATGGCGTTTGAAAGGGTTAAAAACTTACTAGATATAATTTATTTTTAAATATTGACGATTCAAATGACGTATTAACACTGAGGAGTACCTTTTAGAATTGCCCAATGGTATTAAATCAAATTAGTTTCCGGTCACTTGGAAACTTTGAAGCCCCATAACTTGCAAACCTAAATATTTTTCGGCCTGATCTTTACGACTATTTATTTTTCTCGGATTGTATAGGTTATACAGTATATAATTTCAAAAAATGTACGCAATCTTTTACATAATGAAAACAAAAATTTTTTGAACTTTTTTATTTTTATTTTATAGCTTTAAATCAATATGGCGTGCCTCACGTATGATCAAGTTCATCACTATTTAATTAAAGTTGAAATTAAAATGCATATTAATAATTTGTTGTTTTAATTTTTTTTCAATCCAAAAATTTGTATTTAACTTGGTTTGATTTTTACAGTTTTTAAAACATTACATTTATATTTATCAAGGGACATTGCTTTAATCAAATAAATTTCGTAAATACGTCAATTCCGTGACGCGCGTCATCACATTGAAATTTTGATTTACCCCTCATATATAATGAAAACAAAGACGTAGTCCTACGTAAAAAAAAAATTCAAATCGATTTCCTCCAAAATATGATATTTTGAGATGTGTCACTATTCTTGCAAACCGACGATATGTATAACTACAATTAAAATTAAAATACAAATTCACCCAAGAACTTAATCCAAACATCAGTATCGTACAGGTCCGGAAAAGAATAATTAATAACATTAAAACAATACTTACATAATAATAAAAAAAAATTATTTCAATGAATGTATGTACAACCGGTCATTTTGACCGGTCGGTATATCTAGTGTTAGTTAGAATAGTGGAAATATAAGTGCAAATTTGAAGAACGAATAATTATTGTAAACCTCAAGAAATATTTATCCAACCAAAAGTGAAAAAAACAATTCATATTTGATATTGAAAACCTAAAGTTTATTGCAGTTTATTTTTGATTGAAATTGTCGAGTTTCACTGAGAGAAATGATTCGTTGGCATGAGGTTGCGAGAAAATACTTTCCATTGCGATGAACGAATTGTAGTTGCTACAACATAATTTCGGTAGCACCAATTGACTTGAGGTTGGTACAAACAAACTACGGTAGCCACTAATGCACAGATAGTTGCAACAACTTCGTTTCCAAATTTTCAACTCCGTTGATGATAATTTCCTAGATATTCGTTGTCAGAACCGAATGAGTCTAATAGTTTTTAAAGTATCAACCTCGTTTCAGTTGCCACAAACGTAATTTTGTTACACCAATTAAACGAGGCTTTTGTGACAACTGCGAACAAAACTAACTGACTAATGCTGTTGCGAGAACAATATTGTAGTTCAATGTAATCATATCATTCTGTCGTTGTACCAAAATATCAAAGTGGAATTATTTATTTTGGAATTCCGTTGCTACAACTAAATATTATAATCGTATTTAGAATATGTCATGTTTAAATGATACAAAATGAGGAGGGTGTTATATGAGGAGAGGGTAGATTTACTATTTGAAAAAATTACAAAATGATTTGTGGTTATTTTGTAAACAAGAACACCACATGAATAATATAAATTGTTTTATAATGTACGCGAAATACTGACACCTGAAAGTAAAAATAATCATGATGATTATAGAATCTGCGAGAGCTAATCAATGGCGGATCGAAAACTGCATATAACAAAAATAGCAAACAATTTGTGTAAATCAAAGTATCCTGGAAAACTTTTATTGACATTTAGGCCCGTTGCACATTTCAGCTAAGCTAAGCTATGCGATGTAGGCTATATGCATAGCTTTCGGTTGTAAATAAAGAGTTGTAATGGAACGTTGCACACTTGAAGCTAAACTATGCGAGCTATGTTTTTTGTTTTGAGGGATGCAAACTACCTTAGCTCGAGTTGTCTTCGCCTTGCTATGTCAGCTAACATCGCTCACATATACACTGAAGTTTCTGTACATTTTATTTTTAACTCGTAGGCTACTTAGTTATATTAGGTATCGTGTCATAAATCATAATAAATGAATTATGCAAAAACATTAATGTATGTGTGAGTGATGTAATTAGCTAAAATGTGCAACGGAGTGAGCTAAGCGGGCTAAACTATGCTAATATAAACTACGTTTCTCGCTTAGCTTAGCTGAAATGTATAACGGGCCTTACAAGCGATTTTTTGATTCCCCGAACAAACGCAATAGTTTTCTTGCGTTTCAAAAACAATTTTTTTATGACGAATTGTAAAAAAAATCTAAAGGAATTTCAATGAAACTATGATATACAATTATTGTTTCTCATTTTTTTTATATGTAGTTTTCGATTTATATGAAATTTTATCTTAATTTAGTTGCGATGACCGAATTGGTGTCGGGGCAACTAACTTATCGATTAGTCCAAACGAATTGCGTTTGTGGCAAACTCTACCGCAATCATGATAAACGAATTTCATGTTGGCATAAATACACACGCGAATATAATTCGCTAAGTCAGTACGTTCTGCTTACCACTTAGGCCCGATTGTATGAACGATGATAAATGATTAATTCTCTGATTTAGCGTAGTTTGCCTTGTATGAAACAACGCAAACTACACTGAAAAAAAAGATTGCTCATATTATGCAGTTAAGGCATCAAATCAAGCAGAAAACTTGCTTAAATGTGCGCTAAGCAAAGATGTTCTTGTAGACAGAATAATTTTTGATGATTTGTTAATATTTTTATTTATTGAAATTATGAATTTAAGATATAATTCAAGAAACACGTGTTTCTCATTTCTAGCATTTTACTCTTATTACAATGAAAATTTAATTTAAAATATTCATAAAACTATTTTCGATTTAATCTCAATTTGCGAATTTATTGTTGTTTTTTAGAATAAATTAGGGCAATTTATAACTAATTGAAGAGTACTGTATTGTCAAGTTATAACCAACCATTCTCAAAAGAAGTATATAAAATATAATTCAAGAATAATTTGAAGACCAATATTCCTCAAATTAAGAAAAAAAGTTAAATTTGAGAATAAAGTGCATAAAACCAGAATAATTTCAAAACTAACAATTCACAAACTAAGTAGGAAACTAAAAACTTGAGAATAAAGTTCATGATTCCAGAATAATTTCAACGTACTTAATTCTCAAAATATGTAAACAAATATCAGCTTGAGAATAAAATGCATGATTTAATAATACATTCAAGGTCTATTATTCTCAAAACAAGTAAAAGAAATATAAACTTGAGACTAAAGTTCATGATGCCAGAATAATTTCAAAACCCGTAATTCTCCAAAATATGTAATCAAATATCAGATTGAGAATAAAATGTATGATTTAAGAATATATGCAAAGCCAGAAATTATCAAAATAAGTAAATAAATATAAATTTGAGAACAAAGATTATCACTTTATTCTCAAATTGATAAATCTTTTTAATTATTTTGCTAATGGTTTATTCTTCAATCGTGTTTTTTGTTTCCAAGTCCAGAATTCTTACATATTTTACGATTCTCATAATGATTAAAGAAATGATCAATTTCAGAGTGAAGTTTCTGATTCCAGAATATTTAATTTAAAAACCAATTACCAATTACCAATTACATATTAGATTTTTATTTTATTTTATTATTTTATTTTATTATTTATTATTATTATTTTCTCTGGAATAAAATTTTTATATATTTTATATACATATTATTATTAAAAAAAAACTTAATTGTTTTACATTTTATAGAAATTTCATGTAATTAAAGATATCAGATTCCCTTTCAAAACATTTCTTTTAATTTCAAAAGTTTACATACACAAATTACAATTATTTTTAGTTGTATAGATGCATTTATAGCTGTATAATTTTTATGTATAATTTTTATTTTAGTTTTAAAGTAAATAAAATATACATCAATTAAACATTATTTCTAAAATATATATAATAATTACAATAAAGGGTATTTTATATATGGTTTTCCCTGTTGCGTTTTTCGCAATGTTGTTAGTCTTAAACGAACATTACTTAAATCCAAAAATGTAAATTCTAATAATTCTTCTCCAACTAAATATATTTTGTAATGATTATCGAATTTACTTATATTTATATGTTATATTATTAAAAAGCAAATATAAACAGACATAGATATTATTTTCTTTTAGTGATAATTATTTTTTACAAATCTCTTGAGGACTATAGTTTCGAGCCCCTGGCTCATTGTCAACTCTTACAAATATTCTAAAGTTTTTTCTATGGTTGGTTTATATTTGCTTTTTAATAATATAACAAAAGTGATAAAAGTAGCATAATTATGGAGATTTTCCAAAACAATTTATATGTTGTCCAGCTATAATTATTTCATTGATTTCAACGAAAATATTTATAATTTTAAATAATTGTTTCTTCTTTACATCGTTTTCATAACAAAAATAATTATTAACCTTAAATTGCGTATTTTTATACTCTACATGAAGAACTGATATCATATTTTAAATACTGTTCAGAGTTACAATTGTTTCTAACAAATTCATTAACCCTTAATTACTCACCTGAATATAATTACACATCTACTCACGTCGGGTCACTATGACTCCGATTTTAGAATTTAAATAAATACAACAATATAATTCATACAATATTATATATTCATAGTAATTTCTAATTATTGTCTTCTTGACAATCTACACAAATTATTTTTGAGTGCCCCTTGCAAATTGTTTTCTTGCATACACAACAAAAATTAGAGTATTTATTACCTTTAGTACTATGGGACACACACTACACCGTTTACGCTTAACTCCTCTAGTTGTTTCTGAAGTGACTTCCACTAAAGTTTCAGGATTTAGTACGATAATTCCTTGATCCTGCAAATTCATTTTAATTTTATTTTTCACGCTGCGTAAAATTCGTGGGTTTTGTGATCTCTTTATTATATAGTTAAAAAGTAAAACGTAACTAATCTCCTCGGGTCAAATTCATGATAACACAACTAATATTTACGCAAGTATTAACCAAATATTACTAAAATGTTCTACAAAAAGAAATATGGGACTACATAAAATATCCCCAATCTTTGAAAATTCAAAAACAATAAAAAAGGCAAAAGAAAATAGGACTTGGTCATTTTGACCCGAGGTGAGTAATTAAGGGTTAATATTATTATCAATTTGTTTCTTAATTATCTTACAACTACTTTTAACATGTTTTTTATTTATAATTAAGAACACAGCTTTGAGCTTTTTCTGCAAAATCGTACCACTTGGACATCAGCAGCGTGCTCTTTTCTGGATATATGTATAATCTCAAAATCTATCTCAACCTGAAATTAAAATGAATAATTCTTTTTAGTGGAGACATTTATACATAAGTAGTCAAGGAAATTTACCAGTCTAAATCCATTTGCAGATGTATATAATGGCCAGTCCTGTAAATATTTTTTAATTTTCCCTCCCGATGACTCAATCGCATCAAATTCATAACGTCTGCCTTTCGATGTAGCGCTCGATTTAATTTCAACTGTGTCCCATGGTTCGTGGAAACAGCTCAAACAGTTTTTATTTCCAAAAATAAATTATGATCCTAGATAAAAAAAATGATCCCGGATCATTTCAGGTTTTTGAAGAAAATCTTTACTTTTATTCAAAATCAAATACAATCCACAAAGGGTTTTGTTTAGAAGTACAACTATTCAATTTGATTTTTTACACTTCAACAAATATCTTAGGGTTTCAAAAATATCCCGGATCAAGAAAAAGTAAAAATTGTCCTTCAAAAAATAAAAACATATATGATATTTAAACTGTTTGATCCGGAATCTTTTATTTATGAATCAATATTTATTTTAAAATAATAAAATAAAATAAAATCTTAACTTATATGTTTTAAACGTAATAATACCTTGAATTCTACAAATATATAAAAAATGAAAACGTTTAAAATGTTTTCAAAAAAATCACTTCGTTCAATTTATTATAGCTATACAGTAATCCCCCCTACAACACGATAGATTCGTTCCGCGATATAGGAAAACGCGTTTCCTTGATGTGTGTATAAAAAATTCAATCATAATAAAAAAAATTGAATACAATTACAAATTTAGTGATAATTGTTTAGGATTTTATTGTTGCTATGGTAAAATTTGTAAAATTATCGCGTTGCTATGGTGAAAATCATAAAACTATCGCGTTGCTATGGTGAAAATCGTAATACTACCGCTATAATAACGTGTTGTTGTACGTATTTTGCATGGCAATCTAAATACTATTGCTGTAATAATCACTTTTTCGTAAAATTTTCCATGACATATTTTGTGAAAGTTGTATTTTCAGTCAAATTTTTGAGAAAAAATACACAACAAAATTACTATAAAATAAAAACTCACAGTGGATCGGCTCCCAGTTCCAATTCCCTGGGAAAACTAGAATAGTGCCACAGGAGGTTCGTTAGATAATGTTGTTTTGTTTTATTTTCCCTCCTTATAATAAAAATGATTATGAATTTTTTTTTCTGAAATGAAGTTTTTATTTTGTCTTATTGAAGTTTTTATTTTTTAAACATATGGCAACACTAAGAGAGGAAACAAAAAAATATTGGCGTACCAGCGTGCTTTAGCTCTCTCGTGCTTACTTTATCTTGTATTATTATATCTTCGGTTTTGTTTAGCGTAAAATTTGGTAACGCCTTTAAATTTCTCCTTTTAATTTTTGCTTATAGAAAATATGAAAGATAGAAAGAGGCTTTACAAAATATCAGAAATGTATACTATAGTTTCGTCAAGTTCGAAATTCAAATCGAGGAAAAATCGATTTTTATGTCGATTTCTTTTTGCCACTTCAAATTTACTTGAATTTTATGTACCAAAAAGAACAACATGACGTTTTAACCAAAATTAACGATTTTTATGTTTGTACTGGTGTGTATAATATACTGGTTTTGACGTATAGAAATGTGATGAGTCATGACACCCTTGATTTGTTTTTTCAAGCGTTTGGTTGTTAATTTATATAATTATAATTATATTAATTTTAATTAATATTATAAATTTATTAATTAATATTATAATTATATTAATTTATATTTTATTTATATTTTTTTGATATTAAAATTTCTAAGACACTACCAAATTGACGTTTACCCAAAAATTTACGTTTCTACAAAAATTGACATTTCTTTTCCTTATTGGTATTAGTGCAAATAGAAGAAAACATGAAGATTTTTCTGTTTTGATGTTCATCAAAAAAACGGCAAAAAAGTGGTGATTTTTTGTGGCAAATAGTTTGCTTTTTGATGAGTTTTTGACATTTTTTTGATGAGTTTTGGTTATTTTTGGCAGAAAGAAAACCACATTATATTTAGTGGGCATTTGTCGTTCATACAAATTACTCATCTAGTATTATGCTCAGTGGTATTAGTGTATATATACACGATATAAAATAAAAAAATAAATATACACGAAATCGACAGATCTATCAGTGTATATGATATTTTGATTTAAGAATATAAAAGGACAGATTATTAAACAAAATTGATTTCGTCTCATGGCCGATCTCCACTTGTGTATTTTTCTATTGACAAAAAAAAACTAGTCCATTATTTTTCTCGTGACAATTTTTAGTATATTTTGCAAAATACATATACAAAAATGATTTTTAGCATGCGCATTGAAATTTTGTCAAGAGAGGAAAAGATTAGAATATTCAATATTTTTATCATGACGTTGTGCCAATTGTGCATAATTTGTATTTTGTGCTCAATTTCTTGTCATTTTATATTGAATATTTTGACAACTAAAATGAAACTTTCATTTTTTTTTGGAAAATTTAGCCTTTTAATAAATTTTAGGTGAAAATAAAAAAAAATAAAAATTGTGTTAATAAATTAAGACATAAATAATAAATTGTGGAATATAAATCTGTGGCAATATGGCGTAAGGGAATAACTCGAGTTTTACACTTTTATATATTCTTTCAAATTCGAAATTTCCATATTCGAATTCATATCATATCAATTTTTTGTAATAATCTAGCAACTATAAACAACCGTAATAATCATTAAAAAAAGCAAGAATTCAAAAAACTCATACGATTTTGAACGACTCTTAATTTTAAAAACGTTTTTCTGAAAAATGCGAATTTTAGAGTTATTCCCTTATGTCATACTGATATTAATCGAAAAAGCAATCAAATTCAAATTTTTTTCTATTCTCAAAGAGAGAAGTTAGTTTTATATTTTATGTTGATAGTTGTAAAAATGTCATGAGCTGAATGTCATTTATTTTTTGTCAAGAGAAAAATACGTAAGTGGAGACCAGCCATAAGGCTACAAAATTCCGACGTGAAAAGCAAAACAAATTCGGGGTAGGCTGTGTCTTCTACACGTCTCGTAGATTTTTGGCATGATGTATGGGTTTGTTAAAATAATACAGTATAAACCCGCTTATTGCAACACTCGATAATTGCAACTACTCGATAATTGCAACTTTGAAATTTAGATTTGCAACGATTATACATTTGGCCTCGATAACTGCAACTTTTCGTTTGCTCGATTTTCCTTTAAAATTACATACATACATATCTATTGTCTTTTTCTTTCATGTTAGGTGTATTGTTTTAACTGAGATAATTTTAAAGGAGAGTCGAAAAAACGAGTAGTTTAAATTATCGAGATTGGATTTCTAACATTGCGATTCTAAAGCGACATTTTTTTATAATAATGAAGATTTTGAATTCTATAATAAATATATTATTTTGATAATGCAAAAAATTTGATTTATTTCATATTAAAAATGTATACCCGGTATTTGCAACAATTCGCAATTTGCAACTCCGGGTTGCATTTAATTAGTTGCAATAAGCGGGTTTATACGTAGTATTTATGGTACATGAAATGAGAGTACAGCGGTTGTTTGCAAACGATCAAGTACTGGGCGATGGTACAAAAAGTATGATATGAAGCGCAGGGTCTCAGCGGTGGTGTGCCTGACGAATATGAGATCCAGACAAGTGCCTCCCAAAGTTGTCGAGGCTCGTGTGTTGGAGACGCAGTATAGGTCGAAGGTGTTCTTGATGAAGCGGATGAATTCGCCGCAGAGCACAAGAGGTATATCGGAGGCCACATTGACATATGGCGGTATGTACTGGCTCGGGAGAATGCCTCATCTGCTCCTATCAGATGAGGCATTCTCGCTTTACAGTGCTCTATAGCATTATAAATTGCCACTTTGTAGATCTAAAATTTATGTGAGAATTAATTATTTTAATTTACAATAAATTATCTGCCGCAGATTCTTTACGCACAAATTGACACTAGAATTGTTCCGATCAAATGAGGCGTTCTGTCGCTACAGTACTTTCAAGCATTGTAAATCGTTATTTTGTAGTTTGTAATTTTATTTAAAATTCATTTGGAGATTAATTATTTTAACCTTCATCCTGCTAGAAGAGTCTTTGAGACTCATTGTTTTATTTTATAATGATTTCAGTTGCTAAAAAATTATTTAAGAAGTTAATTTTTCAGTAATTTTCCTAATTTTTAATAAATTATAATTTAAAAATATAAAATATTTTGTAATTATTTATTTTACAACAATTCTGGTACAATTCTATATGTTGGGCGGTGTAATCATAATTCAAAAGTTATAGTATTTTGTATTTTCTAAATTTCGTTATACAATATACATCTATTCGTGAATTTTTGAATATGTGGATTGTTAATTCATTCTGTAAAGTAGCTACATATTTCAATTTTAGTCTTTGTTCATAATTCATTTATACAAATGCAAAACGAAATACACGAATATGAACGATTATGAACAACAAATTTTGAGAAAATTATTATGCAAATTTCTTTACAATTTAAAATTTTTTGATTTTTTTTCATGTTTTCTGTACATTGTATATTTTTGAGATACATATTTGCAAAATAAATTTTCTGGTTAACAGAAGCTGGGAGCTTGGACTTCAAAATTTATGAAAAAGTTTAAACATATTCAAGCGACACAAATTGTGAAATTACGTTTTTAATTGTTTATTTTTCTCCGATATTTACATAATATGTATACCATAACAATGGGAGACCCCAATAATTGTGCACCAAATACAATTTAGTACTATCGCGTTCGAAACACGAATAATTTAATTCAACTTTCTCGATTTACCTGTTATGAAATTTATTCAAATAAGAGCAGCAACTTTAAATCATAAAATCATTTTAGAATGTCGTCATTTTTGTGGAAACTGTCTCAAGTAAGTCAAAAAAGTTTTACAAGACATATTGTAGATTTTCAAATCGGTCAGTTTCCAAAATATAAATCGTAAATTGGACTCTGGTATGCACATGTACCAAATTGTGTCCGTAACGATAAAACAGCGATGTGATATTTCTTTAGTTTGACAAATTGTACCAAACACTTGAAAATACGCAACCGATTTTAATAAAGTCTTTAGAAGAAAATATCATACCTACCAAACGGCACAGTGCTTAAAGCTGTGGCGGTTGGATCAGGAGGTACCGGGTTCGAATCCCTATAGGGCCGGGGATGCAAAAGGGATTTTTCATGATCTGATTACGATCGGTGCTGAAGAGAAACACAACTATATCACCTGTTGAGAGTGCAGAATCGAAGCAATGCAAATGTGTCCAGGTGGTTTAAACAAAAAATTGGGTAGCCATTTGACTTCGATTTGGCTACTACGGCATAAAATAGGGACGGTAAAATGAACTGCGAAAGAGTTGGGAGCGCCTTGAGCCCCAAAAAAGATTGCATAGATGAAAACATAAAAAAATATACTGTATAACCAAAATGATAACTCGGTCAAGTTCGGTGAACTAGTCTCTCAGGTCGCATGAGAAAATCCACAGACAAGCAACAGAACTAGCACCTGACTTTTTGTTTTTATATATAGAAATAATTTTAACTAACATTATATTTTAATTACAGAAATCAAATACAATGAAGAAACTGGTTAATACTAAATGGATAAAAAATACTTTTCTTAGTTTAGTGCCCAAATTATTAATAATATTGGGATTATGCATATCAACCGTTACGTGCAGTAACATTGGAATTGAAATGATACGTTCACCAGAATCAACTGTAGCTCCTTTAGGTGATGAAGTGCTTTTCGAATGCGAACTAAATTTGACACTTGAAAAAGTTGAATGGCGTTTTAAGCCATTAAAAATTAAAGATACCATGATTGATGCTTTTTACATTACGGATCAGTTAGTAAGTCATACACTATTTTATTCAGTTTAGCATTACTTTTTGGTGTACAATTTTAATTTGTAGACAGGTTACAATATTTCAACTAGAAATAGTATCTCCAAACTAAAAGTGTACGTCACCGAAAAAGCAGTAGGGGAATATCAATGTATTGTGTGGTTTGGCGCATCCGCGATATCTTCAATACCTGCAAAATTAATATTAGCAGATATTTCATTAAATTTAAAAACAGTGGGGAAAAGTAATTTAAATCCTGTTTTTAAACAATCAGAACAGAATATTGTAAACTGGGAAGTTCCAGCCGGCAATACCGTTTTAATTAAATGCGGCGAGGTGTTTTCAAATCCGGAACCAGCGTGGAGTTATTTTAAGTAAGCTTCTGCATTTATTTATTTTTAATTATTAATTAAAAATTTTAATAACTTTTGAAATCTATCTATTTGATTTTAGAAATGACACACCATTTTTTACACATTATTTTCAACCCATTCCTGGAACACTTATTTTGCAATCAGTAATGCTTTCGGATTCAGGTACCTATTACTGTTCTGCTACAAATTCAATTATTGGGACTGACGTTAAATTAAAACAAATAACAGTTTTAACAGTTAAAGGCGAAGTTCATAATTTTAAACCCAAGTTTTTTGTAAAGCCACCACAAATAGTTTCAGTACGGCCCGGATCTACAGCCGTTTTAGAATGTCCTGGCATTGGCAGTCCCATTCCAAAAGCTACATGGAGTAGTCCGGATTTATCTGCTAAGAATAGTAAATTACTTGGAACCGATAACCATACAAAAATTTTAGGATATGGGCTTGAAATTGCAAATATTACTAAAGAAGATTCTGGTACATATTTTTGCTCCCTAGATAATGGGGAGGGTGTATTAGTTCATCAAACAACACTCCAAATACTTGAATTTCCAACGATCATCCAAGGTCCAAAAACTACATTAACCAATGAAAGTGGCAGTTTATCGTTAGAATGTGTTGCTGATGGTTTTCCTATTCCTGAAGTGTATTGGATGATTAATGGTGTTAATTGTGATTTTGATAACCAAACTACGATAAGTGGTTCAAAATTACTTATAAAATCAGTGGAAAAACGACACGCGGGAATAGTTCAATGTTTCGCACGTAACAGTATTGGTGAAGTAACAAAATGGAATTTATTACGCGTAAGTCCTAAACAAATAGCTGGTGAAATTGGTGGATTACCACTTGGAAATGTGCCTCATTCAATCAACACAAATAGCGACCATACTGGACGTCCTCCAAAGAAAAAACACCGTAAATGTGAGTATTCTATTTTAGTTTAACACTTCATGACTTTCCTGATACATTTTAAATTATCAAAATTTAGCTGATTCTGTATCCTGTGTGGGTCAAGTTATTAAGTTCATTTTTGACTAACAGAGCATTCACAATGAAAAAACCTTTTACTTTTGAATTACAGGTTTGTATGAATTTCCAATATAACGGGCAAACATTTTTGTTCATAGAATTGAAAATTCATTCAAACTTGTAAGTAAAAGCACAGAATATATATAAACAGAACAATATCTTCTATAGCGCTTTAGTCCTAAGCTGGTAAACAAATATTTTCGGTATTGTTTTTTTCGACTGATTTTGATTTATAAAAGATAGAAAAATCATTTTATATGCAATCAATGAAACAAAAAAAAATTACAAAAATGTTTGTACCCACCTCTTTCTATTGATAAATAAAAATCAGTACAATTGTAAAACGAAAGAGAAATCTTTACACTTTATAATGTGCTTAAAAGAGATAGACATTCATGAATAATTTTTGATTTTGGTCTAGTTAGCTTTGCGAAACTTTAAAATCAAATCAACAAATAAACAAAGGGCCAATAGAAATAAATTAGAAATGCTACACAAACTCATACACAACCTTATGGGAGTTGCAAGTTTTCTTTTTGTTATTTCTTTGATATGATTTTAAAGTTTCGCAAAGCTAACTAGATCAAAATCAAAAATTATTCACGAATTTCTATCTGTTTTAAGCACATTATAAAGTGTAAATATTTCTCTTTCGTTTTAAAATTGTACTGATTTTTATTTATCAATAGAAAGAGGTGGGTACAAACATTTTTGTAATTATTTTTTTTGTTTCATTGATTGCATATAAAATGATTTTTCTATCTTTTCTAAATCAAAATCAGTCGAAAAAAACAATACCGAAAATATTTGTTCACCAGCTTAGGACTAAAGCGCTATAGACGATATAGTTCTGTATTATATTCTGTGGTAAAAGGCTAAAAGTTTTTGCATTGTAAATGCTCTGTAACTTCTCCTTATACTAAAAAGTTGAAATTGATGAATTTTCAGGTTTCAAAATTGGTCGGATTCTGGGGTAACCCCTCTCGTCTAGGCGTAACTTCTCAAACCCTAAAAAGATTAAATTTGACCAGCAACTTTATTTCTTGAGACATTTTCAACTAATTCAATCTCATTAAATTTGTCAAGCTACTTCTTTATGGTTCAGCTGTTTAATATCATTTATGGTTAACTTCACCATATATTGAAATTGGGCGCACAACTTTATTTCGTGGTATACTTTCAACTTTCAAATTTGTCGGATTCTGGATTACCAATCTTATTAAATTTGACATGAGCGATTTGTGCGTAATTCGACTTCCTAGGATGCAACATGGGATCACTAAAAGGTTGAAATTTGGCACACAACTTTATCTATTTATTTTTAACTATCAAAATTTGACTGATTCTGGATTACCCCATCTCCTTCAATTTGACTTGAGCGATTTATCTTGAGGAGTTCAATTTCATTAAGTAATTATGTAATAACCAAATATTTTATTTTAAATTAAATATTGCGCTTTATTATTATTATAGTAATTATACAAGAAAATACGTGGTACGCGTTTATGGCCTGTATTAGACTATAACAAATCTTTGACAAAGATATTTTATAAAACATTTTCATGCAATTTATTTTACAAAAGGCCTTTTCACATATGTTTGCTATATTACACTACGTCAAAGATTTTATCATATTTTTCATGAAATTTGAAGGAAAAAAGTGGAAATTTCCCTATTTTTATACTCTAGGCTTTTTGTATTTTATAAAAATTCATTTGCTTCGTGTCTTATTAAACATTTGGTTATTGAAACACTCCAAGAAGCTAAACATAACAAAAGAAATTTGATAAAACAAAAAAAATTATAAAACACGCATATTACACTATCAAAAGCCTTTGACAAATATATTTTATAAAATATCTTTGTCAAAGATCTTTTATAGTCTAATACAGGCCTAAGATGCGCTTAAATATATGCGAAGCGAATAGGCTATTGACTATGTCAAAAAAACAGGGGTAAAAGGAACTAATTCTTTAAAGGTATTTTATTGTTTCATATGTTGGATTGTACCCGAGCAATTATAAATTCATAAAGTGCTATTAAATATAGGCTTGAACTTTTGAGAACGGAGTAAATTTGAGAAAATTTGTACTCCTTAAAGTTTTTTAACTATAACTCAAAAACTAGTTTTTGCAGAGAATCAAATTTCCTATCGAAATGGTACTTTAAAAAGTAAAAAAAAAAATTTTTTTTAAAAACTATGACAAAAAAACTAAAACAGAATAGTAAGTCAAAAAAATCAAAAAATTTCAATTTTTTGTTTTTTTTAAGTTTTTGGATATACATTTTTTCTGAGTGGATTTAGATATAGGCATTAGTTCACCAAAAAAAGCTGACGTTATTCCCGTCAAAATGGTGACCGTTAAAAGTATTTTTAATAAACTGAGATACAGTCGTTCAAAGTTACCTATTACCGCCTTATACCATGTTATTTTTAATTTTTACACGCAAAAATTATTTTTATTTAATACAAAAATTATTTTCGGTTCTGATAATGGTATTTCATTGATAAACCGAAAATAATTTTTGTATTGAATAAAAATAATGTTTGCGTGTAAAAATCAAAAATAACATGGTATAAGGTGGTATAGTGGTAACTTTGAACGACAATGTTTATTAAAAATACTTTTAACGGTCACTATTTCGACGGGAATTACGTTAGCTTTCTTTTTTGTGAACCAATGCCCAGGGCCGTCTTAACCATTGTGCTAACTATGCTAGGCACAGGGGCGCTAGCTAAAAGGGGCGCCTTTCGTTTCCAAAACAGAATGTAAAGAAATTCTAAAAAAAATATTTTACATGTTAAACAAAAAAATTCGTTGTTTGTAATTTTTTTAGTTTTATTTGGAGTTGGACATGGACACAAGCTGTTCAATCACAGATTTGAACATAGATTACGTTTATCATGCAACCCAAACACATTGCACTAATCATGGCACGTTACAAATACAACAACTAGCGATGCAATAATTGTATTGCTTATGAAAAATCAATTATCGGTTATTTGACCATCCCTAGGTCGAATATCGACGATATTGTTTTTTGAACCATGCTAATTGTCAAATTCAAATAGAACTTAAACCTAAAAACCATTCGTAATTGAAGGAGTGGATCAGTTTTGAATAAACTTTCTTATTAATTTAATAGATCTGAAAACATTTTTTTTAGGGCGCCTTATAAATTTAGCACAGGGCGCATAATTTCATAAGACGGCCCTGCAATGCCTATACCTAAATCCACTCAGACAAAATGTATATCCAAAAACTTAAAAAAAACAAAAAATTAAATTTTTTGGTTTTTTTGACTTATTTTGTTTAAAAACAATTTTGTGACTTTTTAAAGTGCCATTTCGATAGGAAATTTGATTCTCTACAAAAAATCGTACTACGTGTACCTATATACTAAAAATGCATAGTTTTTGAGTTATATTTAAAAAACTTTAAGATATACAAACTTACTCAAATTTACTCTGTTCTCAAAAGTCCAAGCCTAAATTTAATAGCACTTTGTGAATTTATAATTGTTCGGGTACAATCCAATATATGAAACAATAAAATACCTTTAACACGTTCATGACCATAGGACGCATATGCGCTCTATAGTTTTCTCCATATACCAGGGACGCATACATATATGTGTCGTACTTTTTTATGCAAGTAATATATTAAGGGCATGTTTTTTTTTGATATAGAAGTAATCTGAGAAATAATTTAACTGTCAAAATACAGATACCCGTTTTTTTTTAGTATCCGAGGAAATAGTAGATTGTTCTACAAGTAAAGAAAAGTGATAGTTTTCCAGCGAGTAAAATTGTTTAATTTACGAGCGAGCGCTAGCGAGTGAGTGGATTAACTATTTTACGAGCATGGAAAACCACTTTTCTTACGTGTCGGACATGCTATTTTTTCGTGTATTTGACGACAAATCAGGTAAAAATATAAAAGGTAGACCCAATTTGAATCGAAGTATGTATGCATAGCATGTACATAACAATCGCAGTAAGCAAATAAATAAAAGTCAAAAATTCAAAAATCTTTTGGAAAAAAAGCGTTTCAATGAAGAAAAGTGTTTTTCTCAAATCGGATAAAATACGTCAGTTTTCTGGTTTGTTATCTGTCAGCAAAATGAAGTATTCCACGACACTACATCGTTGCTAGGCAACTTACTAAAAACAGTACTGGAAAGTATTCCTTGCCTAGGCAGAGAATACTTTCTAGTACTGATTATCATCTGTTTTTAAGAAATACATGATATAATGTATAATCGCACGCGATTGTTATAATTCTAAGGTAACTTTGATAGTGAAATCTATTGAAAATATAAATTGGAAAATTTTGCGTATTTTAAAGAATATAATGAATAAAATGGATAATCTGATATACTGCCGATTAGAGAAAAAATCGTATGTGCAACTCGTGGAAAAACTATAATTCCCGGACTCTTATGGTTGCTGGAACTCGGCTGACGCCTCGTCCCAGCAACTTCCATACTCGTCCGGGAATATATCGTTTTTCCTACACGTTACACAATATACTATTATAGTGAAGAAATGTGTTGCTAAGGAGAAAAGTAGCAGTTTTCTTTACTGTTTTCAGCCAAGAAATGACACTCTTTGCCATTAAGGACACGAAAAAATATATTTCTCTATGTCGTTTTTTTTTACGCTCGGATAATTTTAAAATTGAATCTTTTTTCTCTGGAAAAAAGTTCAGATTGTTGTTTGACAGACATTTATTTTAAATAAAAATAACACGATAATATTTATTTGGCAATCTAAACTGACGTTTAATTTCTACAACGCTAGCAAAATTATCATTTATTTTTCTCGAATAAATCAGAGAAAATATTTATCGGATTTCTCCGTTATATTATCTATCTGTTCTCTCTTATTTCTCCGACATTAAAAAAAACACGCCCATAGTTTCTATATTGGTTAAAGGGTTCTCTTGAATTTTTTTTCGGTTTATAGGAAAACTCGTATAAGCGTCATACTATAACGTCAAAAACCACACAAAACACATAAATAAAACATTTATTCTACCATTAGGCTTCAATTAGTTCATTTCGTGAAAATTTATCATCTGGTTTATGGCTACCCTTAGCCTGAGTACTTTGATCGTGAACGTGTTAAAGAATTAGTTCCTTCCGTGCGATCAACAATTCAGCCGCTGTGCAGTTTATGCAGCAAGTCGGTCAAAAATTAAGATTTGCAGCCAAAGCTGCGCATTCCGTCGGATTAAAATGCAGCAAATAAAGTTAGGCTGCGCAGTTTACGCAGTCAAATTAAAGCGGATGCAAAATCTGAAAATGTCAATTTTTTTTAAAAAAATTAATTTTATGCATTATTGTTGGTGAAATAAAATAAAAAAACACGATTTCTCTCAATTATTCGTAATCGTTACAAACTTGCAGTTAGGCTGCCGGTTGTATAAAAATTCAGCCAATATGTTTTGCATTTCGCCTGCTTTTCAATTTTTTGTGCAGCTTAAACTGCGCAGCGGCTGAATTCTTGACCGCACCCCTTATTCAACTACATAAAGTGTATTTTGTTAACCAAAATTGAATTCAATTATTTTTTGTTTATTTTTTCCCAAGAAAATTGACGACTGGTCAAGTTGAAAAAGCGCCTTAAGCGGACGATATTGAACTAAGTAAACCATGTAAACAAAAATGTGCTATATGAAGTTATATGGAAATAGAGTCTATTTCATTTTAATTTTTATTTATTAAAATTGTCATGATTGGAAAATCTAATGAATCCATTATGTTGTTTAACTTGTGATTTTTATATATTTGATTAATTTGGACAGTTTTATCATTTTAAATAACAGAAATTTATTCTTGAAAATTGGAGAAATTTCATACTAATCTAATGTTACTAAAAACATAAATATTTTAAAAATATTGAATTTAACCATGTATTTATCATTCAAAACGTGGGAAATGTGGTATAATATAATTTCAAAAATATTTAGTGACTCAAACCATAGACTAAAGTAATATTATAGAGACGTCTTAATACGAATAAAAAAAATGATCCAATTACCGGGTGCCAATCCATATCATAGCGGGTGCCAATAAGTAGTAATGTTTAATGGAATTAACAGAGAAAAGCCAAATGGAAAACAAAAATGAACTTGAGTGTACTTTCTATACCAAAAGCAAAAGCAAAGTTCAATCATAAAATAAACTGAATGAGAAAAAAATGTGTAGGTTTTGTGTTACAGCCCTTTGTGTATGTATACCAATTTTGGGACATTTTTTTTATTCGTATTAAGACGTCTCTATAATATTACTTTAGTCTATGCCCAAACATATATTTATAGTGAAATTGACATTAATTTTGTGCAATTTTCTGTACAGTTTTCTAGCATTTTTAATGATAAAACTGTTCCAAATTAATCAAATATATAAAAATCACATGTTAAACAACATAATGGATTCATTAGATTTTCCAATCATGACAATTTTAATAAATACAAATTAAAATGAAATAGACTCTATTTCCATATAACTTCATATAGCATATTTTTGTTTACATGGTTTACTTAGTTCAATATCGTCCGCCAGAGCACACCATACCAGTCGTCAATAGCCAATTTTATTTGATTGACCAAAAAGCCAACTTTTCTAAATAAAATATAAATTTAATATGTATTATGACCTGGTGGTGGGTATCATAACCGAAAATTAGAGTTGGGTTTAAAGAAACCCAATATTTTTTGGGTTAATGTTATTCTTGTGGAAGTTTATCCTATGCAATTGTTGTTGTAAATTTGTCAAGGAAATACGCTTAAGGTATAAACAGAACATAAAATTAATATATTTAGGTTTTCTAGGCGCATTAGGGTATTCTTCAACGGAAATGCAGCGTAACCCACAAAATAAAACGGAAAATCTATACCCACCAACGTATACTTAGCAATATTAAATTATAATATTCATGTGCCAAAAATACAAGATTGCTATCGTTTGATGTTATTTTTTTAGCGCCATGCGCTGACACTCTTGTTATATTAACTACAGCGATATCGCGGCGACATTTTTTTTATTCGTCGATGCTCGTCGTTGTCGCTTTTGTTCTGTTTATACCTTTATAGAAGTGGTGGAAACCACTCGGTTTTTAGAAATAGGACGGTACTTTGGTACAGAACAATATAAAAAAATGGGACTGGTACTGATACTGGTATTTTACCAGTACGATTTGAATAAAAACCGGTACAATAAACAATATGTAGGAAATTCATTCCCAAAATAAAATATAGGTATAGTATACATAAATGTACATATTATGCGTATTACAATTACATAATTCGTTTTTTTTTTAAATTTAATTTTACTAATAAGACGTCTTCTAAAACATCTTGAGACATCGAACTTCGTCTGTCACTTAAAATGAACATTAAACCATTGAAATTTATTTCGATAGAACACTGTGTGGCTGGCACAGCGAATACCACTTAGGCTATTTCGTATAATGCGGGTTTACTACCGTTTTATGGTATATGGAAAAAGTACTCCAAATGGTATAACTTTTCATCTCTCTTTTTCGAAAATTGCTCAATATCGTCGTCGCCTTCAGCATCTGATGATGGTGGTGTAGTACAGGGGTGTTCACGCCAAATGAGCACTTTTGACAAATTTTCAAAATAGCTTTCCGTTGTGGTGATTAGTTTATCATCAATATTTTTTGATTGAGAAGTAGATAGTTACCAAGTGTACCAAAATAATTTGTTATTTGATAAGATTCGATTTTAGTCAGAAAATAAAATTGGGAATTTTTGTTTGAATAATATTTTCCAAGTCTCTAAGTGCTTTCTTTTTTTTCTGTCTTTTAATATCATTTCACATTTTGAACATTGACTAGAATCGTCTGTTTTACATATTAATAATTTGCACTTTTTTTATTATATTCTTTCATTTGAATTAAACTACGAAATACGAATAAACAAAAAAATTATTGGCGATTTGACATAAAAGAACAACTGATTAAGAGTGAAGTTGGTTGAAACTATTAATAAATTAGTTGTAATGCTAAATAATAGGGGGAATCATTGAAGAACACCATTATATTACTTTAACGAAATATTGAAATATAAAGCATTTTATAGTTTTTTTTTTAAATGTATAATGTACCAAAAATGTATGATATTTATTCGAATGGTAATGGTATTTTTACATATTCAAAAATTGATACTGGTTATGTTATTTGGTACACGGAAATTAGAGTGGTACAGGAAAATACCGGTATTGGTATTTCCGGGTTTCCAGCACTGCTTTATAGTCAATAACCTAGAACACTACTACAAATTATTTAAAAACTTTTATATTATGAGTTGTAAACATTTTGTTCCTGTCATAAACTTCATATGACAGTATGACACCTACAACTCTCCACCTGCCATTAACATCGAGTTATACCATTAAAAATATAAAGGGCTGAAACCTCACGAGGTGATCAGAACTTCGGTCTTTGGTATCTTCAATAATGTCATAAAGTTGGTGTGACAGTTTTGACATTATTGATTTCTATTTTGACCAAATTATATTTACTTATACAACAACAGACAAACAGGTCAAAAGCTTCAATAACATGGGTACAGGCATCCAATTTAAAACGAAAAATCGTATTCTAGAACTTTATACCGAAAATAGTATAACCGTTTAACTGACTATATTCCAGGAACTTATCCAAAAACTCATTTTAGAATCCCATTTACAAATTGCATGTCAAATTTCATAACAAACGGGTAAGGAATAACTAAGTTCCATCCTACAAAGCCATATTCCAAAGCTTTATCCAAAAACCATTTTATAATCCCATTTCCAACATACATATCAAATTTCATCATAATCGGTTAAGAAATAGCAAAGTTCCATCATACTTGGCCATATTCCTGAACTTCATCCAAAACTCATTTCAGATTCCCAATTTGAATACACATGTCGAATTTTATCATAATCGGTTGAGAAATGGGCAAGTTCCATCATATTTAGCCATATTCCAGAACCTGATACAAAACTAATTTTAGAATCCCATTTCCATTACACATGTCGAATTTCATCATAATCGGTTGAGAAATAGCCAAGTTCCAACATACTTGGCCATATTCCAGAACTTCATCCAAAACTCATTTTAGAATCCCATTTCTAACATACAAATTAAATTTCATAATAATCTGTTGAGAAATAGACAAGTTCCATCATACTTGGCCATATTCCAGAACTTCATCCAGAAATCGTTTTAAAATTCCAGAACTTCATCCAAAAAACATTTTAGAATCCCATTTCAAATACAAATGTCGAATTTCATCGTAATCGGTTGAGAAATGGGCAAGTTCCATCCTACTTGGCCATATTCCAGAACTTCATCCAAAACTCATTTTGGAATCCCATTTGTAACATACACATTGAATTTCATAATAATCGGTTGATAAATAGGCAAGTTCCATCATATAAATAGTTTGTTAACTATTCACTACATCCAAATCCAACCCCAACTCAACTCCAACTCAACTCCAACTCAACTTCAACTCAACGCGCAAATTGACCCCTAATTTAACCTTCAAATCAATTCCCAATTCAATGCCCAATTCAATAATCAAATAAGCATGTATAAAAAAATCGTAAATATTTATAAAAGCAGGTATTTTGGGTCAATTCGTATGGCAGGTACCCCACCCCTTTGACGTACAGTCTCCAAAAGCTTTTCAAATCTCCGCCTTGACCATAGAAACAGATTGGCGTAAAAAAAATCCAAATCGGACAAGCCGTTCTCGAGATACCATGGGTCCAGACACACAGACAGACGGACGGACATTTTTTTTTTTTTGCATTTTCAGACTCAGGGACTTTCAAAACGTCGAGAAAAGTGGTTTTGGACCAACCAAATTTTTCGTCATTTTTGACAGGATTTCAATACTTTGGTCTTTTTAGACCGAAGTAATTCGAACAGTTGCTATTGAAGACACGAAATTCCAACGATCTGCCAGATGTCATACAATCATTTGCTGCAAAGAAGGCATAACTTGGTTGTATATCAAAATTGTACGTTTCTTGGCTGGATTCAAAAACATGGCTACCAGTTTCGAATGGAACTGTTCTAATTTGTAGTTAGAATCTACTAAAATTTCTGTGACCTGTGACGTAAAGATTTTTTCCAAAAAATTTTTGTTACACAAAAAAAAGTTAAATTTTTGTTAAGATATTTTAAATACATACTTAAAAATGTGACAGCCAAAAAAGAATCATTAAAATACATATACGTATGACGACTTTTTTTTGCAATAATTTTTGCACAATTTATTTAAAATATCAAAACTCAAATAATTTGTAATCGTTAAATTTATTGTTTGTTTTTCACACCCGACGCCATTTTTTACATTTTTGTTACCAGTGGCACTATTCTGCTTTTCCCGGGGAATTTGGAATTGGGAAATGATTTATTGTGACTTGTTTTAGTGTACTTTGGTATCATTTTTTTTCAAAGCATACTATGGTGATTGGCATTTTGTTCCAATTTTGGGAAAAAATAATTTCATTTCAAAGCAATTTTGTTGTTTATTTTTCCCTAAAAATTTTGTTGGGAATTACACAGTAGGCAGTAGTTTGAAAATGGAATCATTTGTTCTCAAAATTTGAACAAAATACCAATCGCCACAGTATGCTTTGAAAAACATGATACCAAAATGCATTAAAACAAGTCACAATAAATCATTTCTCAATTCCAAATTCCCCGGGAAAACCAGAATAGTGCCACTGACATAAATTATACCATTACAATTACCATAACTGACATATACTATGACTAATAATTCCGGACATTCCGAAAGTGACATAAATCGTTCTTTTCTTCATTCCATTTCTTCTATTCCTTTTTTAGCCCATTCTATTATTTATTCGGAATATTCAGAATGCATTCTTTTTGTACTACATCGAAGTGTGGAATAAAAAGAATATTCCGTTTGACGTTTTGTAACTATGTGCGATGCTTACAATTTAAATGATTAAATTGAATTAAATCGTAGATATTATGGAAAATGAAATTATTAGTTATGATAAAATTAATTATTTGAGGTGTTAAATACATATTAAAATTTTTGAAAATATTTTTAGTTTTATTACATGAAATATTTGTAAATAGAGCCTAGCGGATACAAAATCCCAGTTTTTTTATTTTTTGAGATATATCAATAAAATTAATATTGCATTGTGTGCTTTCACGTAAAAATTTAACTTGTTTCCTAATTTTCAAAATAAAAAGAAATTCGTGCTATGGAAAATGTATTCCATTTATTCCAATCCGTTCTTTTATTTCATTACGTACGGAATATTCCGGCGTCACGTGATCAATATTATATTCCTTACATTCTTTCTATGGAATGAATAAAAGAAAACACCCTAGGTTTTTAATACACATAAAGAAATTTTCCATGAGTTTTTTATTTTTGGCGAATATAATAATTCGCCAATGCAGTATGGTCGTTCTTGTATAAAACGTATACAGTTCGATTTGTATTTTTGTAGTTTGGTCGTAGCTACCTGATGAGTAGATCAAACTTTTCAGTACGAAACCAAACTACCAATGGAAAAAACTTAAGGAAATTTCTTGTTTTTCTAAGGGTATGTGTGGGGAAATGGTATTTCTACTTTTTATTGTAGTAGATATTATGAGTAAATGCTCCTTTGTTGCACTGGCTCACCAAGTCGTAAATAATGGAATGCTATTTAAAATAATATATTTGTCTATAAAAAGCCGATAGAATCATATTGTAGTTTAAATTGTAATTTTAGTATGTATATCTGACTCAATTGGGACATTTTTTTCATTTTAAATATCAGAAAGTTGTGCTTAAAAATTGCAGAAATTTAATGTTAAACTCACTATAAATGTATATTTTGGGTAACTAGACATTTTTGGAGCTTTATTAAACCACAGTTGCTACGCTTTGACTTATTAATACAATCTAAAATTTAATATTTTTAAAACATTTATGTTTTTAGTAACACTATCTTATTTTGAAACTAATGAAGGTATTCTACCGGCTAAGGCTCAGAGATAGGAGTGGGTGTTGCCGAAGATATGTAGCTGCATTGCTAAGACCACTTAACTGATGAAATTATAATGGAAGGAAAACGGAATACAAGCAGGACATACTTCAAATGCCCATGTCTCATCCCCACTAAATGTCGCTTAATTCATCTGAAATTCAACAATTGCGAAACAAATCGAACCAATAGCTGTAATGTAATTAAGAATGAAAAACACAACGCGAAACATTCATGTAGTGACAACTCAAATAATATTTCAATCAAAATATACAAAAATGGAAAAATAATGTTAAATTTTAAAGAAATATATACATAAGAGGATAGTCTAACCTAAGTATGGGCATAAGAGAGCCTGAACCCACTTAAATCTATCTATCTTAATCTCTAATCAATAATAATAATAATAAAAAATATACAATAAAAATCTTATCTGTCGGGCTGATTGTTGATTGATGGTGTGATGTTGACTGGAGATTTCGTCGACTGTAACCATGTACCAATATATTAGTAATTTTATTTATTTTTTGTTTAACTTGTTGTTGTTATTGTTATCACACCATAATTTGACTTATTATAAGTAATTGAATTAATTTTAGTTTTTCACCCTACTTAACTATTCTTTAACGTTAGTTTATGTTTTATACTTTTAATTAAACTTAACTTATTTTGTAGGTAGTGATGTCCATTCACTTCATAGCACTAATTATTTTACGTGATTTTATGATTTTTAAATTTGAGTTGAGTTTTTGTAAATTATTATTTATTGCTTTATTGATTCACATAATATATTTTAAACAGATTTTTTTGATTATTTTATAGGGCCACTTTTTCATGACCTTAGAACCGTTTTAATTCACATGTTGTAGTTTTGTACAATTTATGTTTTTAATTTGTCACTTTTGTTATTACTTACAATAATTGTCATTTATAGATACACTTTACTTTATTAAATAAAACGAATGTAAATTTATCACCATTTTTCAATTGTATTTCAAGAGAAAAAATAATTGAAACCACCAAGAACAAGAACTGTTTGTCTTACGGAACCGTAATATCATTCCGGTGAATCACTTCATGAATGTTCTATTATACCCGAGAATGAGAAAACTTAACTAATTATAATATTTTAACGTTTGATAAAATTAGTTCAGCAAACTACATTTTATTATATATTCATAAACCGAGGATTAATAACTTATTAACAATCACTAATATTTTGGTCCAAAGACCTGTTCGGTTTTTTTTATTTTTAACTTAGATTTTAACCACTAATCAGATGAATTCTTCTACTTCAATTAACTCGGAAGAACTGACCAAACAAAATCAAAAATTTGTGTTATCAATTTATCATTTATGACGTTTTCTCTCGTTTTTCCATATTTTGGAATAACAATAGACCTGTAATTAATTTAAGCATAAACAATTGGAATTGAACTCAAAACAATCATCAACATTTTTTAACCCACAATTGTAACGCAGTGCCAAGAGCCGTCATTACAAGTCGTGGGGACGACCCAAACCCGTGAGATTGTCTCTGGCCAGATTAGATTGTCAAAGAAGAAAACAAGAAAAAATATTAAAGTCGTAAATCATTTGCATGGTAAATTCCTAATGATTTGTTATGTAGGTCGCAAAGCTCGAATGCAACGTTACCGATGCATTTATGGATAATGGCGTTCTTAAATTTTGGACACAGTTTAGCAGAAACCTTATTAGGACCATTGCTTTGTACATAATTTTTACCAAAAACTACGTGTCCTACTTGGTAGGACGAGATCTTAGATTATATCGTCTACTATTCTGCTGATATGCCTTTCGTAAATTGTTTATCACGTCTTAGTGCACTAAAGTTATAATCTTTCTATAATTGTTAACTCAATATCACGGTCTTCTAGGAAATGAAGTTGTGTAAGAATGTTATATTGAGATCCGTGGTTAATGTTGTTTGGGCCAAATGTAAGAAAATGTGGTGAGAATGTAGTGCTCTCATGTACCAGAATGTAAATGTTTATCCCAGTCCCGGTGGTTATCATGAGCGTATAGGTTCTAATAGCGGATAACACCGATCGATTTACTCGTTCACTAGCGCTGGCTTGTAGATGGTACTTTGGTGTCAATTTATGCTGCACTCCGTATTTTAACAGAAGGTCTAGAAATTTCTTAAACGTAAATTGTTTAGCATTGTCGCTCACTATAATCTCTGGAACAGAAAAAATTAAAAACACTAAACACCCGATTTTGTAAAAATTTGCAGACATTTTTGGAAGTAGCCTCACGCATAAGCTGCAAGAAAACAAATTTCGAAAATTGATCTACAGCTATAAAAACATAACAGTTCTCATCTTTCGAACAAGGGTAGGGACCAAGAAAATCGATAAAAATTTTCTGAAATTGCCGATTAACTTCATAAACATTTCCCATTGATGCTCGAGATATAGAGTTGAAAGGTTTGCATTCTTTGCTCAAGTCTCGTCGCATGATAAAATTATGAACGTCTTTGATCATTCCTGGCCAATAACAATAACGTTGTATTATTTCCAATGTTTTCTTAAAACCAAAGTGTGCCGCATTGGGTGGACAGTGAGCACGTTCAATGACTTCTAAAATTTGAGATTGAGCAACATATAACTTCCAAATTGGAACATCCGAAAAGGTTTATATTCTCGGAGAATTAGAGAGGGTTTATAGTAAATTCGATTGCCATCTAATTTCATATTCTTACTGTGTAAAGGGTTATCTAATAAAACTTTAACCAAATCAAGGAATTCCGGATCATCATCAAACTTGCCAGTGACTGTATCATCAAATAATTCGCATAAGGTGCCATTTTTGTTTGAAAGATAAAAGGTATTTCTCGAAAGAGCATCAGGAACTAAATTTTCACGCCCCTTCTTGTACTTAATTAGAAAATCGAATTCCTGGAGCATTAAGCTCCAATGTGCGAGACGTCCAGAAAGATTTTTTTGCTCCATCAACCATTTCAAACTAGCGTGCGGTCAGTAGTGATCGTGAAATGTCTTTTTGCTCCATCAACCATTTCAAACTAGCGTGGTCAGTAGTGATCGTGAAAGGCATTTCTTTATTGAATGTAATGCTTCCAAAGTTGGTGTTGGAAGTTTAATTTATCAAAAATCACCTAATGGCGATGATCGTCCAATTGCCTTCTTCTCAAAGAAGCTTAACGGCGCGCAACGCAACTACAGCGTTACAGAATTGGAGTATCTGGTGACGCTCAATCCGCCACCAGACACTCCAATTCCGTAATGCTGTAGTTGCGTTGCGCGCCGTTAAGCTTCTTTGAGAAGAAGGCAATTGGACGATCATCGCCATTAGGTGATTTTTGATAAATTAAGCTTCCTACACCAACTTTGGAAGCATTACATTCAATAAAGAAATGCTTATTAAAATCGGGATTGCATAACACTTGTGACGAAGACAAAGCGGATTTTAGTTTGCAAAAGGCTTGTTCTGCTTCATCCGTCCATATTATTATAAATATTTTATTTTATATGAATTTATTGCGAAGAGGCCGGAACAAAGCACGTCCTATTTCACGTCATTTTCCTTCAATAAAGTAAATCTGATTTTCTGTTTAGAAAACAATTATTAGTAAAACAGTAAACTAATATATTATATTCTACGCGTATTTGTGAAATTATTACAGAAATGTCAAAATTACAACACGTAGTCACGTAAATGAGGGCTTGCTAATAATATTATTGATACAATATTACACAATTTTTAATGCACCACAAAAACGAATAAGTTGCTCACAAAATGATTAATTAGGACAGAATAAATGCCATCTTACGTTGGTAAAAGTTATTTCTATTAGGACAGGAATGAAATTTTGCCCAAAGTAAGATCCAAGAATATTTTTTTTTTACTTTCAACAGTTAAAAAGTTCTAGTAAGAACATAATTATTATTTAGAATTTTAAGAAATATAAAATAGTGATAACAAAATATTGAGTACATACTTCCAAATGATTTTTAACAAAATTTTAAATTCTGATTTATTGAAAAACTGAGAATTGTTATTTAATACCAACTCATAAAACTAAATTCGTATGTTTAATAAATTTACTCTAGTGGTAAACAGTAATACTACTACTACGTAAAGTAGAGAATTTTTTTATTGGTGATTGTAAAAGTAGAGAAAACGCTTCTCGCGGCAAAAATTTAAATTGAACTAGATATATAAATTAAATAAAAAATGTGACAAAAATCGAATTAACGTCTAGAATATGCAAGAGCTAACAAGTTTATTTACGAAAACCCGCCTAAATTATAAGAAAAAAAATCTAAAACAAGTAAAATCACAGAATCAACACGAAAAAATATGTATCTGCCTCAGTTAAAAAATTTTTCGCTACGTGGAATCCGTGATGCTCCAAGCGTCAATACCTTCTTCTCAGTGGAATGAAATTATTCATTCCTAGTCCAGTCAGAGATGGTTTTCCACTCTGAATTCTTACGGACACCGATTTTCTTGAAATTTGGGCAGTAGGTAGGGAATGGCTCAAGGAACAAAATTTATGTAGTGCCGATGTGTGCTTTTACCTTGGAGGTGGATGCCACCCCTTCTAGAGGGTGAAAATTAGTATACTCTAAATTCCCACAGAAATCGATAGAGGGATAAATTCTAAGCAAAAAATATCGTATGAAGTTTTTTCGATAAATCAATATGTTATTCGCGATTTTTTTGCATCCGTTCTAATGTGGCTGCATAAACTGCGCAGCCTAACTTTATTTGCGGCATTTTAATCCGACGGAATGCGCGGCTTTGGCTGCAAATCATAATTTTTGACCGACTGGCTGTATAAACTGCGCAGAGGCTGAATTCTTGGCCGCACGATAGTTGTCTTGATTTACTTGATTTGATTTGCATCGTCAATAAGTCAGTGTTAACTTTCTCATATTGTTTTTATTACTCAAGCCGCATACTACAAAAATAATTCAGTATAGTAATTTCGCAACAGAAGAACTTGACGGACATAAACTTTTCGGTAATTTTTTTCCCCTCCATACCAACTAAAAAAAACCATAATTCTTTTTTTCATAAGAACAAAAAAAGTTATATTTTTTAAGTTGGTATGGAGAATGGAGGGGAAATAATTTACAAATTACACCAATACCTCACTTTGCGACGGTAGTTTATTCCATAAAAATTCATCTTGTAAATAAAATTGCAACATAATTAAATACCCTTGACGCATTTCCAGAAAAAAAACATTTAAATAACGATGCAACAAGCGACGCAAAACTGAAATTTGGTAGTAACAAATGTACCGTCGCAATTCGAAACGTCGCAAATCGAGGTATTGCAACACAAACCTTTTGGGTGCAGAAGCTGAAGCTCTGGACAGTTACAAGGAGCTAGAACCGTTAATAACTGCACCCAATTAAAAAATTTATAAAAAACAAAAAAAATTAATAATTTAAAAAAATAGAAACAAATACATTTAATTCCTAAATTACCTCGGCTTATGGTAACTAAAATAAGATGTGAAGGGTTTTGTTCTGGCGGCGTCAAGGTATCGCGTAAATACAGCAT
Organism: Tipula helvola; assembly: GCA_963556165.1. NCBI lineage: Eukaryota > Metazoa > Arthropoda > Insecta > Diptera > Tipulidae > Tipula > Tipula helvola. The sequence goes on along the minus strand of OY744481.1, from coordinate 219,365,455 downwards.
CAATGCTGGTGCCATGTCGTGTTATTGAAATCTTAAAATCATTACTGATAGTTAAATTTACATGTTTTTGGAGAAAGTCAACACCAGCATCTTCTAAGAAAAATTTGACGTTGAAGTCTCCACTTAGAAAAATTGGTAACTTATCTTCCTCTGCCAAGAAATTCTCCTCTGGCTGTTGTGTATGACCATTATACTAACCGTTTCAAAAAATAAATAATATCGTCCATTATTTGTTCTGGAGTTATGTAAATTACTATTAAAACAATTTTTTGTCGTCTTCCATGATGACACTGCGGATCTTGTAAATTCAGACTGTCTCACAGTCATATCGATTTTGGAGTAATGATGTTGGTAGTGTCGTTTTCATTTTGATATATGGCAACGCCCCCAGCTCGAACGTTTAATCGCTTATACTGAATTATACAATTGAAATTAGGGATACTGATTGACTCTTCATTGGGTAACCAAGTTTCATTTAAAAATAAAACATTCGATTGCTGGATAATGAAATCAGTGAAATCAATGGAGTTAGCACGAAGACTTTGGCGATTAAAACTATATACTATTAATTCTTTTCTGTGGCGAATAAAATTTAACAGATCTCTGCTGATAGCTTGTAAGCGATTAAGCGAAAGTCTACGAAATTCATCTTGATGACTAGTTATAGCTGTGGACACTCTTCGACCATGATAGAAAGTTTTGTCATTGTTGTAATATTTAAACCTTGACGGCTAGTCACCCGCGTCAAAGCAACATACACTATTGGCAATTGATATTTTTTTCATATTCATAAACGATTTCAGGTTATGTGCTTCCCTGAGATTTATGAATCGTAGTTCACAAGCACAAACTAAAGGAGATGCGGTTAGGGTTACCAGACTTTCGCTAGGACGAACCAGGACAAAAAAATTTTTTTGTTTTAAATCATTTATTCAAATAATTTTAAATACAAAAATATCACATAAAATTTAAATGAAAAAACAACAATAAAAATAAAATTTTTAATTCAAGGAATTTTGTTCATTTTTGCCGCCCCGGTGGCACAGTTGTTAGCATGCTTGCTTTAAGCTCCGGAGGTCCCGGGTTCGATTCCCGGCGGGTGATGAAAAAATCACGGCTGATTTAATGTAAGGATCAATGAACTAATCACTCATTATCTGTTGTAAAAATGATCACGAAACTTAAAAAAAAATGAAGCGGCCAAATCCCTCCATGGGATGTAGCGCCAGCGAAAAAAAAAAAAAAAAATTTTGTTCAGGTTAATCACGTTTGTGTCGAGATTTTAGCACTGTCGTTAAATTGTTGTTTTTAAAAAAATACTACTTAAAAATATAATTTTAAAATTATATAACTATCACGGTAACTGTGGAGAATTTCTGCTTCCTCATTAAATAATTACTAATTTAAAAGAATATCACATTCATTTAGCCATAAGTATTAAGTTCTCTAAATTATAATACAAATGACCATAATAATAAATATAAAATACTAAATAAAAAGCAATATGCTAGTCATATTTACGGCAAGATTATCACCTCAACGGTTTCCGGTAATAAACGATTTCGCTCATCTGGCCATTGTGTTCCCATTACTGAAAATATACGCTCAACATTTCCATTGTGCCCAGGAATAGCAAATAAATATTCACACAATTTAAACACCTCATTGTACTGTTCGAAAAAGTCGGTTTCCATTCGGTTTCGTAATCCATTATGGTTCCTACTGTGCTCATTTGTTAAACAGAAACGTAACATTTAGAACGATGTTTAAACTTTGAGGTAGTTGTTCGTCTGTTGGAGCAATCCACGCGGCTAAATATTCTATAAAAATTTCATAAAACTTATATGTGGAGTGTCCATGTTCAAAAGCCATCCATACAATTCTATTATTATTCGAACGTTGGTTTTTGACGTGATAACGTCTTACACCGCATGTTCAGAAAATAGACACGAAATTTTGCCCTTGGTCATGGGCAATTACTCGTCAACTGTAAGCATTACCTTTAACTTAATTGTATGATTTCTTAGGTTGGTCCTTAGGCTTCATGCTTCACGCATAACATTATTGCAATGACGTTACCAGGCTGCGAGGCAAGCCGCGCCGTGAACCTCTGATTTCGCGCGATTTAAACGCTTGAACCACTGCTGTAGCGAAAGAATGGCTCATCCGATCGGAGCAATTCTGGTGTCAATTTTTGCGTCAAGAAACAGTGTTGGTAAATTTATTTAAATTAAAAACCTCCACATAAATTTTAATTGCAATTAAAATCTGCAAAATAGAGATTTACAATGGTTGAGAGCAGTGTAAAGAGAGAATCCCTCATCTACAATTAATCTCAATATCTTATAAACGTTATCACGAAAAACACCTTCGGCCGTATAGACGACACAGCCCATCCCGAATTTTTAGATTTGTTTTTGGATTGTTATAAATGTTTAAATGTTTAACGTTATACAAAAAAATATGAAAACCGGGATAATCGGGTGTCCCGAAGAGATCTTTCGGGACGTTAGGACTATTATCCAAAAACCGGGACAATCCCGGAAAACCGGGACGTCTACAACATCCCACCCCTGATCGATCTGAGTACTAAAAATCTGTTTCTTATTTCCGCTCAGATCGATCTGATCAATTTTGTTGCTGTTTCTTATTTTTCTTCAGATCAGTTAGATTGATTTTTTCGATTTGCAAAAATATTCTGATTTCTCAGATTGATTTTTGTTTAGCTAACTTCACGTAACTCAAATCGCTGAGATTACTAGGCGGTGTAAGATCTGTCATTTTAATTATTTGTTTTCTTTTTGTCAAACGAAATAGAAATAGAAGGAAATTATAATTATTATGTGGATGAAGGTAAATAATTTTAATAAATAATGAAATAATTATTTTATTCAGCCATATTTTTCATAGAGTGCCAACGAAAAACACGTCGACAAACTCAGAGTCTGGGAGTCAAACTCATATCAGTTATCACTGAAATATTAGTTATTTATTTAAAGGAAATTTCAATAAAGTTTTATTTTTTCGTTTATTTATAAAGAATTACAAATTATTTGCCTTTTATTTAGCCCTTTGGCTAGCTCATCGTTTTTCGTGTTCAATATATGCATGGTCTAAAATTCGTTTAGCGGTGTCTCGTTTCCAATGTACGCGTGGGTCAATAAAAATCACTTTTAAATCAATATTTATTTTTTGAATTGCTCATAGTAATAAAAATAATGTTTTGGACAGTTCGATGACAGTTGATAATTTTTTTGATCTACCAAATCTGAAACCTGTTTCTTATTTCAGATCGATCAAATTGATCTGATTTCAGATTTCAAAATCTGCTCGATCTACGGATTTAAATAAGAAACACAGCAGTTGATCGATACAATATTTGTGAATTGCTTAGCGAGCAACTTCATCCTGTTAAATTTTGTTGAATCGTAAAAATTCACTCTCAATCAGCGTGTTCAGACGTATATTTTATACTCTGTGTATTTTCCTCGTTCCTTACCTCTTTGCCTACAAACTAATTTTGGAGTGGGGATATTTGTGTGGATTTTTTCCTCAACAATTTTTATTGCGGCACGACTTGTTACACACTAATACATTGAAAAAGTAATATAAAAATTTGTATGGTCGGATTTTTTTTTTTGTTTTCGCTATTCATTTGAAATATGACCGTTGTGGAATGAAGAAACAAATTATGTTTTCGATTTTGTTTCAGGATTTTCCGTCTTTTTATAGTTTTAAACATTTTTTAGGTTTGAGTACATAGCTATTTAATTATTATTAATACACACTGTTTTTTATCCAATAGCCAAAATGGGGACGACTAAACAAAATTGTTTGCTAAAAATGTTTGATTTTTTGTTGTTGAGTACATTTCTTCTCAAAGCATCATAATGAAATGAAAATAATTTTACACATACATAGATAAATTGCAATTGGTGTCGAGAGTTTGAGATTTTACGTGTGAACTCGAAATGTGTGTAATTATGTCATGTAGAAAATATACGTCTGGACACACGGAATAGTTTTTCATAACGCGCCTAAATACTTCAATAATGTTCAATTGAAAAACTCATGTTAAATTCAATCGAGTAGTCATATTTTCTAGCGCAAATAGTTTATTTGCTACCAGTTGGAGGATATACCCCTTAGTTTATCTACTACATTTATTGAAGGAGAATCCCGCTAATCCACATTTCCTACAGAATTAGTGCGTAAGATCCATACTCGCCATATCAGTATCTAAGATCCTTGCAGTTCCAACATACCAAAACATTTTTGGGTGTAGCGCTTCGACTCTTGATCCTAGCTCATCACTATCTGTAACCTCTTTACCTCCCTTATTATTATCTGATGTCATAAAAGAACAACTAGTATATCTGCTTGAAGTAGATGGCTTAGACCGTAGCCAGACATAAAGTTAAACAAAAGCGATTTTCATTAATACCGATTGCCAAAAATCGCTTTCTGAAAACGACATAATCCGATTTTTATGAAAATCGTGTAATGACAGGCAGTAAAATAATCTAGTTTCGCGATTATTCGGTTTGTGTCAAGTATGAGAGATCTGTTCTACGGTTATAGGGTAGACGGTTTAGTTCGAGAATCGATTAGTTGGCATGTATCATATCTGGAAGTAGACCATTACCTATCGTAATTGTCACAGACCTGACGCAAATCTTCCAGTGAACGAAATTTTCCATTGCAGGTAGCATTTCGCAATGCGGGATTCATATTACAATATTGTAACAATGGGCAATTTCAGGTTCCGCATTATAAGCGTATTCGAATGGACTGAAGAGTACAACACTTCACTCAGTTAATTGAGTTACTCTTCACTTAATTGAGTTACTGAACTCAGAAGAGACTGTTCGATTGTTATTCTTCACTTCAGATAAATGTCAAAATAAAAATAAAACAATTTATTTCAGTTTGGCTTGTGTTTAGAAAAAATGTTTCAAAATGTAATTTTCTATTAATTTCTTGTAATTTATTATTAAAAATTATTTTTTTAGGTCGCAAATTCCCAACCAAACAGTCCCCCAAATCAACACATGAGAATAAAAACAAACGAAACGAAAAAATTCAAAAAATATAAACAAATAACTCATCTGAAGTAACTACATAAGCAAAATATCACTTCAGTTAATTCAGTTGCTCAATTTTTAACTGAAGTGAAGAGTTGGCAATCGAACAGTCTCTTCACTTCTGTTACTTCAGATACAGCTACTACTTCAGTTAATTCAGTCCAATCGAACACGCTTTATATTGGCTTTGAAAATTACTGATGGAGAAAATGAAATTCGATCTATCACATTGCCAGCCATGAAATTTTCGATAAATCAGGACTCATTCAGAAAACAACACGTTTATTTTAGTCAACAAGTTGCTAACAGCTGGCGGACCTGAAAGCACGCAATGACTGCCAGAAGGTAGTTTTTAGCAGGGTAGAAAATTACAATAGGCATTTTCGGAAATAGACCAAAGTAACTTCAGAGTAAGTTTTAATTTTTATTATGTTGGTAACAAAGTTACTCAAGTTACCTTTCACATACAAAAAAAGGCGTTTTCGGAAATAGATCCTGAATAACTTCAGGCTAACTTTTAATTTTTCTTATATTGGTAAAAAGTTATCCAAGTTATCCATCACATTCAAAAAGTTAAAATAAATTTTGTTATGAAAGCAAAAGGTCGAAAATGAATTTTGAGAGATAATTTAAAGAAAAACAAAATAATTTCTCTAAAACACATTCATATTGATCTTAACAATGTATTCGTTTTTATATTTATTTATATTTACAGCTAATTATAAAAAAAATTAAAACCACAACATCTAAATTATCCTGAAGTTATCTTTTTTGTTCGTAAATAAGTGAATAAGTTTAATGGTCAAAAGTTAGCCTGAAGTTATTCAGGATCTATTTCCGAAAACGCCTAAAGTAAGATAGAATTTTGAGTGCGTTTGTTTCATGAAGTTACTTTTTTCAGTACTGAAGTTACTTTGGTCGTTCGTAAATAGATGGGTAACTTTAATGTTTGAAACTTACTATGAAGTTACCTTGGTCTATTTCCGAAAATGCCTAATGTTAATCAACGCTTTTTGGTTACAAATTATAATGTAGAGTTCGTGAACGCACTCCAGTGGATTACAAAATACTGAATTATAGTTTGTTTGATAATCCACTTCGGTTTCGGTAGTAGATTTGCACATTTCATACGGGAATATGCCTGTTGGCAAAATCAATTTAACAAACATCCATTTGTCCAATAATTATTTATAGAAGACCACAAAAATTTGAACTATAATCAGCCGAAATGGAGAGTTTTCTTTGAAAATGCGAGCAGTTTTGTCTTTGAGTTTTTTGCCGCCCGATGAATATTTTGAAGAGTTGTTTCAAAAACTTGATGAGGACGGGAAAAAAGTTGGTACTTGGTTTAAAGATGTTTATATATGCGGAAAATCCAATCGTCCAGCTTTATTTCCGCTAAATTTTTTAGCTGCTTTAAACTTGATTTAAAAAGCATTCCACGTACACAAAACTATGCGGAATCGTGGCACCATAGAATCCCCAAACTGATTGATTTTGAACACATATGGGTCTACAGACTGATAGAAGAGTTGCAGCAAGAAATTTCTATCGTTAAGGCTGAAATTGAAAAATTTCAAATTGGCGACCCACCTATTATAAAGAAGAAAGCATATTTCTAAAAGGATTTACGAATTTTACATAAAAAAGATACATATGCAAAACATGAATTATTGTTTGCTATAGCAGAAAATTTAAATTTAAAATAATTGAATATATTAAAAGGAGACAGAGCTTTAGTTATTATTATTAGTTAAATGTTATTTAATCAAATTACAGTTTACAAATAGATTCTTTGCAAATAGAGCTTTAACAAAAAAATATTTGGTAAATATGAATTGATGCGCTTAAGATTAAGTTTTGCGATTAATCTTTCATACGACCATTTTTCGGATTTTGAAGTTTAGTTCGGTATTGGTGCGAAAGCGACTTTTGTGAAGGTAAATTAAAGTTTGTTTTTGTTTTATAGTTTGTCAGTCGCAATATAAATCTTGAAGAGTGAACATCTTTATTGAGCTGGTGGTCCCGGGTACTGCGTAATATACGTAAAAGGCCCGTTATATCGTGTACAAAAGCGAGGGTATCACAAATAACAGCTCAATAAAATAGATAGTGGTGCTGGGTACTGCATTTTTTAATGTCTAAGGCCTATATATCCGTGCTAGTCGGTGGTATCACAAAGTGCGACTCAGTGAAAGTAAATTATTAGACTCGGGACATCCATACTTCTTTCTAGAAGTTTGGACTAACCGTTTTATATAAATACAAAAATAGGTCATATACAGCTATAGGTGCTAGTCGACCTAAACAAACGAAAATAACAACAACAACAACAACAACAAAGTTTTATAGTTTGTTTTATTGGAAAATAAAATAGTCAAGTAACTAAAAATAATGCAAGCCTAATTCATATTTTATTATTTCTTCGAATTTTAGTTTGCTCCTCTAATAAATATATTTTCAATTGCATTTCCCGAATTTTTAATCGGTTCATTTCTTTAAAATGTTCTAATTCCTCTTGAGACTTTAAAATTTCAATTTTTTGTTGTTCACATTTTAATTGCTGCTCTTTTATTTTATTTTCATATTCTTGTATTTTTAATATATTTATTTGTGTTTCATATTGCTGCTGATTCAAAATATGCTGTGAATGTTGTACTAAATGGGGTGGTTGGTGTTCCAAATGAGATATTTCATTTGGACGTTCTTGTGACAGTTGCTGCTCACGCAATGTATTACTCGAATGGTTTATAGTATTTAGTAAATATCCCGAAGTAATTGTTGTATTTGGCTGGTTTAAATTTTGGAATGTTTGTAGTTCTTCTATGTTATCGTTTGAAATATTTTGGCGGTTATAAGAAGCAGATTGATCTGAACATTCCGATGCATTTGAACGAATGTTTTGCTGTGATTTTCTGGATCGTGAATGTTGCAATCGTCCTTCCTGATGCCTTAATGCAGTTTCATTATTTGTTTCATCAATGTCATCAACTTCTTCATCTTCATTATCTTCATATTTGGAATCCAGCATTTCTTGCTTTAATGCACGCTGTTTATCTCGTTCATTTTCATATGAGTCTTCATCGTCGTCATCTTCATCCGATTGAGAGTTGTTTGAATTAGGCGAATCACTATGTTCTGTTTTTGATTTTCCATTATTATAGTTTTGAATGTGTGAATCACTGTATTGTATTTGTGATTCTTTCTCGTCGCTAACAGTTTTTTTTTTACGTCCTTTTATTTTGAAACTGTTCCCACCGATGCTGTCAATTGATGAATTCCGCATTCTCAGTCGTGAATTTAACCAAAACTTTTGAATTTGCTTTAAATTACGTTCGGTTGTTCCATGATGCAAGTTGAATTTATTTAATATCGTTTGCCAACATTCACGAACTTCAGACATTTTGTAATTTTTATTGTTCCGCCGTTGTTTTATGTCAATAATATCTTCATATTCTTTAAACAGAAAGTGTAATACACGTTTTTCTGTATCCGAAAAACGAATATTTTTCCTATCGTTTTCACCGTGTGAACTCATTTATTTTAAAATATTTTACTATTTTATGGAAAAATGTCATTAATGTCAAACTATAGTATATTCAATCTTATTAGTGTTTAAATTTAGCTTTATTTTATTTTTAGAAAGAGTATTGTTGATAGAAAGGGAAGACAATATTAAACTACGTATGTTTTTATAAAAGTAGACTTGATTATTTATCACGTTTGGTCGAACATTTATTTGGACGAAGTTATAACTTCACGCGGAACTACTTTCTTATTTCTAACATCAACATGAACGAAGCTCCAAAGAGATGGTAGCTCCAAATTGTATACAACGGAAATAATAGGGAACTTGGCCGAAGGTTTGAATATTTGCTAAGCCAAATTGCATACAGCCACATACAGCCAATACAGCATACAGCGGAAATATGTAATGGGGAACAGGTTTAAGTATTTGCTAAGTTTTGACATAAAATAAAGAAACTTTGGTATTTTGTGGTTTTGACTTAGCTTGTACTAAAATGAAATTTTTAGTTTTTGGAATCTCCATTTTCCAGATATTTATTTTGTTTTATTTTTGAGGAAAAAAAATAATGTCGTATTCGATTGATCAAAAAAACTAAACTCAGTGCAAAAAAACTAAATTCGCCATAGTAAAAAATGTTCGAGTTTAGTTATTTTTGCACTGAGTTTAGTTTTTTGGGTCAATCGAAAACGACATAAATGAGCATTTTCCAAAAAAAAAAAATTCCATTTTAGTACAAGATTTGTAAAGGCTGAATTAAGGCCCTTTTACATTCAATCTTTTCGTTCTTTTTCAAAAGAATAGAATCACGATATCACGATGAAAAGGGCAAATACATTTTACTCATATATAAAAATGGGACGGGCATATTCAAAATTTCATTTTTTCATTTCAAAATGTTACTTGGATTTTATATCTTTTGAGCAACTTTTACAAAAAAAGATAGACCAGTTCATCTCTTTCAGGTTTTTCCATTCTTTTTCACCAAAAAAAGTTGTGTGTTGTAGTAAATAGTATAGAATAATACTTTTGGAGTATTCCTTCTGATTTTAATACAAGGAAATCATACTAAAACGCATTTTTTATCGTACATCTTTTACCTTTTGGAAAAGAACGAAAAGATTGAATGTAAATCAGCTATTAGTATGATTTGATTCTTCACACACTTCAAAAAGTAACATTCAATACTTTTTACTGCCACACTCAACATTTTTTTGGTGAAAAAGAACGGAAAAATCAGAAAAAGATGAACTGGTTTATCTTTTTTCGTAAGAGTTGCTCAAAATTTATAAAATCAAAGTAACATTTTGAAAGGAAAACATTAAATTTTGAGTATGCCCGTCCTATTTTTATATATGGGTAAAATGTATTTGCACTTTTCTTCGTGTTTCTATTCTTTTGCAAAAGAACGAAAAGATTGAATGTAAAAGGGCCTTTAAGGCTGAATTACATTCAATCTTTTCGTTCTTATTCCAAAGGATAGAATCACGAAGAAAAGTGCAAATACATTTTACTCATATATAAAAATGGGACGGGCATATTCAAAAATTGTCAAAATGATTTTATAAACTTTGAGCAACTTTTACGGAAAAAGATAAACCAGTTCATCTTCTTCAGGTTTTTCCGTTTTTTTCACCAAAAAATGAGTGTTGCAGTAAATAGTGTTGAATAATAATTTTTGAGTATTCCTTCTGATTTTAATACAAGGAAACCATACTAAAACGCAATTTTTATTGTACATCTTTTATCTTTTGGAAAAGTATGGAAAGATTGAATGTATGTAATAGCTGATTTGCATTCATTCTTTTTGTTCTTTTCCAAAAGATAAAAGATGTACAATAAAAAATGTGTTTTAATAAGATTTTCTTGTATTAAAATCAGAAGAAATACTCAAAAAGTATTATTCAATACTGTTTACTGCAACACTCAACATTTTTTGGTGAAAAAGAACGGAAAAACTTGAAAAAGATGAACTGGTTTATCTTTTTTCGTAAAAGTTGCTCAAAATTTATAAAATCAAAGTAACATTTTGGAAGAAAAAATGAAATTTTGAATATGCCTGTCCCATTTTTATATATGGGTAAAATGTATTTGCACTTTTCTTCATGATTCTATTCTTTTGAAAAAGAACGAAAATATTGAATGTGAAACAGCCTTAAATCAACCTTTCATTCAATCTTTCCGTTCTCTTCCAAAAGATAAGAGATGTACAATAATAAATGCGTTTTAGTATAATTTCCTTGTACATATTAAAATCAGAAGGAATACTCAAAAAGCAAATAACTACTCAATACTATTTACTGTAACACGCAACTTTTTTTTGGTGAAAAAGAACGGAAAAACCTGAAAATGATGAACTGCAGCCGAATTCCGGTTCGATGATAAATTTCTCATATGGGTTCTATTCGTATAAAAAAACTTAAAGGTATAAAAACTCAGGAAATGCGATTCCGGTTTGATGACTGAAAAAATAAAACCACCCATAAAGAATGTCAAAAAACCCAGGAAATATTTTTCTATGAGAAGTGTTTTATGTAGATGATATAACATTAGTTAATGGACCATGAATAATAAATTGTTTGTAATCTTTAATCGTTAGAACCCAGAAAGAAAATGTAGGAACCTAAAATTATTATGTTGTGTGTTAAACTTATCAAAAAAAGATAATTTGGCCCGAAAGGGACTCAACTTTTTATATGTTTTTTTCCAAGACTTATCACACAAGATAACCAAGTTAACCAATTTGCATTATTCATACGAGTAGGTAAAAATGAGACATAGGTCGTCGTAATAAATTCTCAGCTGTTGATAGACACACACAAATATGGAACGTGGGTAGCGAAAGCAATTGCATGAATTTTGTAAACATAAACATGAAGCAATAAATAACTAGAACATAGTTTTCTTAATTTGATTATTTTTAGGCATCTCAACTCAAGCGAAGTGCTAGAGCGAGAAAGATGCCTTATATCCTCGCTATTTTGTCTGTTATCTGTTAACAAGTATTAAGTCGAAAAGTCTTAGACCATACAATAGAATGGACCGCTAGCGAAGTGACGTTTCCATATAAAATTGTAAAGTAGCCTGCCTCCAACATCTGCAGCGCAAAGTAGCCTTGTGATCGATAGGGTAACTATAACAAGTATAATCAAAATTAGTACCCACAGATGTCACTACAAAATTCAGTAGATACATTTAGTACCAACAGAAGTCACTGCAAATTTAAATTTACATATAAATAAAATAAAAAACGATAATACAAAAAAATTATTTTATTGACTCATAAAAAGGAAAATTTTATTTAACTTTGTTCTAACATAAGATTTATTATTTAGATTTATAAGATTTACGATGGATGAAGTTGCAGTGACATCTGTTGGTATAAACAAATCTACTTAATTTGGTAGTGACATCTGTGGTTACTAATTTTGATTATACTTGCTATAGTTACTCTATCGGTCACAATGCTATTTAGCGCTGCAGATGTTGGAGACAGTTAAAAGCCATTGCTGGCGGTCCATTATATTATATGGTCTAAGCGAAAAGTACTTATCCGATTTTCATGAAACAAAGACAGACTTATAGACCTTGATCAGATAAGAAAAAAATGGTATGGCTAAGATATTTAGGTGGTCGGATTCCAAAGTTATAGCCGCGTAAAGATTTCATTCACGTAAAAAACAAAAACAATAAAAGTACACAATAGAATAAATACTATGTTCAACATTTTTTTTGCCTTATGAATGAATGAAAATCGATGAATTGGACGATTGTAAATGTAGAGAAAGCACTACCTGTCGGAATAAAATAAAACAGAAGCGACCATGAGAAACTAGCATCAGCGCTCGCAGAACGACTAAAATATGGTATAGCCGAAATTTCTTGAAGTGAAGTGGCTATACAAATTTATGTTGTCTAAAACCTCGGATCCAATCGTCAATAGCTTTCAACGCCGAACTACCGAAAGAAATTCAGTAGCTATTTTTTAAAAGCAGATATTTTTTCAACTAAATGCGCAGTTTTTTAAAATTAAATTTTTATGAACTGAAAATGAAACATAAAAAAAACGCTTTTTTGTCCAATTGTGCGTTTTCCAATTTTATTTTTAGGGAAAAAAATGTAATCTTCATTTTCCAGATAGTTATTTTGTTCTATTTTTCAGGAAAAAAACTGAAATGCGTATTTTCCAAAAGATAAAATTTCCATTTTAGTACAAGATAGTCAAACTTAGCAAACACTCAAACCTTTTCCCCATTATTTCCGCTGTATGCAGTTTAGCGCTACCGGCGTACGATTTTCACGGCATAGATGTCGCGTCGAGGGAGTACTATGAATCGAGTTTGACGTTTCGCAAAGTTATGTAACAATTTGTTTTTAAAATTAAATATTTTATCCAATTTTGATGTATAATAGCCCGATAACTAGACTGATTTCAAATAAAGAAAATGTAAAATTACCCATTGTTATTGTATAACCCACGCTGCTAGGGGCAACGTGAGTTATATTTTGTGTAACAAAATATTGAGTAGTTATTGGAAAATTATTCGTAGATTCCGCAATTTGCGTTAAAGAAACACGTCACATAAATTTAAAGAACGGTCACTTTGATAAAATGTATTTCAAAATTCAATGCTACAGTGTGAAAACACAAAATGCAACTAGTTCTTATTAATTTACGATTATTTACAATTATTTCAACAAAATTGGATAAAACGTTGTATGCCACTCGTGAGCAAAGAGATATTATCCACTCGGGATAATATCCCAATCGGCTATCGTCTCGTGGGACAAACTTATCCCTCATGGATAATATCTCGTTTTGCTCACTAGTACCATAAATAACTATAATTAATTTAATGCAACAAAATAATGGTTTTTTTATTGTGTATAATAACAGTAGAACTTAAATGATAGCTACTTTCATACATTTTCTATCTATTATTATGTTGTAGGTGCTCTCCAATACAGAAAATTACATCCCCATTAAAATAAATTTTAGTGGCCTTTTGACTGTATACCATTTTTTATGTTGTCGAAAAATCATTACTTCCGTCGTAAAACCTTACTTGAGTCGATTTGTGTTAGGCCCGAATTTATAGTCGTTGCTACAACTATAACTAATGTTATAGTAAAAGTTTTCGTATTTATAAACCTTACTATAAGATTTTTTTTAATGTAGATCAAAATCCATCAATATAAACATTGCTACAAAATATCCAAAATAAGAAAATAAATTCGAAATTCGTATCCAATTTTAGAGATGATTTTGAAATAATTTTCGAAAATCGTTGCTATAACAATATCGTTGCCACGACTATAAATTCGGGCCTAAGAGTGAGTACCAGATAACATATATTCGGAGTCAGCCCCGTCATGCGACAAGTTATTTTTAATTGCATTATTCCCTTTCTCGATTTACAGTTTATCAACGATATGTATCATTTCTAGCTTCCTTGCTGTTATTTGATCCGATTTGTTCTGTGGATTTGAGTAAAATTATCGAGGGAACAACACCAAATTCAAGGCGTTTTTTGACGCCGTGTATCTTTTCTGCGAAGACAGTCCATTTATTATTAAATATTTTTCAAATTTTATTCAAGTAAATAAAAATAAAAAATATTGTTTTTAAAAAATCTTTCTATATCTGTGATACGATTAAATTTTATTTTAGATGTAGACTAGTTTCGAGCATTACTTCTCATCATCAAGTTCATATTTAAAACTGCTTTTAAATATGTACTTAATGATGAGCAGTAATGCTTGAAACTAGTCTGCGTCTAAGACCTAGACAGACTATGGTTTAAAAAATCCAATTTAGTGATGTTCCGAAATTTTCCATAGTTAGATTTACGGTATTTATGCTTTATTTGAGTTAAGTGACTAAATTCGATGTAATGGGAGTGTATTAGTTTGACAAATATTATGAAAACAATAACAGTTTAAGTGTATTAACCGTAAATTAAAACGAGTTTAGCTAAATCGGATTTAATAAATCGCAGTCTGTCAAGGGTATAAAATAAAATTTGATCGTATCACAGATATATGTAGAAAGATTTTTTAAAAACTCTAGTTTTTATTTTTATTTTCTTGAATAAAATTTGAAAAATATTTATTTAAAAGTATGATAAAGTGTGTGAAAATTGACTAAATATGTTGATGATAACATTTATTATTAATCATATCCGTTTGCAACCCAATGTTTTTTACTTACGTGGGCAAAAATTGCCCTCACATATATGAAAACTGCATACGTACGTACATATGATCTGTAGCTCGTTTTCCGATTTTTATTACATGACCCCATTTTTCCTTAGATATCGGTCCTTTGGAAAATTGTGTAAAGCTGCACCATCCCCTCTTTTATACGACTAACCATATATGGAACAAATATGTTTATAACTTTTCATGATGTGAAAATTTACTTCGGAAAAGTAGTCATTGTAATGGTTCAAAAAGGTAATTTAGTTTTTAAAACAAGGTTTATTACTAAGGCCCGAATTTATAGTCGTTACTACAAGTAACTACTTTTTTAGTAACAATTTACGTATTTATAAATCTCACTATACGATTTGTTTGTAATGTAACAACGTTTATAGTGATCAAAATCCATTACTTTAATCATTGCTGCAAAATATCCAAAACAAGAATGTAAATTCGAAATTCGTATAGAATTTTAGAGATGATTTTGAAATGATTTTCGAAAATCGTTGCTATAACAATAACAATATTTCCTTTTATTGTTTATTGTAACATATAACTACATCTCTATTTAACACTTTAATATTAATTATGAGAGCAAAACTAATTATTGAGTGTGACCGTATACAAAAACACAAGTGAAATCAAACGTGAAATAAATTTTATAGCACTAAAGTTAGTTGGTTATAGATGGCGACCCTTTCGCTGAAAAGCATCAATATTATGTTTTCCCTAAAAATAAAATTGGAAAACACCCAATTTGACAAAAAACCGTTTTTTATGTTTTGTTTTTAATCATAAAAATTCTAATTTAAAAAAAAAAAAAATAAAATTCAGCGCCAATAAGCAGATTTTTTTTCAACTGCGTATTTTTTTTAAATTAGAATTCTTAAGAACTAAAAATAAAACGCTTTTTTGTCAAATTGTGTCTTCCAAACTACAAAGTTAGTACCAAATATAAATAAATTCGAGCATAAAAAAATATAAGTATTAAGAGCAGGTAAGAATATAAATACAGCTTAAAATAATCGGCGGTAACACATTTAAAATCGTTTATCGTCGCGTGACGTGTTACTACCATCTACCATACATTTAAATTGTATAATATAAATTTGTGTTTACATGTATGTATGTATACCGGATGATTTTTTTAACCTGATACACTCAAATATCTCGGAAAATAAGCACTCTACGAAAAAATTGGTTGAGATCAAAATTTAATTATTCCGCGGGGGAAATACAGGAACAAGTCCACTTTCATACACAACTTCGGATTTTTTTGAAAATTGGCACAATGAAACTAGATTTATTCCTGATAATTTTGGTATAATTTTTTTTTCAGGACGTCATTGGTTCACGAGATATTTAGATTTTAAAAATCCCAATTTATTACATGGTAATGGTGTCTCTACTAAACAATTTTATTGTGTTTTGACATTTTTATTGTTTTTTTAATATAAGTGATATCTGGTGCCCTATTCTCGAATTCCACATCCATTTTCCACATGTGGACATTTGTCAAAATTCATAAAAATATCTGGAATAATGACATTTTTTTTGGTACTAAGGGAATATTTCCGAATGGGTATAAGCAGGTGAAAAAAATTCCCCATATAGGATATTTGGTTGCATGTGTAATATATGTACATACATTGATGAATTTTGACAGATGTCCACATGTGGAAAATGGATGTGGAATTCGAGAATAGGGCCCCTGGGGCCCTATTCTCGAATTCCACATCCATTTTCCACATGTGGAAATCTGTCAAAATTCACAAAAACCTTCGGAAATTTTATTTCATGTATTCTTGAATTCCCTACTAATGGAATTTTTTCGGTACTAAGGGAATATTTCCGAATGGGTATAAGCATGTGGAAAAAATTTCACATATACGAAAAATTAAAATGTCAAAATTTATATGCATACTTTATTATGATGTAAAAAAATAAAAATGTTAAAAAAAACATAATTTAAATCATTTTTCCACTTTAAATTAAGCGGAAAAATATTTTTTATCTATGTAGAGCTACATCAATTTTTATTAATCAGTAATATTGTTTTTTTTTTGTGAATGTGTTATTGAGGTTATGTTTAGTGTCAATAAATGATTAGTTTCCTTTTATACAAAAAATTTACATATTTTGTCATAATAACTATTTTAATGACATGATTATGAGTTTGTTCGGTTATTAAATAATAATTTAATAACCAACAAACCCATAATTCCGAGTATGTATTTGTATTGCGTTGTGGCTAATAAAGTAATTTTCAATTTTTTTTTTTCAATTTTGACAATTTCAACAAAAACAAATTGTCAAATTAAATTAATTGGTGGTGAATAAAAAAATCCGATTGATTCGAGAATAGGGTATTTGGTTACATGTGGAATATACATAGGGAAAAATACCAAGGGAATTACCAAGGGAATATTGACAGATGTCCGCATGTGGAAAATGGATGTGGAATTCGAGAATAGGCCCCCTGGTGCCGAATAGCAAAATTAAAAAATATTGGTTTTATAATATTTTTCAAGAGCAATAAAGGTATGGATGGCAATTGTTATTATACAAATATGAAAATTATGATTTCATTTGTAAATATAGAGTTACTCGTATCAAGATTTCAATACATTCTCAGTTTAAAAACATTTTAATAGAATCACAGATTTTCACAGCATGTGTAATAAATATAGAAGTGTTTTTAAAATTATTTTAATTCGTTTGATACCTTAGAAGATGGGGGCTGCCGCCCCCAAACCCCCGCTTTCCCATACTTTATGCAAATTTCAAAATTTCTGGATTGTTGAAAATGTTACAGGTCCTTAAAATATGTGTATTTTAATTATTGTGACATAATGAATTAAGAACTCCTCAAAACCGCTTACTATTGGCCCTCTCCCTCTATGCACAAAGAAGACAAATAAATACCAGAATTTATCAAACATTTTTTTGGGTCTACTTTTTCCATTTCACATACTAAAATAACGTACTCCCCAAAGCCGCTTAGCATTGGCCCCTTTCCACAAAGATGACAAATAATTGCCAGAATTTTTCACTTTTGTTTTACTTTTTCCATTTCACATACTAAAATAACGAACTCCCCAAAGCCGCTTAGCATTGGCCCCTTGCCACAAAGATGACAAATAATTGCCATAATTTTTCACTTTTGTTTTACTTTTTCCATTTCAAATACTAAAATAACGTACTCCCCAAAGCCGCTTAGCATTGGCCCCTTTCCACAAAGATGACAAATAATTGCCATAATTTTTCACTTTTGTTTTACTTTTTCCATTTCACATACTAAAATAACGAACTCCTCAAAGCCGCTTAGCATTGGCCCCTTGCCACAAAGAAGACAAAAAAAACAACGGGCGAGTTCACCCTCAGCTCGCAAAAGATTTATGTGAAAACTTTTTTGTATAAATATCTATTGAATCATTTCAAGCCATTTCGTTAAGGCTCAGTAACCCATCCATAAAGGCGGATGTTGTTCGCTCAGTATTTAAATTAAGTTACATGTTTGGTTCAAAAAGTCAGTAAGTTATAATTCTGTTTTGAATTTGGAGGACGAACCTTACTGACAATAATTAAACATGAGCAAAGTACAGTTCTGTTAAGTTAATCAATCACCTAAACTATTGTAGTAAATGTTCACGGCAAACTCACTGAACAAAGCAAAATCAAGTTACACGTACGTTAAATGATGGTTACAGTACTCGTTCTAAATTCTGAAATAAACATCGAACTCGTACTGTAACAACTCATTTACCACCCTTGCGACGTAAATAACTATTACACTGCACAAGCATAATTTGTGGTCCTTTTACTCGTATGTAATTTTCATTTTCAAAAACACTTGCTGCTGCAGCCATATATAGCAGATATTTTCATAACAAAATAAATTAAAGTAGGCGGTTTTTTTTAAATTTTTTTGTGTATTCGGCTCACGATGTTTTTGAAATGCCGGATGATGTTGTATATTGCATGTGTGTGCGTACATTTTGCATTGATTTTACGTTTCATTTATTTTTTTTCTTATCGATATTCACACATACCAGCAATATTTTTTGTTCGGCATTTTTGTTTCCGTAACCCGATTTCTATACAATTTTTGAGTTACTTCTGCCGCTAAAGATGTTTTCACATCAACAAAAATAATAAAATAAATCAAACAAACAATACAAACTTGTTTAATTATATTTACTTAAATTTAACTGTTAAATAAAATTTCTTAAATTTTATTTTTTTGTTTTTCTGCTGTACAACAATAGATGTCACTAACGCAAATAAAATGTTGTAAATATCAAAGACTCGAAAAACAATATAATTGCGTACGTTAACCATCGCCAAAGTTAGTGAAGGCACCAATTTTATATGGTAAATTTGGATTTTTAAAATCTAAATATCTCGTGACCCAATCGCGTCCTGAAAAAAAAAATTATACCAAAATTATCAAGAATAAATCTAGTTTCATTGTGCCAATTTTCATAAAAATCCGAGGTTGTGTATGAAAGTGGACTTAAGCCGGAACCCCTATTTTGTATTGCAGATTCGGATTCTACGGCTAAAAATACGTAGGATTTTACTGAAACATATTTTCCATTCATGATAGATGGCGCTGTAAAGTAATTGACGATATTAAATTTTTTCGATTTCTCCTACTGAGAACCTGCGCAAACGATTCTGCAATACGTCTGCAATAAAAATACCATGGCTTCGTTGTAAAAACACGAAATAAGTCTTAAACAATTTATTCATTTTGCAAATTTCGAATAACTGGGAAAAGGGTGCTTGATTTACATGAGTCCCCTCGCCTCTTCATCTTTCAATTAAATTAAGTGCTCAAAATGATGGCCTTCGACTTCAATGCACTTATTAATCCGCATTACAAATGACTGTACAAAACTGAGAAGTGTGTCTGCTTGAATTTCAGCACAAGCATTTCTGATTCGCTCAATCATATTCTCACGTGTTGTTGGTTTTTGTTTGTAAACTTGGTCTTTGAGATAGCCTCACAAAAAGAAATCTGGCGAAATAAAATCTGGTGATCTGGCAGGCCAATTGACCGGACCAGCTCTCCCGATCCAGCGACCATTGAAATCACGATCAAGTACTACACGTGCTAACAACGAATGGTGTGCGGGACAACCATCATGTTGAAACCACATGTTCCGTCGCACTTCTAAGCTCAAGTCTTCAAATAATGTTGGCAGTTTATTTTCCAAAATATCTCGGTACATTTGACCATTCATGTTGCCTTCCATAATGTGGGGGCTGATGAGTTTGTTGCCAAGTTCCACACCGCACATTGACAGTCCAAGCACGCTGATGTTCAACTTGGCGAAGCCAGTGCGGATTTTCAACACTAAAGTAATGCATGTTGTGGCGATTAACCGTTCTGTGGTTTGTAAAAGACGACTCGTCGGAGAACAATACGTAACGAAAAATATTTGAGTTTTGCTGTATTTGTTCCCGTGTCCACTGACAAAAAGTTACCCGGTTTTGGAAATCAACGTTATGAAGATGTTGGTGTAAAGATACATGATACGGATGAAACTTATGAATGACGTTTTAAAATTTTCCAAACATTGGTCTGGGACAATCCGGAATCACTAGCAATTTCTCGTGTACTAATATGAGGATTATGAGCTACTGCAGCCAATACATCAATTTCATTTCCTATCATTTCCAGAATCCTATCCGGAAAACGCGAAATTCAAATTGTTTAAGACTAACTTCGAGTATTTGCAACGAAACCATGGTATTTTTATTGCAGACGTATTGCAGCATCGTTTGCGTAGGTTCTCAGTAGGAGAAATCGAAAAAAATTGAATATCGTCAATTACAGCGCCACATATCATGAATCGAAAATAATGTTTCAGTCAAATCCTACGTATTTTTAGCCATAGAATCCGAATTTGCAATAAAAAATAGGGGTTCCTATCTTAGTTTCAAAGTTACCCTGCGCCCCATCTACAAAGAGGGGGAAGGCTAATAATTATAACACTAATGTATTTCCCCCGCGGAATAATTAAATTTTGATCTCAAACATTTTTTTCGTAGAGTGCTTTTTCCGAGATATTTGAGTGTATCAGGTTAAAAAAATCACCCGATGTGTATAGAATCTAGATGAAGAAAAACAATATTTTATGTATGTATATACACAGGGTGTCCTAGTTTGGGATGCTGATCCATCAAGGAGTGATTCCTTGGTTAATTCCGAGAAAAAAATCGTATGGGGAGAGGGGGTCCATTTTTAATATCCTTTGAAATACAGGGTGTTTATAAAATTTGGTTCAGAAAAAAAATACACCTAAATATTAAACTGTAACTTCCAATATATTCATCGGAGAGCAACCAACTTGTCTTATTTGAATGGTAATTGTATACGCTATTATTAAGATTTAGTTGGTTATCTTGCATTTGTATCTGTTTGAGAGCTATGATGCTTTAAATTAAAAAAAAAATAGTTTTTTTTATAAAATGGAGTTTTTCTAAAATAAAAACAGCTATAATTTTTGTTTTTTTTTTACTTAATTTTAACTCGCCATTTTCTTCCCTACAATCCCCCAATACATTATTTGTACCCACGTGCCATAGTTTTCTTAATATTCCGTTTATTCTCAATCTAATTAAGAGATGTTGAAAAAAGACAAACTAAATATTTTCAGATCCAGTCATTAGTTTCGAGATATTATCTAGTGTTGTATCAGTGTTGTGAATCAAAATTTTAATTAATTTAATAAAATTAATATTATCATGGCACAGTTCTCAGGTGAGGAGTACATTGACCATTTTATTTACGAGCGCGCAATGAATATCAACGCAGATTTCCAACACGTCGCATTCCTGACGCAAGAGTATTTATAAATATTCATAGGAGACTGCCAAATATCGTAACAACATCGAATAGCCGGGCAGAGCTCCATTCAGTCTCACTAAACCATTTGGATGTCGACGAAGATACAATTCGTAATGTAACAAATCCTTCTATTAGCATAAGGAGGCTCGCTTTACAATTGAACACCTCTCGCTATCGAATTCATCGAATCCATGCCCTGATTATACAACATTACTAACGTTGGCTGTGGAACCAACACTTTTTTCTGTTCCACAGAACTGTATCGAGTGCAAGACGTGGCGGTAAAATTGATCTCGTCATCGATCAAATTAGATACTACAAGAACCTGACTATTATCTTTCCAGCGGATAAGGGTAATTCCGTTTTCTTTGTCATTTAATGCATGGAAGGTTCCTTTTGCAGATTTTTTCATGTCTTTCAGTGGAGCTTTCTCGATTCGATCACTTCTCATTGTACCAATGATGTTAACAGATTTTGTTTTAAAATCCCCCACTAAATTGAAGGACGTGAAAAAATTATCCATGTAAATTGTTCCATTTTTGGGAACTCCTCCATCCGATAAACGCTGAACCACACTTTGGCCTAGTGAAAAACCATCGCTTTTACCTAAAACCATATTATAGATGATGTAAAACTATTCACACAAAGTTTTATAAACTTACCTGTATAAGGAATAAATTTTAATAAATAACCGTTGCATGAAGTAAGACACCAAATTTTGAAGCCGAAGCGAATTGGTTTTCCTCTTATAAATTGCTTTATACTAGACCTTCCAAAATAAGGCTCCATCGCTTCATCAATGGAAAAATTGGATCCGAGAGGCTGAGCTAATTCCAGAAATTTTTCATTGAAATGCTCAATCAATGGTTGAACTTTATATAGTTTATTGTTTGGATCAATTTTAGCATTGTCATTGAAATGGATAAACCTTAAAATTTTCTCGAATTTATTTCTAGACATAGCATTAGTTACCAGTATATTAAAAGTATCTTCTTGTTGCTCCCAAAACATTCGTTTGGATGGCAGCTTATTGTAGCCGGATAGGAAGAGAATCCCGATAAATTTATACATTTCATCAGCCGAAACCGTAAAATTTAAATTAGCGTATTTGGTTGTTTCTGCGCAAATATGATTGATAAAATCTTCGTTGAAAATAATCTTGAATAATCCCAACGGCGACATATGCTGCGCAATGATTTCATCTACAACAGTGGGACGAAAATCATTTTCTAGTTTTGAAGAAGCTGCTTGTTCAAGGTCTCGTTCGGTCCAATTTCTTGTCTTTTTTCGTTTTTTATTGCTAATGTTATTGCCTAAAATTGTTGGGCAATCTTCCATAAGTTCAATTTCTTGAACTTCAATGTTAGGCGACACTAGTTCTGGTAATTCATAATAGGTCCCTTGTATATTTAGCCGAACCTCGCCCGTTTCTGCTAAAAGTTGTTTTCCTAATAATTGAAGATTTTCGTTAGCCTCATCATCACTATTCGCATCATCTCTATCGCTATCTGCACCATCGGTCGGTGGAACAAGAATGAATTCCAATTCTTGCACGTTATTTAAGTGTACAGCTTCCAAGTCGTCGTCAGTACGCTCTTCGAAATATTTTAAAAGTTGTTCTGTATCACGCTCACAGTTAAATCTAAAAAAAAATATATATTTTAAATCATACAATGAGCAGTTATTGAAGAAAAATGCACGAAAACAAAATTATGCACTTTTGCCCAATGAGTGTTTAATCATACATGCGTCATTTACATACAATATAATTTTATTTAAACAATAAACTAGCTAAATTTTAACCATTTATCGTACCCTGATTATTATTATTCAAGTTTTCCATTATTCACTTCAAAATAACCTATAAATAGTTAATAATAAATTAAAATGATCACTTACCCGCGTTGCGCCATTTTTGGTTATGTTTTTATCCAAAATTAAACACTGAACTGAAGTTTTTTGACTAAATAATGATTGCACAATGCAGTTCAATGTTTGTATAATTGTATGCAGTTCAATGTTTGTATGTTTGTAAAAAATAAAGAACCACCCATAAAAAACTTAAAAGAATACATTACGTTTTACGTATGTTTAATCATACATTGGGTTTTCCACGGTTAATACATATATGGATGTACTTTTTTCTGAACCAAATTTTTTAAACACCCTGTATCTCAAAGGATATCAAAAATGGACCCTCCCTATACGATTTTTTTCTCAGAATGAACCAAGGAATCACTCCTTGACGGATCAGCATCACAAACCCGGACACCCTGTATACAAAACCTTCTACAATTCTCCCTTGAGAAAGCCAGACTGCGTTGTATAGCTAACTTACACATATTTAAGAATACATATATACTGTTAAGTGTATTGGTCGCTACGAAAAACCATATACAAAAAATTCAAATTTTTCGTTTCTTACCACTACTACTTCCAGTGGATATCACACAATTAATATTTAATGTACCTATATATTTAGCTAGCGAGGCTGTAGAACGCTTTGAAAAAATAAAACAATTTAACAATGCAAATAAAATAATAGTTATTATATTGTTTGTGGCGTAGTGGTAAAGCATTGGACTAGAGGGGCAAAGGTCTTTCGGTTCGATCCTCATTTAAATTTTTTTTTTTTTATTATTATTATTTTTTTTAATATTCATGGAATGACCAAATATTTTACTTTAAATTAAACATTCCGCTTTTTAGTTATTACAGTAATTTAATTACTAATTACACAAGAAAATACGTGGTCCGCGTTTATGATTAAACACTATTCGCCTTTTAACGCAAAGTGGCTGACATCTGGTGGACGATATTGAAACTAGAGTTAAAGGTGATCAGCAATACAAAAAATATATAATTGGACAATTTTGTTATTGATTTCGGTTCAAAACAATCATTTCTTGCAAATAAAAGTTATATTTATTTATTCAGCAACAAAATAATTAAAAAATAACACACATAAAAATCAACGCTGAATTGCTCTTCACCTTTAACTAGTGGCGATCGTAGCGCCTCTTGCGGCCCTTTAAAGGCGAATAACAAATTATTTAGAAACTTTTATGTTATGAGTTGTAGTAAACCATGAGAATTTTTCGGTAAAACAATTTTTTTCTGTCATACATTTCAAAGCATGCTATGTTCGGAACAATATAAGAATGAAAATTAAATAAACCTTAGGTTGATATGGCTTAGTAGAAATGTTTTGGACTAGAGCGGCTAAAGTCCAGGGTTCGATTGTGGCCAAGGCATTTTAGTTTTGTTTTTCAATTTATATTTTTTTGACATGATAACATCTTACACCGCATGTTCAGAAAATTGACAAGAAATCTTTCCCTTGGTTGTGGGCAATTATACTAATCAACTGTAAGCATTACCTTTAATTTAAATATATGATTTCTTAGGTTGGTCCTTAGGCTTTATGCCTCACACATAATATTATCGAATGATTTCGCGCGATTTAAATCCTTCAACAACTGTAGTGAGAGAATGGCTTATCTGATCCGAGCACTTCTGAAGTCAATTTTTGCGTAAAGAAATAGTGGTGGTTAATTTTTATTAAATTCAAATAATTAATCTACATGATTTACAGGGATTGACCGCACTATAGCGAGAGAACGCCCCATCTGACTTGAGTAATTCTGATGCTAATTTGTACATAAAAAAATATGGCAGATAATTTAGGTTAAATTAAAATAATTAATCTCAACACCCCGATTTTTTAATTTTTTTCTGTCTGTAAGGTTTTTTGTTTGATGCCCCAACGCATGTAAAATCGTCCTTATAAGCCTAAAGTACAATAATCCTTAAAAGCCTTTAGTCTCGAGCTATTCCTACTTGGCTAAAAAATAACGGTTAAAAAAATATCAAATGGTCAAATGGTGATGGTGGCAGTGGCCGCTTGACATCAACATTATATATAAATTATATCCGTCCTAGGACGGGTTGTACCCCCTAGTACTTAATATCAATTGATAATTGAGCATTTTCACTCTCTGTTTTTCTACAATAAAAAATTATTATTCGCTTTACGCTGTTGTGCATAATTCGTTTTTATTGTTTTTTTATGATACATTTTACATACTCTCTTTTAGTTTCGTAGCATGCGATTGTTGTTGTTTTCTAAACTGTATTCATAACCATATATAGTGAAAATAATATCTCAGCGAAATTCTGACAGCTCTCGCGCATCAAAACAAATGGCATAAACACAGCGATGTATTTAGGCTAATGTGTTTACATTTTGAGGTTAGAATTCGTCTATTTTGAATTATGTTTTTCCTCAAATTTATTCACAATAATTAATGTAATTTTAATTTAGATAACACACTAGCACTAGCACTTTTGATAACATTTAAGATAATTTTAATGTCATTAGCTTGCCTCGAACAAATTGAAATTTAAAATCGAGTTTTTTTATTGTTTTGCTTTAACACGAAAAATGACATTTCTTTCTAAATATGCCTAGTTCGTACCTTAAATGGGTATAACCTTTGAGTATATATATATAGAGGAATCACCCCAATTGTAATACTACCTCAATAGATAGCGTTACTTGAATGATTTACAAATTTTTTCTAATTTTTTTGTGCATAATATATTTAGGTTGCAATGTATCGAAGTATACAGTAAGATTTGTGGTTGAAAATGAATATAATTTAAACTTTTCCTCTTTCCGCTCGTATCGTAGATGTATAATACAAATACAACAAAAACAACAATAAAACGATTTAAAAACTAAAATGTAGAATCATTTTTTTCCTATTTTCTTCGTTTTGAATGTTTTGATCGTACAGAACAGTGTGACTGTGTGAGTGATATTTGTTTTGTGTTGATGTTGTACAAAAAGATTGTGTGGGTCATGTGATTTTTGATTTTTAAATCTGTTGAAATTTAATTTTGAAACTATGAACTTAAATACATTTTAAGATTTCTGGAATAAAAAATCAAATGAACGTTCTTGTAGGGATATTTTTACCTCTGCGGTTCTAGTTATAAGTAAAAGTATTTTTTGTTTATTAACACGAATACGAAGGATGTTTAAATATTTGTATAAATGGAAGTTTTCTATCGTTTTTCAATTTCCTAAGTAGTGATAAAAAACGGAATGTGTGGATTAAAGATTCAGGCAACAAATTATTGAAAATAACCACAGAAAAGTTGAACACTCCCATAAAATTTTGCGAAAATCATTTCTACGACAACGATATTCGTATTTTAGGATCAAAAACAATTATAAATAAAAATGTGTATCCCGTTTCGTTCAATAAAGAATATGAAGGTCTATCAATTGTTCCAAATATACAAATTAGAAAGACATTCAAAAGAAAAGCTACTCATATCACCGAAGAAAAATTGATTTTGCCAGAAGTTCAATGTTTTTCTGTTATAGATAATATATCCCTCACTATTTCGCCATTCCTTGAAGACTATCATTTATCACTGGAAGGAAATCGATCACCTGCCGGTAAAATTTAAGAGGAAATATTCAAACCGTATAATTAATATTTGTTTATCTAATTTTCATGATAATGATGAAAGAACTGAAGATCAATTTCCTGTCATGGCTTATATTAGAAGAAAAAAATCCAATATAATAAATTCAACGAAAGTTCCTAGATTTATGTTTAATTCACCAAAACAGAAGAAATTAGATTTCTTATGCTCAGATAATTTAGTTAAAGAAACAATTAATGAAATGTTTAGTCAAAAAAGTGATCCGGTAAGAAAATTTATTTTGTCTCAGTTGCACATAAAGCTAATGCTCATTGGCAAAATGTCGAACGAGATTTATATTTAAATCAATGCCACTACATAAATACATGATACAAGGAATTAAGTCTTTGTATCATGACATAAATAGCCGTGACATCAGTCTAAAAAAGTAAAATCATTAATATAAAGAAGGGAATAAATATTTTTATTTTCCTATGAAACGAACACAAAATCATATGGGATTTTAAAATTCATTATTTTATATCGCCTTTATTTTCAATTTAAACGAACATTTTTATTTATAAATATTAATAATTTGAAATTAAATATATCGAATTGCACGTTGTACACAATTTTAATTGAAATTAATAAAATTTTAATACACAATTTTGCATTTTAGCAAATTGATTTTTTTTTTTTCAAACATCGTCAGGCTTCGTGTTTCTTTAAAAATTTCATTTCGTACTTTCGTAGATTACGAGATTATTTTATTAATTTATTTCTTTTTTAACTTTAGTACAAATTCGCTCGTCGAAATGAAATGAAGTATGTAGGGATGCTACTCATTTAATTATGTTTTTGTTTACAGGTGATTTTTTTATGTTAGGAAAATGTTTTTGTTTTCTTGAAAATTGTTTGGCGGCAGAAAGTATTCTTGTTTGCGGAATAAATTTTTATTAATTAATTAAATACAATACCCACGAGATAAGTAAACACTAATAAAGTGAATTTCAATAATTTTGAGGAAATATAATTTGTGATTTGCGGTTTTAAATAAGTTAAATTTTTTTGAGATTCTGAAAATCATAAAACGTTGGTGGAGCATTGTTAACTGTAAGTCAGTGGTTGTAGGCATCAAGAAACGCGAACCAATGCACATCCTTCTTTCTTCAAATCAAAAATGACGAAACGTCAAAAAAATGTCCAATATTTTCTTAATGCTTTGCATTACCCAATATTCCGACTTACAATTACAACACATATATGCTCATTGAAGTTCAAATTTGTACTAAACAAAACTACTAAAAGAAATGAAGAAAATGAAATCTTTAAAGGGACACGAAGCATGACGATGTTATGAGAAAAAAATAACTATACAAAAATGCAAAATTAGTTAATGATTATTAATTTTAATCAAAATTGTTCACAAATTGCATTTCGATATATTTAGTATCAAATTATTAATATTTATAAATAAAAATGTTCATATAAATTGAAAATAAAGGCTATATAAAAAAATGTATTTGAAAATCCCATACGATTTTTTTACGTTTCATAGGAAAATAAAAATCTTTGTTCCCTTATTAATACTACCACACATTTTTGTGTCACGGCTTTTTATGTAGTAGCATTGTTTAAATGTTTACTATAAATCTCCATCCCATTATAATTATATGTTAGAATTAGAAGTTTCATTGCCTGCGGTGTCAACCATTCAAAAATGGCACTCAAATGAAAAGTGTCGCAAATATGTAGCAGACCAAGAGAGAGTGCATCTCTTTCAAAAATGGATAAATAATGTGTGTTGTTATTAGACGAAATAGCAATCAAACCGGAATTAGAATTTAATACTTCTGAAGATATAATATATGAATTTTTAGATTATGGTCATTTAGTTCGAAAAAATATCATTGCAACTCATGGTTTGATTATTATTTTACGTGGTTTGAACAGTAATTAGAAACAAACTTTGGGAATTTATATCGGTAATGTCAAAGGTGATGAGTTGCATCAAATTTTCACTTACTGTATTTCTGAAGCAACACGAATCGGATTTGATATATGTGTTGTGAATTGTAACCAAGGCAGTAACAAAATAAGTGCCTAGAAACTGTTAGGAGCTTCGGAGCTAAAGCCTTATTTTTTCTTAAATGAAACAAATCTTTTTTATGATCCGCAACATCTGATTAAAAGTTTAAGAAATAGGTTAATTAATGCTGATATAGTTACACAGTTTGGTAGAGTTTCTTGGAAAATTTTAGAGAAAATTTTTGATTTTAATGAAGGTACAATTAAAATATTTTATAAATTAACGAGGGAGCTTATACGACCAAATGCATTTGAGAAGTTATCCGTAAAATTAGCCACTCAAGTGTTCAGCAACGGAGTTTATTTGGGAATTTTTGCGGCAATCGCAAATGTCTTTTTCACATAAGCTGAAAAAACTATAGCCAAATTTTCAAAAAATCCAGATAAAAGTGCAATTTCCAAAGAATTAATAGGCATTATCGAAAATTTAACAAATAGCGCTTTGGAAATCCGATGGAAAAATGGCAATATCTTATTGTTTTACGGGTCTCCAACAAATGATTTTTTTTTCGCTGGTGCTACATCCCATAGAGGGATTTGGCCGCTTCCTTTTGTATTTTTGTAATCATTTTTGTTAACGGATAATGAGTGATTAATTCATTGATCCTACCCTTAACCAGCCGTGATTTTTTTCATCATCCGCCGGGAATCGAACCCGGGACCTCCGGAGCGTAAAGCAAGTATGCTAACCACTGTGCCACCGGGGTGGCAAACAAACATTGGGTTTGAAGAGTTGTAGCTTATAGAACACTTAGCCAAACAGAATATGATTTTCTGTGAGGAAATAAAATGTGAACTTCATTATATTGGATTGCCAATTGAACTGATAACCCTGTTATGTCCAAATTAGTGTGTTTTGGCATTAATTAGAAAATATGGATAAAAAATGTGATATTACATTAGCAGAGAATTTCAAATAGGGTGCTTACTTCTTCCCGTAGTATTCTTTCGGAAGATATAAAATTGTATACGGTTGTATAAATCACAACACTTCAAGATCAATGTTAAATTTCAGTTTATTGAATGAGGTAGTTTTCCCAGTTTTTCAAAAATCAGTCGGCCCTTAATTTGCTATTTAGCACAATAACGCTCCAATACAAAAGAAGTAACATTGCCTCAAAATTATATAAAAATATTGAACATAATTAGTTGCCTAGGCCAAGGCAGAGTTTTATTTGCCCTTGTTGGGGTTTAAATGAACCCGGAAGATATTCGCAATCTAGCAAGACAAAAATGTATTATGGGGTGTTTATAAAACCGTGTGGGATAAGATTCCCTGCGATTTTACATAATTTTTGGGCCACTTCCGAGACGTGTTGGAGGCGTAATAAAAATGTTCCAATGGTTCACAAATTATAAATGACTTAATTATTATTTAATTAGCCAAAAATAATTTTAAATTTAATTATTTTACTAATTATTTTTAAATTTTTCTGCATATCACAAATACTTATGCATTAAAAATATGAATCACAAATGATTTTCAATCAAGTTTAATTGAATTTATTTGCATTACATTATGAATTTATTTATGAAATTTATATCAAATAAAACGTTATTTATAATTAAATTGAATAAGACAAAAAGAAAATCCAAAAAAATAATTTTCATTAGTTTTATATTACAACAAACATAAACGTTACCTAAAATTTTCTCATCACAATGACTAATGCATCAGATAGTAGTTTTTGTCAATTAAATAATGTTAAATCATAATGTTTATTCTTTTGTAATGTTAAATAAATTTATATTAAATAAAATAAAATTATAAGATTGTTTCATTTTTTTTAATATTTTGAAGTTTTCTAATGTTTTTTTTTTTTAATAAAGAAAAGCACTTTTTTAAAAACGGCTGAGCGGATTATGTTAATTTTGATCTTAAATGATTCTTGAAAGGTCCCCAAACAATACCCAATTTGAAATTTTCGAGTATGTTAAAGTCGAATTTAAAGTTCATTCAGGAACACCGTGTAATGCTATTAATTTATTGGAACAAACCTCATCTACACCACTTTCAGAAACTGATGCAAACGAACACATTGATGAAGAGCTTGATTTAGAAACTGTGGAAGCTGCAATGCTCGATGATGAAGAAAATGACATAAAAGAATCCTTCAAATCAGTAATGAAAATACAATAATAAAATGTATTTCATTAAAAAATTGTGCAAATGCATACGTAGCTGGTTTTTTGGCACACAAATTTATTCTTATAAATAGAGACGCAAAATTTCAAGAAAAAAACAGCAAAACTAATCAAACGTGCTTACCATTCAAATTATACGGAACAACAACTACCTTGCAGAAGTTTGACTACACCATCAATGTTTGTAAAAGATTTAAAGGAAATTGTCTCAATATTTGATAAATTTTTCAAAAATTTTAAAAGGAAACTGATTGTATTGACAAAAATGGCTTCCGTAATATATTAAAAGCAAAATTTCTTCTTACATTGTGAATCTCACAAAGATGAAATAATGAAATAAATCAATAAATAATCCGCCCCGGTGGCACAGTGGTTAGCATACTTTCTTTACGCTCCGGAGGTCCCGGGTTCGATTCCCGGCGGGTGATGAAAAAATCACGGCTGGTTAAGGGTAGGATCAATGAATTAATCACTCATTATCCGTTAACAAAAATGATTACGAAACTTCAAAATGAAGCGGCCAAATCCCTCTATGGGATGTAGCGCCAGCGAAAAAAAAAAAAAAAAAAAAAAAAAATAAATAATCATGTGAATTAATCAAGTTTTAAATAAATTTATTTGAAATATTTTGAAAAACAATAATTTTTTTTAAAATTACCTATAATATACACAAAACATTTCTTTAATAGGTGCTAGAGTTTACTTATTAGCTGTCTTCTAAAATGTCATTCTAGCCATTTAAATTTGCGCCGTCAGCACGAATTAAATCTAAATCCAACAACAACTCTGTGGTTTATTTATTCTGATTACAACAAAATTTACCTAACAAGTGATTTTGATTAATCTTCAATTCGAGCTGGGATTCAAGTATTCCCTTTATTTTCTTTGTTACTAAACCAACTTTAGTCTGATATGGTAAGCACTGATTGTATTAATTATTATTTCTATATTTCACAGAAAATAAATTTCACTTGTTGTCATCTATAAGCAATTATTAAGGCTCTACGCACAAATCCCAAGATTAAAATATACCACAATAAACTGCAGACACTTTGTTTTATTCGTCTCATGACTAATGAAACATTTTATTGTAACGGAAAACCAAACAGTTTATTTAAAAAATGAGAAACGACAATAATATTGCTTATGTTTGGATGAGTATATAGGTATAAATATTAAACAAATACACTAAAAAACAAGGTATATATTCGCCTTTTAACGCGGAGTGGCTGACATCTGGAATAAAAAACTTAAACTAGAGAAAAAGGTGATCAAATTGTAAACAAGTAATTTGACATATGAAAATAAGTATTATTTTGATGAACAATAACTTAAATAAATAAATTAAAATATGAAAATGGATTCAATTAAAAATAAAAGTAACAAAATGTGTTCTGTACCAAACTGTAGTTTATATTGTGACAAGAAAAGCAACATTTCACTACATAAATTTCCCAAGGAAACACTTTTAAAAAAAAAGTGGATTCACGTTACAAGAATAGCAAAAAAAGTTACAGGCAATTATTATGTTTGTTCCAATCATTTTGAAGATTCAAATTATAAAAGTAAGTGAACAATAACTTACAATGTTTCATTGTTGATTTTGACAAAAATTCATTTCTTTTAGATATGGATTTTAAATGTCACTTAAAGAAAGGCGTGGTGCCGTCAAGAAATTTACCGGTCGTTACAAATTACAAGCGCTCTGCTGTAATTGAAAGGAGCTCCAGACTCTTAAATAAAGTGAGTAATGTCCAACAACAGAAAAATATAAACGACCAAAGTGCTTCAGAATCACTTCCCACAGCTTCGATAACTATTCACAACATTCTTAATGAAGAACAAAATACATCACTGGCATTACGGAAAGAAACAGTAGATATAGGAGTTCAAGCTAATGTTGTTCTTAATACAGTCATTGAAAGGGACATCGCCAGATATTCAAGACTTAGTATTGATGACTTAATAATAAATGGAGCACAACTAAACATTATGACATCACTAAACGATTCCAATACCATTCAATTACTAGAAAACAGTATCAGAAATTTAGATCTTGAACTAACTTTACACAGTCGTATATTTAACAGCCAAATGCTAATAAAACACAAAATTTTACTAGTTCTGATCAAGCTCAAACAAAATTTAGACTTTTCGGTTTTATCGGTATTATTTGGCATATCAATTCCCAGTTCTATCAAATTTTTTAAAGAAATGCTTCCTGTGATGAGAGCAGGATTGAAATCATTAATCTACTGGCCTTCTAGGGATGAAGTAAAAATGAATATTCCTCAATGTTTTGAGGAATTTTCCGATGTTCGAGCTATATTGGATTGTACCGAAATAGAAATAAGCCAGTCTAAATGTTTGAAATGCAAAATAATTTCATATTCTCATTACAAAGGGACAAATACAGTGAAATTTTTAGTTGCAATCAGTCCAGCTGGACTAATAACATACATAAGTAAGGGGTATTCGGGAAAAGCGTCTGACAAATTCATTTTTAATGAAGAACATATTATTGATCTTTTCGAGTATGAGGATGGGATAATGGTCGACAAGGGGTTTGCAATCGAGTCGGAATTAAGACTGAAAGGAGTGAAATTATACAAGCCAACATTTAAGGATTCCAAAAGACAATTTGGAAGGAGCGAAACGTTGTACAACACAAATATCGCTTCGGCTCGTGTTCACGTGGAACGAGCTATTCAGAGAATTAAAATATATAAAATTTTAAGCGCTAAAATTGATAACTGTTTGTTCCCAGCGATAGATGATATCTTTAATATTATATGTAGCTTAGTTAATCTAAGCAAACCGATCTTAGACGATAATAAATTCTAATTCAAATAAAATATTATGTTTTATTTATTAAACATACAAAATATGAAAGCATTTATTAAAAGTTTATCACAAGTTCATCACATATAATTCAATCTTCGTTCAATATAAATATAAATAAAAATTAAATAAAAATACTAAAACTAAGTTAACCATTTAAATTAAATACATTGTTTTCATAAAAATAAGGTAACATTTTTTCAAAATAAATTGGTTTTAAAGCCGTTACCATTTCAATGACAAATCGTTTATCATAAGGAACATTAATTACCAAAATTTCGTTGTATTTTTTTGCATATATTACAAAATCCGCTGTCTCGCAGTTCAATAAAAACATGTTTAATTGCACTTGGCCATAATATTGATGGCTTTTCCTAAGTTTATATTCGTTATTTATTAAAAAAATATAACTTATTGTTGGAATTAACTCACTCAAAACAAGATGTTCTCCTTTCGGTGGACATTTGATTTCTATCAAGGTTTTTGTGGAGGGAACGAAGCCATCAGGACTACAACCTAACCATGCGGCCCTTGGATTAATTACAAATCCTAAACATTTCACATTTTCAGTGGTCTCGCAATATTTCTTCAATGCTTCTTTCTCGTTTTCTCTTCCGAATCTTAAATTTGCGTGCTCTGTTTTAGGCTTTAGATGAAGTGAAATTTTCCTGTTCCAATCAGGATTTTTATTTTTGGTATAGGTGAACAGACCGTAACAGGTAGTTCCTGTTATCCGTTTTGATCTTTCATATTGCCAAACATGACCTGATTGCCGAATAGAAGCTTTATTAACATCTATTGATTTATTCATGTTTAAATATACATGCTGGTCAAAAAACGTCTGCATATTTGGTTGCAATGGATATTTATTAAGTTGCAATTCAGTTAAACTTAAATTATTTTCAAATAAAGTTATTAAATGACTGTCTTCAAGGCTATTTTCATAAGGATCTACGTTTACCGTTTTGAATTGAGGTATCGAAGCATTTGATGATCTACCGAGGGTATGTTTAGCCGCTGCGGACCAGGGGCATCCTAAAGTAAAATAAAAATACATATTTGTTAAAAGTAAACAACTATTAAAACTTGAATTGAAATTTTACCATTAACAAACATTGCGAAATTTTGTTTGTCGATTTCAGGTGTTATATCTAATGCGGGTGGCTTTCTCGCATTTGACTTGCAGCAAATATTTTCACTTAGCACGCGGGGCCCATACATTTTCTCGGCAGTAGTTTTGGCCATTTTACCCCAATTTTGCTTCAGCTGAGTAGACGTAAGAGTTTTTAATCTTCGATACCTACAAAATAAAAATGAACGTATTTAATTTAGTGCATAAAACACATTAGTTTAAATGTTTACCGATTGATATAGAATAGGGTCGCAATTATATGTTTGCACCTGCCACCAAGTCCTGCGGGTCAAGAACATAAGCAATCCAATATTATGTCCTGGTTAATTACGATTTTAACCTCAAAAGGGTCATTCTTTGGATTAGTTGACTGTAAACAGACACTTACAATTTGATCGCCATTAACACCACATAAAATAATATGTTCCGACTGAAACACTTGCTCTCCTTCTATGAAGCACCTTCTTGTATGTCCACCACAATAATTTATTATCTTGGACATTGATATGTCAAATTGTTTTAAGGCCATTTCACCGCTACTTACGTTATCTGAAAATTGACCACATACTTATTTGTAGGTTTATTCATAATAATACAGCATATTTTTGTAATTTCTGTTGTTAAATTAGTTATTATTAAATAAAATACTTACTTTTCCAACTTTTTCCTATATATTTTGACAGAAGGCTAAATTTGTACCACCTTTTCCTTATACAGACTACAGCGCGACTGGCGGCACTTCAAAGGCGAATATGTATAATGTATTGTGAAAATGAAAAAAAAAAAAATTTAAAAAACAAACGAAAAAATGGATTTGTGTACCATTCAAGGTTATTTCTTCGTTTCATTATTATTATTCATTCTACTTGTATTATTTATAAAAACATGCCGATTGTCGCGCTCTCATCTTGCAGCGAGGTAGTATTACAACTTTTTTTTCGGTTTGGTGATTGCTCTATATGGTATATACTCAAAGGTATAACGTTACATATCCAGTGGTGTTGTTAATATTTTTTATATTTTTTAATTTCACATGTTATTTTAGGATTTACCTATAAAATAATGAGAATTTTTAATATTTTCCAATAGAAATTACATTATGTAATGGAATCAAATTTCACATATCTTTATTTATAATTTTTTTTGTTTTTAAAGATATTACTCAGCCGACCCTTCTCTGAATTTTTATTTTTTTTTAACTACTTCACTGTTGGCTGCGCACAACGATGAAAAAATGAGTTTCGCTGAGATATTATTTTCACTATACTTATATACGATGTCATTGCACAAATATAGTCAACAACATACTATGCGTTTCGGAATGGGTACGAAGGGCCGAATGGGTCGAAGGGCCGAATTTTTTTGTTTATTTATTTTTTGTTTTTGAAATATCTGGCCGATAATTTTTTTTTTTTAGACCATTTTATATTCGTTAGAGTGAAGGAAAATTCTATTTAGACGAATAAAATAATTTCATTGTGATTTAGTGATGTAAATTAGTGAATATTAAAAATTCGGCCCTTCGACCTATTCGGCCCTTCGACCCATTTCGGCCCTTCGACATTCGGCCCTTTGATATCATTCCTGCGATTCATTAGTATTTGTGATGAGAAAATTTAAGGTAACGTTTATGTTTGTTGAAATATAAAACCAAGGAAAATTATTTTTTTGAATTTTCTTTTTGTCTTATTTAAGTCAATTATAAATAACGTTTTATTTGATATAAATTTCATAAATAAATTCATAACTGTAATGCAAATAAATTCAATTAAACTTGATTCAATAGTATTTGTGATTCATATTTTTGATTCATTAGTATTTGTGATATGCAGAAAAATTTAAAAATAATTAGTAAATCAATTAGTTTTAAAATTATTTTTTACTAATGAAATAGTGATTAAGTCACTTATATTTTGTGAACCATTGGAACATTTTTATTACGCCTCCATCACGTCTCGGAAGTGACCAAAAATTTTGTTCATAAAATCGCAGGGAATCTTATCCCAAAAGGTTTTATAAGCACCCCATTATACATTTTTGGCCTTGCTAGATTGCGAATACCTTCCGATTTGCTGGAGAAATGCTATGAAAAGGACATCCCTGTACAGAGTCTATTCATAGATTTTCAACAGGCGTACGACAGCATTAAGAGTAATACGTTATGGAACGTATTGTCCTACCTGGGCATACCGTCAAAATTGGTTTCAATGTGCCAGCTTTTAATGGAGGGCTCACTATGTAAGGTGCTAATAGGAGGGAAAATTTCGGATGCCTTTGAGATCTGGAGTGCGGCAAGGAGACCCAATAGCTTAAACTCTTTTCAACCTATCATTAGAGTATGCCATTCGTCAGCTCAATATGGCGCAGCGTAGCTGCCTGTATTATAAATCAACCCAGCTATTAGCATACGCTGACGATATTTGCATTCTGGGTCGCAACATCATATCCCTAAAAGAAGTCCTCCTCCCATTGAAATTAACAGCCCAACAAATAGGCCTTCAGATCAATGAAGCGAAGACCAAATACATGGTGACCGCGAGAAGGCAGACTCGTGGGGACTTCATTTCGGGAGACACTCAATATGAAAAGGTGAATGAGTTCAAATATCTAGGATCACTGATCACTGAGCATAACTCCGTTTCTGTGAACATTTCATCGAGGATCGCAGCAGGCTACCGAGCATTTTACGCCAATATAAAAATTTTCAAGTCTCCTCATATATCGCGCAAAATAAAATTGGACATCTACAAGGCGCTGATAAGACCAGTTATCACCTTTGGTTGTGAGTCTTGGACGCTGACAGCACAAAACATCCAGAAAATCGCTGTAACTGAGCGTAAGATCATAAGAAGAATTATCGGTCCCATTAAAGAAGGAGCCACGTACAGAATGCGAATGAATCACGAGATCAGAAATGATCTCGATAAAGTTGACATCATTGGATTCATAAAAACGGCAAGGCTAAGATGGCTTGGGCACGTACTTCGTTCACAAAATCGGACCACCAAACAGGCCTTGGAGTCGGCACCAACGAAAGTAGGATCTCGTGGGAGACCACCTACCCGATGGATGGACGACGTTGAAAGGGACCTAAACACACTCGGTCACCGTGTCTGGCGTTCTCTTGTGGCGGATCGAATTATTTGGAGGAGCATCGTTGAGGCGGCCAAATCCCTTCATGGGATGTAGCGCCAGCGGAAGAAGAAGAAGATTGCGAATACCTTCCGATTTCATTAAAACCCCAGCAAGGACAAATAAAAACTCTGCCTTTGCCTAAGCAACCATTTACGTTCAATATTTTTATTTAATTTCGAAGCAATGATACTTTTAGTGCATGGGAGCGTTATTCTGCTGAAGAGAAAATTTAGGCCTGACTAATTGTTCAACAAATAAGAATGCTATATCATTCAATAAACCGAAATTGAACATTGGCCTTGAAGAGTTGTAGCTTATAGAACACATAGCCAACCAGAATATGATTTATTGTATTGAACTCTAGAGAACCTTGGTATGTCAAAATTAGTGCGTTTTGTCGTTAATTAGAAAATATGGAGAAAAAAAAAATGTTGGTTCTACAGAGAATATCAAATACGGTGGTTACTTCTTCCGTTAGCATCTCTTGCGGAAGAAATAAAAGTTTATGTGGCTGTATAAATTACAACACTTCAAGGTCAATGTTCAATTTCGGTTTATGAATGAGGCAGTATTCCCAGTTGTTGGAAAACAGTCGAGCCTCAATTTGCTCTTCAGCGCAATAATGCTCCCATACACAAGAAGGAGAATTTGGCACGAAATTTTATAAAAATATTGAACATAATTAGTTGCCTAGGCCAAGGCAAAGTTTCTATTTGTCCTTGCGAGGATCTAAATGAAAGCGGAGGATACTCGCAATCTAGCAAGACTAAAAATTTGTAATGGGGTGCTTTTAAAACCTTGTGGGATAAGATTCCCTGCGATTTTATGAACAAAATTTTTGGTCACTTCCGAGACGTGATGGAGACGTAACAAAAATGTTCCAATGGTTCACAAATTATAAGTGACTTAATCAATATTTAATTAGTCAAAAATTATTTTAAAAATAATTGATTTACTAATTATATTTAAATTTTTCTGCATATCACAAATACTAATGCATTACAAATACTATTGAATCAAGTTTAATTGAATTTATTTGCATTACAGTTATGAATTTATTTATGACATTTATATCAAATAAAACGTTATTTATAATTGACTTAAATAAGACAAAAAGAAAATTCAAAAAAATAATTTTCCTTGGTTTTATATTTCAACAAACATAAACGTTACCTTAAATTTTCTCATCACAAATACTAATGAATCGCATAGTATATTTTTATAGCATTAGTATACATTTGGTTTGGCTTTCTCAAGAGAGAATTGTAGAAGGTTTTGTGTATAGGTTGTGCCTAGTAACTAATAGTATATGGATCTAGAGAAGGAAAAAATAATTTATTGCGATGACCGAGTCGTAAATATTGGAATGCTATTAAAAATAATATATTTGTCTATAAACAAAGCCAAAAAAGTGAATCTTCTTCCAGCATCTGCGTTGATTGTCTGTTCCAGAGTCAAATCAATTGGCTGTCTAGAGAATGACTTGTTCGTTCTTTGGATTCCAAAACTAACCTCTTTTAATGAATTCTTGTAATCGTGGATGAGTTTGTTCTAGTTTAATTAAAATATCGTGATATTTAACTAACCAACGTGAATAATTTGGCTGATTAAATACAAAGAAAATATTGGCCATTTTTGGTTAAATAAATTTAAATAGATTAAAATCGCCTGTCCGTATACTGCGGCTTAACATCTGATAATATATTAATATATATATATTTAGGCTGTAGAACGCTTTGAAAAAATAAAACAATTTGACAATGCAAATAAAACAAGTGTGATTATATTGTTTATGGCGTAGTGGTAAAGCATTGGACTAGAGCGGCAAAGGTCTTCGGTTCGATCCTCAACTGATTTTATTTTTTTAAATTTTTTTTTTTTTTTTTTTAGTATTCATGTAATGACCAAATATTTTACTTTAAATTAAACATTCCGCTTTATAGTTATTACAGTAATTACACAAGAAAATACGTGGTCCGCTTTTATGATGCCCAAACACTACAACAAATTATTTAAATACTTTCATATATTATAAGTTGTAGTAAGCCATGAGAATTTTTCGGTAAAAATTTTTTTTTCTGTCATAAACTTCAAAGCATGCTATGTTTGAAACAATATAAGAATGAAAATTAAATAAATTTCCTTAGGTTGATATGGCTTAGTAGAAATTTTTTGGACTAGAGCGGCTAAAGTCCGGGGTTCGATTGTGTTCAAAGCATTTTAGTTTTGTTTTTCAATTTATACTTTTTGACGTGATAACATCTCACACCGCATGCTCAGAAAATTGACAAGAAAGTTTTCCCTTGGTCGTGGCCAATTCCTAATCAACTGTCAGCATTACCTTTAATTTAAATGTATGATTTCTTAGGTTGGTCCTTAGGCTTTATGCCTCACACATAATATTATCGAATGATTTCGCGATTTAAATCCTTCAACAACTGTAGTGAGAGAATGGCTTATCCGATCTGAGCAATTCTGAAGTCAATTAATAATTAATCAATAATTAATCTACACATTAATTTGAATTTAAATTAAATTTAAATTTAAATTAAATCTAATCTACTTGACTAAAAAATAACGGTTAAAAAAATATCAAATGGTGATTGTGGCAGCGGCCGCTTGACATCAACATTATATATACCTAAATTTTATCCGTCCTAGGACGGGCTGTACCCCCTAGTCTGATAATAATTGACGAGATATATGCACGTCATATAAAACTGAGGCTTTTTACCATAATCTCCATTCAAACCGGCTTCTTTATGTTGAAGGTATGAAGATATGAGGTTTGAGGTTTCATTATTTTGTAATAAAGCACTAAGATAATTTTTTATCATTAAACTCCATCAGCTCTGTACGTAAATTTTCTGGGATCGTTATTTTTATATTTTCCAAGAAAAATTGAAAATGCAAAATTTCTAATTCAACTGCCATCAGTGGGTAATCGTTTACATCTATTTAAGTGCTTGCCAGAAAAGAATGAATCAAGAGATTTTGCCATTTTTCACATTCAACAGTAATATTAATTAGTCCACAGCTTTGAAGTATGCGAGCATAATATGAAAAAATCCTAAATGAATAAATATATACATATGTTATCAAAATAATGGCTGCTCAATAGCTTGACGTAAGTAACTTCAATATGAGACTGCTATACTTCTTCAGCGATTTTTTGACTTTATTTCCGTGTTTCGAGAACAACATTTTTAGAAATACTGTTGATGATAACTAGATGTAATAGAATAAGAAAAACGAAAAAGTGCAAAGTAGAATTACGTCAACAGCACTTAACAACTCAGTACATTCCCGACCACCTGGCAGGTAGAGAGTCCCACCAAAAAGGCCTGTCTTTTTGAAGTTATGTTTTTTTAGGTATATACATATATATTTATCTGTCTAAGTCTTAGCTTGCCTCAAATATATTTTTTAGGTATCTACAAAATTCAATTTTGAAACCGCCTGGCAACATTTTAGACCCTGCTAAATGATCTGGCATCTTTATTTTATATTTTATTAAATACTAAACTAAAAGGTATTAAAATTTGAAAATGCCTCAAAGACATTTTATGCAAAAAAAAATTCGCAACTTAAAAAAATCAAGGGTTGACAATGCCCCGCTAGCCTTCAGCCAGGTCTTTGATTTTGAGTTTATACATTGTTAAAGAAATGTCACACAAATTTTCATGCTGCCTCAAATACCTACTCAAAATTGTCCAACAGCTCTTAGACTATTTATTTCACTGGCTCACCAAGTCGTAAATATTGGAATGCTACTAAAAATAATAATATTTGTCTATAAACAAAGCCGAAAAAATCATATTTATACATATTTTAGTAATATCCCTAGTAAATGTACCTGATTTTGTTTTGACTAACAGTAAGTATGTAAATACAGCATCCGTAGCTCTTTTCCGTCTCCATGAAGAAATCCATGAAGTACTATTGATTCTGAATTTGATTGTATGATACATCTGGGAATTTGAATAGTATGTAATATATTTATTTGAGTAGTGAACTCAATCCAATAAGATGTGAGTGTTTCGGGTATTGCATCGTCCCAATCTAAATTTGGAATGGCCACAATTTCTGCATAAAGCGTTTGGCACAAAATATAACTGCAGAGCAAAGATCTAGAGGGTTGTATAACTGAGCAATTTCAGATAATACAGTACGTTTTTTAACAATAGATTGTGTACCAAATATATGTAACTAGAGATATGTTGACATCATTTTGAGAATCCTAATTAATACCTAAAATGTGAATGATATGATTGGTATTATTTTCTATGTTTGATCGCACTACATTTTTGTTGTTGGATGACCATTTTCTTAATTCAAAGCCTCCAGTGACTAATAATTTGATTAATTCTTTTTTTATAGAAGCAGCTTCTTTTGCGGTGTATACGCCAGAAACTAGATCGTCAACGTACGTTTCTTCTAAACGATCTATGTACATACATGCATTTAGATATTGGGAATATCCATAGGATGTTAACTGCTTTAGCGTCCTTATGGCGAGAAATGGTGCGCTCGTTGTATCGTGCGTGACCGTGTTTAATTTATGTATAGATAGAGGATCGTTACTTGATTTACGCCAGAATATAAGTTGTAAAAATCTGACGTTTGAATGAATATTAATCTGACGATAAATTTTTGTAATGTCAGCGGTCATAGCCATAGGGAATTTACGGAAACGAATGATAACGGATAGTAAGTCATTTTGAATGATTGGTCCTGTCATAAGTGTGTCGTTTAGAGACAGACCAAATGTTGATTTCGATGAACCATTGAATACAGCTCGCATTTTAGTTGTGGTTGAACTCTCTTTCAAAACAGGATGATGCGGTAAAAAATAACATAAATTGGGAATAGGTTCCTTGACTAATTCCATTTGATTCAATTTTTGATTGGGTATTCGTATGTATTGGACCGCCAATTAAGTATACAAAAACGGAATTGAAGAACGGTGGAAGTTCTTCAATTAAATTGATTTGTTCGTTTTTCATTATATTGAAATATATTTCGGCTCTTAACAACATATCTACTTTTTGTGGAATATAAAATGTGGGATCGGCTAATTCGATCGACGATGGTATTTTGGAATTATTGTAATTGACCTTTTGTAATGGTAATGTACTCAATGGATTTTTTAAGACAGGAAATTCTAAATTTATTTTGTAATTGATTATTCTTGATCCAATAGTTAAATTTACTTTATGTTTAATTTCCATGGTTGTTTGATTGATACCTAAGATGGAAGTACTTATTGGTGTTTAATAATTCCTACAGTTCCAACGAACTCTCCAGTAATGAAACTGCACTGTGAGCCACTGTCGAGTACCGCTATCGCACGACACGGATATTTTACCCCTGTTGTGTTTTCTACCCATATTATCACAGTGGACAATAGAATTTGTTCATGTGTGGCAAAATTACAAACGTTTATTGTGTTTGAATTAGAGCCAGAACTATTGGGTTTGATTTGTTGGGATGGTAATATGAGAGGTTGCATTTGAACTGAGTAATTTGATAATGTGTTATGGTGGAAATATGGAAGTGTAATATGGAAGTGTAATATGGAAAGTTAGAATTAAATCCCGGTTGTCGATTGGAATTTTTAATCCTTTTAATGGATTATATTGTTTCCAGCATTCAATAAATTCTCGACGAGCGATAGGACAATTTTCCTTACGAACAGGCTTTAAACGATATAAATATTTTATGTGTAAAAACTTAGCTCATTCTCGTAATGATTAAAAAGAGATTTCCAAACCTGTTTGTAA
This sequence comes from Tipula helvola, assembly GCA_963556165.1. Taxonomy (NCBI): domain Eukaryota; kingdom Metazoa; phylum Arthropoda; class Insecta; order Diptera; family Tipulidae; genus Tipula; species Tipula helvola. The sequence continues at coordinate 219,321,222 of OY744481.1, read as the reverse complement.
TTTTCTACCGAGGTAGGAATGGATTGTATGAAATGACAAACGGCTCCTCCCTTTATACAATTTTGAAGGCAAGTGCACTTAATCGTTTTTCTACATGAAATATCTGTATATAGCTTTCTCTAAATTCAATCCATAATGTGAAACTACCATCAAATAGGAAGCAGAATGGTGCAGCGTCTGTGCGATTGGCTTTTCATCAATTTTTTGTTATTAAGCATTTCTAGAAAGCTTCTAATTGACGATTCAATCGATGTACAGTTAGCTTCAAAAGCGGAATGTTCTTTATCAGAGGTTTCGATAGTCCTCCAAATCTATGTCCTCCAAATTTTATTGAGTAATATCAAATTTATCGTGAAGCGTTTGTCAAATTTCAAATTTTATTGATGTCCTCCAAATTTTATTGAGTAATATCAAATTTATCGTAAACCACCTAGCAGTTTTTTTGTACCTCTGTAAACTTTGTATGCGCCGACCTTTTATACGACTCGATTTTATTTTGAACACTCATTTTTATTTAACTGAACAATATAATATTTTCGTGAACATAGACTAATTTTAATTAATTAATTTGTAAGAATGTTGATTGAAGCGGTGATTATAAAACTTTGATGTCACTGTCAGCAATACTTTTTGATTAAATTGCGCCAATAGGGTTATAGCTCAACGACATTGGACGTCTGCATAAAAGTTGAAACACAACATAATGTATGAAAAACAACAAAAAAAAATGATCATCTGCTTAAAAATGTCAATTGAAACCTGAGAAACAAACTCAAAAATCATCGTCTGCTTTTTTTTGCAGATGTCGAGTTTAATCTTTTTTCGGTAAAATCGTCGATACGTGAATAAATAACTATAATAAGGTTACAAAAACAAGAAAACCAATCATTTGAATTGGTTTATGACATTTTTTGTTTAAATTTATTTTTTAATGGGTAAAGACAACGAATTTTTGAATGTTGCATCAGTCTATGCGATGATGAGCGAACAGTGTTGATTTCTCTTAATATTTTTTTGTATTAGTTGCGCCAATAGCGTTATGCGGTGTTTAGCTAAACTTTGTTGTCGGCAATACTTCTTTGTATTAGTTGCGCCAATAGCGTTATGCGAACATTAGCGAAATGTTGATTTCATTTACTACCTTTTTGTATTAGTTGCGTCAATTGACCTTTTTCCTCCAAAATTTTTGACAGATAAAATTTGGTGTTTTGTGAACGTGTAGGACAAATTATAATTTTGAGCTGTGGAATTTTTTGTGTTTTTTAATTAATTAGTGTGATTTTTAATTTATTTTAAACTGTGATTTATTTCTAAACTTTATTAGAATTAAAAATTAATAGAAATTTATAAAAATTTCTTGAAAAGTAAGTAGAAAAGAGTGTTTTTTTAAAAGTGTTAGGTTATGTTCTTATAACAAATTTATATGTTTTGAATAATTTTTTGTAAATTTCTAGAAATGGATGATAACAAGAGGATCTCGGTTTTATCTAAATATGCCATGAGCCTTTCGGGACCTGAGAGACAGCGGTACGAGGAGAAAATTTCAGGATTCAAGAGTGACCCTTACTTGATGAAGTTTGATGAGCAAAGTCTGCCAACAAATGTGACGTTTTTCGAAATACATATTCCAGTATCTGGTAAATAAGAAGTCATATTACACGTTCAACGAATTAAAGGCGTTCAAGTCGTTAGAGGCCTACAAACTATTGTATATAAAAGCGGTTGGGTCCAATATTTAACCGGTAAAAAGCACCAAAATGCACACATTGTGTTTGGCAAAGTAAGTTTTTTAAAAAAATTACATATTTAAAATTAATAATGTTAAAACTTTTTTGAGCAGGTACTTCCATTAAAAGTATGGAACCATCATGACGTCACGGGCTTCATTCACAACAGACACTGTACTTGTGTGGCAGGATTAGGAGAGTGTTGTTCCCATATTGGGGCCGTATTATTTGCTTTGCATGAAGTATACAAGCGCATTTTATTGATTCATGTGATTAAATGAGAATTAACTATATACATATGTGATTTTATACAAATTTATTTCTGATTACGAATTAACTGATTAAATGAATTTATTATGTGATTTTATACAATTTTAGTTTTATATTAAATAATCTTATTTATAATAGAAGAGGAGAAATTGTTAAGAGTTTGTAATTCAGTTTCGATCTGTGAGCATGTGAAAAATAAATAATTTATCAAAATGATTTATTTTTCACATGCTCACAGATCGAAACTGAATTGCAAACTCTTAACAATTTCTCCTCTTCTTAAATATTTATCAATCTGGAATACACCAGAATAATTCAAAAGTTTGAACTTATTTATAATGTATTGTTTTTTATTCATTATCTCCTAAAATTGGTGAGTTCAAATTGAAAACTGCGCAAGATATTTTCATCATATAATCGAAATACATGTTTTCATTAATTTTTTTGGAAATAGCTATAATCGGTTCTTCATTCGCTCATAACTTCTTCATTCGCTCATATCTGGATGTAGAGGTTGTTGATTTTTTCTTATAACCCAAATGTTGAGTTGGAATCCAGTCAGGGTTTAAAATACCATCTATTTTAGGCTTTCAGCAGATTTTCCGGATATGAAATGTCTGGAGCAAACAGTAGAGTATCTTAAGGCTGTTTTTTTTAAATCTTTCCGATTAATTGCCTTCACCCAAGCTCGCTGGCATTCCTCTGCCAGAGTTTTGTATTTTGTGCACCTTTTTGGAATAACAGGAAACCTATAAAAGTGTATTCCATCGTGTTTATCTGCTCTCATTTGGCACTTTAATACACTACACGTTAGTGGCATTTTCAAAAAATATAACACTTATCTATTAAAATATTTTATTTATTATGATTTAAAATGTTATAATTATAATTGTTTTGTTTAATTAATAAATTAAAAACCTTCAAAATTACTAATACTCGCTAATTTAATACTTTTTTACTTCAAATTGATACACTTTTCACTTTATCTTGTCCTACGCGCTCGTTTGACGTTTCAAATAATTTGTATTTGACAGATGAGGAAAAAGGTCAAAAAGAAAGCGCCTCTCGAGGACAATAGTTAAAATGATGCACCTGATAAAGTGACATTTGTCACAAATGTGACGAAAGAAAATTTAGCAATGCGGTAATTAAAAATTGTTTTTATAGTCCAAAATTGGAATTATTTACAATTATTAGCAATCCGGTAAGTAAAAATTGTGTTTACAGATCAAAATTGGAATTGTTTACAACAATTTCGAACGTCAAATTATCAGGTAGCTCAGTTCAAAAATGTTCCACCTAGTGGACATTTTTTAAACTGATGTACCTGATAATTTGACGTTCGAAATTATTGTAAACAATTCCAATTTTGAACTGTAAACACAATTTTTACTTACCGGATTGCTAATAATTGTAAATTATTCCAATTTCGGACCATAAAAACAATTTTTAATCACCGCATTGCTAAATTTTCTTTCGTCGCATTTGTGACAAATGTCATTTTTTCAGGTGCATCATTTTAACTATTGTCCTCGAGAGGCGCTTTCTCTACTTTTACAATCGTCAATAGCGTTATGTGATGATTAGCGAAATGTTGATTTCTCTTAATATTTTTTTGTATTAGTTGCGCCAATAGCGTTATGCGGTGTTTAGCTAAACTTTGTTGTCAGCAATACTTCTTTGTATTAGTTGCGCCAATAGCGTTATGCGCACATTAGCGAAATGTTGGTTTCATTTACTACCTTTCTGTATTAGTTGCGTCAATTGACGATTGTAAAAGTAAAGAAAGCGCCTCTCGAGGACAATAGTTAAAATGATGCACCTGATAAAATGACATTTGTCAGAAATGCGACGAAAGAAAATTTAGCAATGCGGTAATTAAAAATTGTTTTTATAGTCCGAAATTGGAATAATTTACAATTATTAGCAATCCGGTAAGTAAAAATTGTGTTTACAGTTCAAAATTGGAATTGTTTACAATAATTTCGAACGTCAAATTATCAGGTACATCAGTTTAAAAATTTTCCACTAGGTGGAAACCGTGATGCTCCAATCGTCAATTAGTTGCGTCAATAGCGTTATGTGATGTACACATTTTAAAATTTTTTTAAAATCACTTGTTAAATATTTCGTAAATTTTGCGAAATATTTAACAAGTGAATTTAAATAATTTTAAAAATGTGTGTATTAAGTGTGTTTCGCCAAGTGCCTACGGCAGAAAGTGATAAAAGCGTTATGTGATGATTAGCGAAATATTGATTTCTCTTAATACTTTTTTGTATTAGTTGCGCCAATTGACGATTGTAAAAGTAGAGAAAGCGCCTCTCGAGGACAATAGTTAAAATGATGCACCTGATAAAATGACATTTGTCACAAATGCGACGAAAGAAAATTTAGCAATGCGGTAATTAAAAATTGTTTTTATAGTCCGAAATTGTTATTATTTACAATTACTAGCAATCCGGTAAGTAAAAATTGTGTTTACAGATCAAAATTGGAATTGTTTACAATAATTTCGAACGTCAAATTATCAGGCACCTCAGTTTAAAAATTTTCCACTAGGTGGAATCCGTGATGCTCCAATCGTCAATAGCGTTATGCGGTGTTTAGCTAAACTTTGTTGTCAGCTATACTTCTTTGTATTAGTTGCGCCAATAGCGTTATGCGAACATTAGCGAAATGTTGATTTCATTTACTACCTTTTTGTATTAGTTGCGTCAATTGACCTCTTTCCTCATCTGTCAAATACAGATTATTTGAAACGTCAAACGAGCGCGTAGGACAAGATAAAGTGAAAATTGTATCAATTTGAAGTAATAAAGTATTAAATTAGCGAGTATTAGTAAATTTGAAGGTTTTTAATTTATTAATTAAACAAAACAATTATAATTATAACATTTTAAATCATAATAAATAAAATATTTTAATAGATAAGTGTTATATTTTGTGAAAATGCCACTAACGTGTAGTGTATTTAAGTGCCAAATGAGAGCAGATAAACACGATGGAATACACTTATAAAGGTTTCCTGTTATTCCAAAAAGGTGCACAAAATACAAAACTCTGGCTGAGGAACGCCAGCGAGCTTGGGTGAAGGCAATTAATCGGAAAGTTTAAAAAAAAACAGCCTTAAGATACTCTACTGTTTGCTCCAGACATTTCATATCCGGAAAATCTGCTGAAAGCCTAAAATAGATGGTATTTTAAACCCTGACTGGATTCCAACTCAACATTTGGGTTATAAGAAAAAATCAACAACCTCTACATCCAGATATGAGCGAATGAAGAAGTTATGAGCGAATGAAGAACCGATTATAGCTATTTCCAAAAAAATTAATGAAAACATGTATTTCGATTATATGATGAAAATATCTTGCGCCGTTTTCAATTTGAACTCAACAATTTTAGGAGATAATGAATAAAAGACAATACATTATAAATAAGATTATTTAATATAAAACTAAAATTGTATAAAATCACATAATAAATTCATTTAATCAGTTAATTCGTAATCAGAAATAAATTTGTATAAAATCACATATGTATATAGTTAATTCTCATTTAATCACATGAATCAATAAAATGCGCTTGTATACTTCATGCAAAGCAAATAATACGGCCCCAATATGGGAACAACACTCTCCTAATCCTGCCACACAAGTACAGTGTCCGTTGTGAATGAAGCCAGTGACGTCATGATGACCCAACCGCTTTTATATACAATAATTTGTAGGCCTCTAACGACTTGAACGCCTTTAATTCGTTGGACGTGTAATATGACTTCTTATTTACCAGATACTGGAATATGTGTTTCGAAAAACGTCACATTTGTTGGCAGACTTTGCTCATCAAACTTCATCAAGTAAGGGTCACTCTTGAATCCTGAAATTTTCTCCTCGTACCGCTGTCTCTCAGGTCCCGAAAGGCTCATGGCATATTTAGATAATACCGAGATCCTCTTGTTATCATCCATTTCTAGAAATTTACAAAAAGTTATTCAAAACATATAAATTTGTTATAAGAACATAACCAAACACTTTTAAAAAAACATTATTTTCTATTTACTTTTCAAGAAATTTTTATAAATTTCTATTAATTTTTAATTCTAATAAAGTTTAGAAATAAATCACAGTATAAATAAATTAAAAATCACACTAATTAATTAGAAAACACAAAAAATTCCACAGCTCAAAATTATACTTTGTCCTACACGTTCACAAAACACCAAATTTTATCTGTCAAAAATTTTGGAGGAAAAAGGTCAATTGACGACTGGTAAAGTTTAAAAAGCGCCTTAAGCGGACAATAGTGAAGTATGTGATAGGTTGTTACAAAAATTTGCTATATGAAGTTATATGGAAATATTGTATACTTAAATTACATTTTTATTTATGAAAATTGTAATGATTAGAAAATTAAATTAATCCCATATGTAGTTTAAAGTGTGATTTTTGTATATCTGATTTATTTGTGACATTCTTATCATTCTAAATATGAGAAACTTGTACTTAAATATTGCAGAAATTTCAAAATGAGCTAGTGTTACCAAAAACATAAATGTTTTAAAAAAATTAAATTTTATATTGTATTAATAAGTCAAAGCGTAGCAACTGTGGTCTAATAAAGCTCCAAAAATGTTTAGTGGCCGAAATATATATTGATAATGAGTTTAACATAAAATTTCTGCAATATTTAAGTACAAGTTTCTCATATTTAGAATGATAAAAATGTCACAAATAAATCAGATATACAAAAATCACACTTTAAACTACATATGAGATTAATTTAATTTTCTAATCATTACAGTTTTCATAAATAAAAATGTAATTTAAGTCGACAATATTTCCATATAACTTCATATAGCAAATTTTTGTTACAGCCTATCACATACTTCACTATTGTCCGCTGGGGCACACCGTTCCATTCGTCAATTGACGGTTGTAAAAGTAAAGAAAGCGCCTCTCGAGGACAATAGTTAAAATGATGCACCTGATAAAATGGCATTTGTCACAAATGCGACGAAAGAAAATTTACCAATGCGGTAATTAAAAATTGTTTTTATAGTCCAAAATTGGAATTATTTACAATTATTAGCAATCCGATAAGTAAAAATTGTGATAATAGATCAAAATTGGAATTGTTTACAACAATTTCGATCGTCAAATTATCAGGTAGCTCAGTTTAAAAATGTTCCACTAGGAGGAATCCATGATGCTCCAATCGTCAATAGCGTTATGTGGTGATTAGCGAAATGTTGATTTCTCTTAATACTTTTTTTGTAATAGTTGCGCCAATAGCGTTATGCGGTGTTAGATTAAAGCGAGAACCATAGTTAGAATAAGAAAAATAAAAAAAATAACTTAAGAGAGCGGGAAAGGGGATTTGTGTGCATTTGACCATACTTGAAATAAAAAACTTAAAAATTGTTTCGATGGGTTCGTTAAATTTTAGCCGTCACTTAAAAAACTTAAAACGAGCGAAATTTTTCGTGTAAACTTAAGAAAAATAAAAAAAAGGCAAAAAGCAACAACAAACAAATAATAATTTTTGACGTGAACAGAAGCTTGTCTGCTTGTAATAATTTTTTTTCTTAATTTAACAAGTTTTAAATAAAAATAAATCAAAAATACAATTTATAAATTAATGAAATAGATAAGAACTAAATTTACTAATTCATATATTATGCATGTACACAAATCTAACACTAAAATACCGCAAATATTATAAATTAAACTCGTAAAAAAATTAAATTAATCTACCAAACTATCTGATCCTATCTTTAAATTAATAATCCTAAGTAATTCTAGTATTTTAATTTATAAATTAACTTATTAACTATTTATCCAAAAACCCAAACATAACCTATAAAAAATTGAATATAAGAATTAAACTTTAACTAAAAATAACTGAATTTGAAAAAACTATATACATATATTTTTACTAAGTATCCTATCTATCGTTATTAATAAAATCTAAACTTTTAATTAATCTAATTAATTTTCCACAAAAATAAACAAAAAATCACAAAAATAAAATCGCTGTAAACTTAAGAACTTAAGCAAACTATGGTCGAACTGTCAAAATGAAATAAAAAAAATTAGGTTTCGTTCAGTTTCTTATTTTTTTTATTTTTTTTATTCCAAGTATGGTTAGGCCTTAACTTTGTTTCAGCAATGCTTTTTTAGTTACGCCAATAGAGTTTATGTAGGGTTACCAGATTTTCACTAGGACGAACCGGGACAAAAAAAAAATTTTAAATCATTTATTAAAATAATTTTAAATACAAAAATATCACATACAAATTAAATGAAAAAACAACAAAAGTGTTTTTCTTTATTTTGGTTTTTAAACGAGCTAAACAATTTTTTGACAACTACTTATTGTTTGATTTTGTTCTCCCCTCTCCCCCCCCCCCCTTCCCAGATATTTTCGACGCTATAGCACAATCACGCAATAGAGCAAAAGTTAAATTACAGGAAAATAAGACAAAATCGGCGGAAGGAGCGCACTAGACCAAGTACTAAAATTAAATTATTTTCAATATTGCACGCAAGAACGGATTGAAGTGTCTTGTGATGTGAAAAACTACAAAATGAGAGACATTCTTCGGATCTAAAGTATACAAATTAAAGTGATTCCAATCATATTCAACGCATATAATATGTATGTAGCTAAATTATAAGCTATTAAGTAGATTAGTAGATTTTATATAATGACGGAAAATTTAAATCGGTAAAAGAAGGTGTTTAGAAAATAGGTTTTAGGGTCATCAAATAGTTTTAAATAATAGATTTATGGTCATTAAAAAGTTTCGGTCGTGTTAGATAGTTTAAAATTTCAAAAACGTGCGTCGAGATTGTCACCAAAAATTTTATTTTCACAGTACTAAATTAATTTTTGTGTTCTAAGGAGGAGTGGTCATGTTCAAAATCCACCCACGCAATTCTAATATTATTTTAACTTTGGTTTTTTAGATTTGTTTTTGAATTGTTATAAATGTTTAACGTTATAAAAAAAAATATGAAAACCTGGACACCTGGACTATTATCCAAAAACCGGGACAATCCCGGAAAACCGGGACGTCTGTCAACCCTAGTTTATGCGTTGTTTAGATAAATTTTGTTGTCAGCAATACTTGTTTGTATTAGTTGCACCAATAGCGTTATGCGGTGTTTAGATACACTTGGTTGTCAGCAGTCTTGTTTGATTAGTTGCGCCCCTAGCGTTATGCGGTGTTTAGATAAACTTTGGGAACAAGTCCAATTTCATACACAACTTCGCATTTTTATGAAAACTGGCAAAATGAAACTAGATTTATTCGTGATAATTATGGTATAATTTGTTTTTCAGGACGTGGTTGGCTCACGAGATATTTAGATTTTAAAAATCGCAATTTATTACATGCAATGGTGTCTCTACTAAACAATTTATGTAATTGACGAATGGAAAAGTTTAAAAAGCGCCTTAAGCAGACAATTACTACGTTTCCATGACAGAGTTATCCCAAATTAAGAGTTTCGTTGAGTTAATAACATGGCGGCGCTAATCCATATCGTTTCCATGCAATTATAAATTCTAGTGTAATTTAACATTTCATAACAATTAAAACTAAGGCTGCCAGATATCAAAATGGCCAAAGCATGACATTTTATGGATTTCTGATATCTAGGAGGGACAGGGAGGGACATGTTTTAAACTTTGTTTTGCGACACACATTATCATAAAACAGTACTTTTCAGTGTTTTTTTAAATTCATTTATTGTATAACAAAACCCAAAGCTGATTTATCACCTGCTCATATATTATTGATAATCGAAAAACTCCGTTCTACTGCCGCATTTGTTGCAGGTAAACAAACACAAGTATATTTCTAGCAATTTCAATAAATTTTCATGGGGAATTTCGTTTTTTTTTAAATGTGTAATTATATCGACCCATTTTTTATCGGATTGCTCTTTATTGCTATTCCAGTTTAAAAGAGTTTCAGGGGACAATAAAATATTAACACGGCTTATTTCGTCCGATAGTTCTAGATTCCCATTAATTTTTCATTTCATTTTTCTATAATTTTTTTTTAATAATAAAATCCATTCCAAAATATTTATTTCTTCCAAGGATGTTGTCCATTCATTTAAATAGCTAGCATAGGAGGGAGACTAAAATAATTTCCTATAACAGATTTAGTGTTGGATGATCAAATGAAATTTCCCTTTGTTTTTTCTTTTATAAATAAATTATGAGAAAGAGTTTGTAGCTATTTCGAAACAAAAGCATAAAGAAGGACAAACTGTACAAAAAGCATTAAAGCAGGACAAAGAGGGACATAATTTCTCGGAATGACAAACGCTGCCAAAACGGGGCTGTCCCTCCCAAAACGGGACGTATGGCAGGCTTATTAAAACACTTTTGAAAATTTTATTTGTGTGATGTAAATTTTTAAATTTAATATTTACTGTGATTTTTATGATTTGTAAATTACGCCGGAGAGAAAATTCATTCAACCATTTCATTTTGAATTGGTATAATTGTATTTTCTGTTTTGACAGATAGAATCTCTTCTAACCAGTGGCGTACTATGGGTTTTGGAGGTAAGGAAGCACTTCACATTCTACAACAGTATAACGCATGAAGACCGGATTAAAACTCTTTTGCATAGTTTCAGGCATATTTTTTATTAATTTTTTTAATATCTATTATTTAACATAACATTCAGTAAATGAAAAAATGAAAATACAAATAAAAGCTAAAAATAAGATTATGTTTTATATTTCAATTCTAAGCGTCGTTCAGAAGCTGCAAAGTCATCTATAACCTCATCATAAAAGCGGTTGGAATCCTTTAGTTTTTTTATTATGTCTTTCTCAATAGAAATAGTTGCTAAGCCACTTAGACGGTTAGCTCCGGTACTATTCCGTAAATAAGTTTTAATTCGTTTTAAAGCTGAAAAGCTGCGTTCGGCCGATGTACTTGTTGGAGCTATGGTGTAAATCAGCTTACATAAATTAGAAAATCCCACAAATGTATTTTCTAAATCTTTATCGATGAAAAATTGTAAAAGTTCTTTTAAATTGGAACAAGTTTGTACATCGGAATCACGATACATTACCGTTAGCTCAGACTTTAATGTTGGAAAATCGAATAATTCTGGGTACGTTTCTTTTAAATTTTCAAAATATTCCATCGGAAATATTTTTGAAAATTCTTTGAAGCGATCGCACTGCATCAAACCAAAAAATTTAAATTTATTTAAACATTCAAATCGTGTTTTAATTTCTGATATAACATTGGTGAACATTTCACAATAAAGACTTTTATATTGATCTTCGATACTTAAATTGTTACCGCGCCGTCCAGGTATGTTATCTATACCAACATTTTCTAAAATAAATTTCCCTAATTCAGTAAATTGGTTTTTACATGTTTCTAAATGCTCAACAAAACTATTTGTTTTTGAAATGAAGTATGTAATATCATGGGATTTAGTTTGATAAATATTATACAGAATATCAGTCTCCGGAAAAATTTTATTAAATAAATTGAGTAAAATTAAAAATTTCCCATTGGAAAATAAGGATAAAAATCCACGAGCAGAATTTTTTGTATTTCCATCCCACATATTATTTTTGTCATTTAAAATTAATGAAAATAACTCAATTAATTGGTTTTTATGTTCTAAAATAACGGGCACAAGTGTCCCATTATACTTCCAGTAGGAGCGAATTTTGGCAATCGTTTTGCAACGAGTTTATCAAGAGCTGCCATTCGTTTTGAAGAATGACTAAAAAAACTGACCATCGCCGATACGTCTCCGAAGAAAGATTGGCACGCTTTAATTTTTTTACATGAATGTGTGAGAATAATATTCAATTTATGTGCAAAACAATAAATAAAAATAGCGTTCGGAATTGATTGTCTAACGTTTGCTTGTAAACCATTGATTTCACTTGCCATTACAGGCGCACCGTCATAGCTTTGGCTGACTATTTTCGAATTTAATTTGTTAATATTTATAAAATTTAAAACATATTCAGCTAAATCGGAAGCTGTACGGGCATCAGAAACGTCAACAAATGAAATGAACCGCTCAAAAATATTGCCATTTTTATCGATAAACCTTAAAACCGTACAAAGTTGTGACTTGGTCACAACATCGGTAGACTCATCCAAGATTAGGGATACGCAACTGGTTTTTTCTACTTCCATAAAAATATATTTCTTTATAACTGTTGACACTGACGATATCAAGGCATTTTGGGTGTCGGGTGATATCCCTTTAAATATCGTAGCACTGTCTAAATGTGATTTTAGAGACGTGTTGTGCTCGCTTAATAAATTGATTAGCTTAATGTAGTTTCCCTTATTCAAAGAAGTTTCCGTCTCATTGTGTCCTCGGAATGCCAATTCCTGCATGCCTAAAAAACAAACCACGTCTATTAAATTTTTTAAAGTTCTTTATTTTGTTTAACTTTAGCATTGTGTTGTTGGATTGAAAGTTTACGTGATGCATCTAGAAAATTTTCTATTCGACTTTGGCTCCCAAATTTTTTAAATTCTAGAATAGAACAAAGATGGGAATTCGATTGTGTTCCGTGTCGCTTAATGGCCTTGCTTAAATTATTTAAGTCCGAAAAGCCTTGCCTATTCCATACAGTATATTCTTTGTTGAATAACAAACACGGCCAGCAATAAAGTTTGGACGTTGCAACGCAACCAGTTAGCCATTCTGTTGTTTTATAAAACTCTGGTGAGAAATATCGTTTACAATTTTTAATTTGAGTTACTATATTTAATTTTGGTGTCGGTTTTCCAATATGTATAAGTTTGAGCTTTTCTTCAAATGACCTCGAAACAAAAGATCTTTCAAATAAACTCTCAATTACACATGAACATACAACTTCCGATTGCATTATGGTAAAACGTAAAACCCGGTAGATATCCAATAAATGGCAAAGATCACACGAATTTACAAAAATGTATAATTCTTTAACCAAGACCCTCAATTCAAAAACAGTTAAATAAAATATTATGACATATATTTCTTTCAATTTTAAATTACGAACAAATGGCTTGCAAAATTTTTAATAAACTTTACATTTAATTATGGTTTGGCTCGAATAGCCAAAACCCACTATAAAAAAAACACAACCACTTTCACACGATTTAAATGAATTATTTAATAACTAGTCTGAATGTTAAGTACAACTTACAGCAAAACGAGACAGATTATTGGTAGTAATAGATTGAAAGAAAATAATTTATATCGCTCAAAATTCAAAACCAAAGTAAATCCATCGGTGAATCCCCATCGCCGTATAAAAAACTACATAAAATAAATCTTTATATTTCATATTCAAATTACATAAACATAAAGTAAAAATCACTAACACACTGACGCAAGTAGATATACATTTTTTTTAAAGTAATCTGCAAAACCAACACTAATGTACTACAAGCCTGATTCCGTAATGAGGTACACAGATCCCTTCTTACATTAAATCGCTTATACTTGGAAGGATTGGTGGGAAACTTCGTATGTTTTATTTTGTCTACAATTTATATAGTGTATCCGATCACCAATACTTTCATGTATAAGCGAAAAATCAGTTATGATAATCAGGCTTCTGTCATAAACGAGTAGCGCTGCTTACATATATTTGTGTTGGCTTTGACTAAATTCATAATGAAATATGAAACCAAAACCAACATTAATGTATTACAAGCCTGACTATCATAACTGATTTTTCGCTTATATGTACATGAAAGTATTGGTGATCGGATACACTATATAAATTGTAGACAAAACAAAACATACGAAGTTTCCCACTAATACTTCCAAGTATAAGCGATTTAATGTAAGAAGGTATCTGTGTACCTCATTACGGAATCAGGCTTGTTGTACATTAGTGTTGGTTTTGATGAAACACAAAATTAATAATGCTTCCCGCATGATTGTATTGCACACATACATTCCATAATTTTTGTTTTTCTTCCTCATCCCTTCACATAAAATATAACAGATACGTTCTATATATTTTGTGAAATACATATTCAATTCCCTATATAACTTTTCTTCCATTTCGTTTTTTCTAATACTTTGTGTTAGGGAACCATCAACTTTATGTTGAACGTAAAGTGATCGAAAAAAAATCAGAAAATAGAAGATAATACAGATGAAGGGAATTTCCTTCAGTGTATATTTCATAGAGAAATAATCAAATTTTATTTTAGTTCCCTTAAGAAATTTTATTTTATTTTACGCTTTAGTTTAAAAGGAATATTTATATATAGATGTATTTTTTACTTTTTTTTAAGGGGAAATATTTTTTTTTTTTAGAAATAGATTTTGTTAGTTGTTGTAAATTTGTATATTTAAAAATCCTATTAATAAGATCGCCTTCGAATTGTAGAATTAATGGGAATCAGTGCTTCCTTTGCTTCCAAAGACGCTACGCCCCTGCTTCTAACCCTACCACTTTCGTTGAGTTAAGTTGGATTAAGAAACTTAACGAAAATCCTAAACTCGACATGTTTCCATGATGAGATAATCCACGTTAATCCCGGTTAACTTCACCATGGAAACGTAGTAAATCGTGAAGTATGTGTGTGATAGGCTGTAACAAAAATTTGCTATATGAAGTTATATGGAAATATTGTCTACTTAAATTACATTTTTATTTATGAAAATTGTAATGATTAGAAAATTAAATTAATCTGATATGTAGTTTAAAGTGTGATTTTTGTATATCTGATTTATTTGTGACATTCTTATGATTCTAAATATGAGAAACTTGTAAATATGTACTTAAATTTTGCAGTAATTTCAAAATAAGCTAGTGTTACCAAAAACATAAATGTTTTAAAAATATTAAAGTTTATATTGTATTAATAAGTCAAAGCGTAGCAAAGTGGTCTACTAAAGATCCAAAAATGTTTAGTGACCGAAATATATATGTATTTACAGTGAGTTTAACATACAATTTCTGCAATTCTTAAGTACAACTTTCTAATATTTAAAATGAAAAAAATATCCCAAATGAATCAGATATACTAAAATCACAATTTAAACTACATATGGGATTAAATTAATTTTCTAATCATTACAATTTTCATAAATAAAAACGTAATTTAAGTAGACAATATTTCCATATAACTTTATATAGCAAATTTTTGTTACAGCCTGTTACTATATGAATATTGCTACGGTGTTGGGTCAACGAAAATTAAGTTGAGTACGGGTGATTTTGAGGGTATCGGATTGCCTTGAAAAATAAAATTTCGAAAAAAAAGGAAAAAAAAAGAGAGTCAGGAAAAATTACGCGGAACGTAAACTCGGAAAACCGAAAAATAAAAAAAAAGATAAAAGGAAAAAATTTAGGTCGAAATCGAAACCCCAGATAAACGACGACGATTCGTATTCGGTATTCGGTTACTTGGAAAGCTTTTTGAGTTGTTTATTGTTATAAAAAAAATATATTGTGTGAAAAGTAGTACTGGTGGGGCAACCTATAGAAAAAAAAGAACCCAAATAAAATTTACACCATACAGAAAAAAAATTAAACCCTAAAACGGGGAGCGTTTTTTTCTTGTTATTTTTGTTGTGAATCGAAATTGCACGCGTTGAGTTTTTTGGTGTGCGTGGTCCTATCTATAATATTTATCACTTTATTATATTAAAAAGAAACTTTTATTAATATTTAGAAGTTTATAGCAAGACTTTATTATTTTATATTTTATTAATACACATTTAATAATTTTTCTATAATAATGCGTCTTTCTTATTTGACGTCCATACTTGTAATCATTCAAAATTGTACGTACTTCATTGATATACATCTAATGTTTACATGATACTATATTTGGTATCCATATGATATATACATATATGACATATCCCTTTTTTTTTTTTTTTTTTAATATCATATGTGTATACATATATATTAATCATTAAAAACAATTCAAAAATTTAATATCTAATACGCTTTATGGCGATAAGCAAAAGTAGATGTCACTACCGCTGTGAATGTGGATTAAGCTTTCAAATTATTAAAAATCATTCGACGAAAAAGCTTTTGAATTAAACTTTTGATAAATAAAATTATAAGAAAACCATTAATTAATTTGGCCATAAAATGTTACACGCCTATTTCTTAGAAAAAAGTTTTGTTTTGACATTTAATCCACATTCACATTACTAGTGTCACCATTTTAGTTACATAAATTAATAAAGCGTATTCTTAAAACTATTACATTCATAATTCTTTTATAAATTAAAAACATCAATCTTATACCGATGTATACTCTTCATTCCATAACATAATCTTTTAGATAAGATGGTTTTCTCATGTTTCTTTTCGGTCTAAGATTAGTGTTTTCATTTCTTACAAATGTTTCTTCATTAATATTGTTCCTTAAATTCAATTCTTGATTATTATTATTGTTTGTCTTATCTATGTTTTGATTGATATTAGTTTCATCTTGGCTTTCTTCTATTTCGACTATCTCTTCTGGAATTAATTCAAATTTCTTACCTCTACTATCCTGTGTTAGGTGATTTCTATTTCTTTCTAAAATTCTACCATTTTCTTTAATGATTTTATATCGTCTGGGTTCTATATTTTTATCTAAAACTATTGCTGATTCCCATTCTTTGTTATTACTACTTCTGACTCTTATTTTGTCTCCTATTTCAAATTCATCTAAATTTTTAGCGTTCGTGTCATAATATGATTTGTTCACCTGTTGTCTTTCTCTAAGTTTCTCTCGAATATCATCGTTATTATTATATTTAAATATGGTAATATTCCTCTTACCTCTCTACCAAATAATAATTTATTTGGTGAGCCTATGTTATGTGCTATTGGTGTATTCCTATTTCTATTAATGCTAGATATGGGTCTTTATTGTCATAATTTGCCTTTTTTAATATTCTCTTTAAAGTTTGAATGTGACGTTCTGTCATTCCATTACTTTTTGGGTAATTTGGACTAGACATTATATGATCAAAATCATATTTTTTTGAAAATTCTTTAAAAGATTTGCAGTTATATTGAGGTCCTCCGTCACTTCTTACAACTAATGGTATGCCATGTCTTGCAAATATAGACTTTAAAATGTTAATTGTTGTGTAGCTAGACATATCCTTTAATATAGCCATTTCTACATATTTCGAAAAATAATCTACGACCATTAAATAATTATTGTTATTGAAATGACAAATGTCAGTTCCTACTATTTGCCATACTCCATTTGGAATTTCAGAATTTATTAATTCTTCTTTTTGGTTTGATTTCTGATATCTCAAGCATACTTTACAATTTGAAATCATGTTCTCTATTTGTGCACTCATATTGGGCCAAAATATAATTTTTCTACGATAGTGCAGTAACCTATACTTTCGATGATGATTTTTGAATTTAAATTATATAAGAAAAGGAGCCTTTGCGTCGTATACTAAAATCGTGTGGAAATATTCTCATTACACAACGATTTCTAATTATTGCTACACGATTTGTGAAAACCCAAATGTTTTAATGGTTTAATAAATTTGTGTTAATCCGTACAAGTTTGTAATTTTTTATGGCGCTACTTATTTATAAATGTTACAGGGCTATTGTATCGTAGAAAAAATAGCGTGTATAACTCGTGTGAAAATGAGTCATTGCAATACTCAAGTGATTGCAGCCCTCGCTATCGCTCAGGCTGCAAATTTCACTTTCGTATTGCAATGACTCGTTTTCTTCACTTGTTATACAATATACTATTCACGAGCTCTAAGTTTATTACATCAATTAATTTCCTGAAATCTTCGTTTTGTTTTTTACCCCATGTAAATATCTCATTTTTCTTTATTAATTTTCTCAATGATTCTGTAAGATTAGATACATTTGGTATAAATTTCGAAACATAAGTAATCATTCCCAAAAACCTTTCTACTCCTTTTTTATCTATCGGAATTTTCATATTTGTGATTGCTTTGATTTTATCATTATCAATTCGAATGCCTGATTCATCAAAAATATGACCTAAAAATTTTAGAGATTTCTGTCTTATTTTACACTTTTCTTTATTAAATTTAATATTGTTCTCTCTCGCTAAATTTAAAACTTTTATTAATATTTGGTCATGTTCTTCAACACTGTTGGCCCATATAATGATCTCATCTACATATATCTCAATGTTTTTTATGTTTGCATATATTTCTTTAAATTTTTTATGGTAAATTTCTGTTGCGGTCTTTATACCGTAAGGCATTCTGTTGAAACAATAGCGTCCGTAAGGAGTTATAAAAGTAGTACATAGAGAACTATCATGCGACAATTTAATTTGATAAAAAGCTTTACTACAATCTAATGTACTAAAAATTTTTGCATCGTTCATATTACTAGCAATTTCTTCAAACGTCGGCATTTGGTAAATTTCACTTAGTAAATTAGCATTTAAATTTTGAAGATCTAAGCATATTCTTAACGATCCATTTTTTTTATTTATAATAACGATCTGACTAACGAATTCAGTTGGTTCCTCAACTTTCCTAATAATAAATTGCCTTTCCATATTATCTAATTCTTCTTTAAACTTTTCTCGTATTTTAAACGGAATTCCCCTACATCTTTGTTCTACTTTCGGTTCATAATTTTTTTTTAAAGCGAATTCATATTCAAAATTTGGTATTTCACCTATCCCTTCAAAAATATCTTTGTAATTTTCAAAAATATTACCAGTAATTAAATTGATTCGTTTAACCAGCCTTGTCTTTTCTATTATTGGAAGACCTAAGATTGGTACAGACTTATCTTCTACTATATGATACTTAATATTGTAAATTTTATCTTTTATTCTTGATCTTAAATAGCTAATTCCTACAATGTTAATCTTCTCTCCGTTGTATGTTATTAAATTTGAATCACTATCATTCAGTTTTAAATTAAAATTTTTAATTGAGTTATAATCTAGAACATTACAGTCAGCCCCTGTATCGATTTTAAAATTTATTTTTAAATTTAAATCAACTAATTCAATTTTTTCATACCATCCTTTTTTACTTTCATTTGTATTTTTAATACTACCTAAGAAATTACTATTATTTTCATTATAATTACATTCATTATTTTCTAAACTATTTATTTTATTTGATTTGGGGTTAATTTTTATGACTGTTTTACACATATTTTGAAAATGTCCTACCTTGTTACATTTTTTACAGCTTTTGTTATATGCTGGGCATTTCCTGTATGGGTGTTGAAATCCGCACCTTCCACACTTAGGTTTAGTATGTTGATTTTGTTGATATTTGGTTCCATTAAAGTTGCTCGCTTGGTATTGATACTGTCGATTATATTGCGGTCTCTGCTGATATCTCGTTCTATTCATACACATCGTATTTCCTGCACTGTCACTTACTTGAAAACGTTGATTCGGCCTTTTTATTTCGTCTACTGTATTCGTGTCTTTTAAGGTTTTTAGTTGTTGATCCGCAATTTCTGATGTTTTACATAATCTAATGCACTTATCCAGATCCATCTCCTCTTCTCATAGTAATCTATCTTTTAGTTTATTATTTTGTATTCCACTTATTATTTTATCTTTTATTAAACTGTCTTTTATTTCTCCAAATTCACACGTCAAGCTTAATTTTTTCAATTCTGTTATATATTCATCCATGGATTCACCTTCATGCTGCGTTCTTTTAAAAAATATATGTCTATTTATGCTTTGATTTTTTTTTGTAGGAATACAATAATCTTCAAATGATTTCATCACCATTTCGTATTTGTCTTTATCTTCTTTTTGAATATTGAACGTTTCATATTTTTCCATGCATCATCGCCTATGATATTCAGCAAGACGGCGATTTTTACTTCATCATGTTTTTTATTTTCCTCTATTGCTTTTAAGTAGTTCTCGAACTTTATTTTAAACTTTTTAAAATTTTCTTCCATATTTCCACCAAATGATAATGGAGGTGGTGTTATCAATCCGTATTTGTCCATTTTAATATTTGTGATTATATTTAAGTATGATTTTCGAATGATATAAGCACGTGTACGTATATAATTTTCGTAGTTCACTTTAATTTATATGATTTGAATCTCTATTTAATCCGATCATCCGGCTGCGCCATATAATATTTATCACTTTATTATATTAAAAAGAAACTTTTATTAATATTTATAAGTTTATAACAAGACTTTATTATTTTATATTTTATTAATACACATTTAATAATTTTTCTATAATAATGCGTCTTTCTTATTTGACGTCCATACTTGTAATCATTCAAAATTGTACGTACTTCATTGATATACATCTAATGTTTACATGATACTATATTTGGTATCCATATGATATATACATATATGACACTATCCTGGAAAGATATTCCTAAACCTTTCAGTATTTGGGACGTAATACAGAAATTTATTGGGATAGGGGACTGAAGCGGTGTCACCCACCTCTCATCCTGAAGGCAGACAACGGTAAATAATTCCCGGACTGAAGTGGTGTCCGGTCATCAATAACAGATGAGTACCCTCAACTTTTAAAGCCAAACAAAAAAAAAAATTATATAAAAATTAGGAAACCCCAACACCATAAGTGTATTAAGTTCCTCAAGAACATTAGTGGAGGGGTCCAAAAAGTAGTAGAATTAATTAACTAAGAAAAATTTGTAAAAACAATTCAAAAACTTTTCTAGACATTTTTCTCGACGAGCGCAGCAAAGGTAGAATCGTCAACTATTGTTACCAGCAAGAGCGTTAACCCCCCCACGACCAACACCATTTCGATGGTAACCTCCCCGAACAGAGCTGCCGGGAATAAAGGCTCTAAGTGGTAGATGAGCAGGTAACACGCCTATCATATACTTCACTATATTGTCCGCTGGGGCACACCGTTCCATTCGTCAAATATTTTTCAAGAGGCATAAAGGTAGATTGCAATTGTTATTATACAAATATGAAAATTAAGATTTCATTTGTAAATTAGAGTTACTCGTATCAAGATATTAATACATTCTCAGTTTAAAAAATATTATTAGAATCACAGCAAGTGTAATAAATATAGCAGTGTTTTTAAAATTATTTTAATTCGTTTGATACCTTGGAGGATGGAGGGTGCCGCCCTCAAACCCCGCTTTCCCATACTTTATGCATATTTCAAGATTTCTAGATTGTTGAAAATGTTACAGGTCCTTAAAATATGTGTATTTTTATTTATTATTGACATAATGAAATTGAGAACTCCTCAAGACCGCTTAATATTCCCCCTCTTTGCACAACGAAGATAAATAAATACCAGAATTTATCAAAATCTTTTGGGTGTACTTTTCCCATTTCACATACTAAAATAACGAGCTCCCCAAAGCCGCTTAGCATTGGCCCCTTTCCAATAATTGCCAGAATTTTTCATTTTTGTTTTCCTTTTTTTATTTCACTTACTAAAACAATGAACTTGTTGGCTCAGAATCAACTTTACCAATATGTTTGGGAGGAAAATCCCAACTTCCAGCATCGACTTTTACACTCACAAAAAAAAAACAATAAATAAAAGGCGTTCGTTTCAATTTATATTTAATATTTTATTTTGATTTATTAACGACGTATGGAATGCTACTGATCAATTAACATTTTATTTTTGGTCGATCAATACATAAGTTTGTTTGTAATTGTCTATGTACAATTTTAAGAGTTTATAATGATACCGTACTTAATATTATTAATACATATTTAAAAATTTCAGTGTACATAATATAAAAATGAATCAATTAGATTTATAATTTAAATACATACAAAATAAATACAAATAAATAAACAAGATGGCAAAATATATGCTGTGCAAAGTGAACGTGTACCTATAAGGGTTTGTTCGGTGATCAAATACGCGATTGGCTGATGATACAGTATGATAATAAATGTTGTTAAGTTCGCTGACTCGCAGCGACCGCAACATGGCCCTCCTTCCAGTGAAACGCAATTCAAAACAAAATTTTTTTTGTTTACAATACATTACGAATTGACTCATTTAAAAGAAACTCCATGACGACTTGAAATACTCAATGGTAATTAAAGCCACTTTCATCAACAAATATTATTTTCTGTTGATCTTTTGGCTCATTTTGAGAAAAATGAGCATATTTACGGCGTTTTGAATTGAAGAAATGGTTAGCGCTATGGCAGCCGATTCTCGTAGTTTTTATTTTTCAGAGTTATTGCTGGATTTTCTCCTCTACGATTTGCTCAATTTTATTTAACATATTCTTAGTAATTTTAGACAATCTTTTGCCCTCACATTTTTCCACAATGATTTCCTCAACATCTTCCAAACATTTTTTGATAATTCAATTAGCGGTTCTCTTATTTATACCTGACCAGAGATGGGCGATTACGCGTCGACAACTAATTTTTACGCGAATGCGTCGACAACTCGTAGACAACGTCGACAACTCGTTGACAACGTTGACTATTCGTATACAACGTCGAAAACTTTTTTATGCCTGCAGTCGAAATATTTAGTAGCCGCTTCTTCTTCTATTTTTAGATAGATGTCACTAGCTGAATAGATATTTTAAATTTATTCCCAATATTTTTATTTTAAAAATTGAGTGTACAAATTTGAATTATGTCACATTGTTGATGTAATATATAAGTATTTTAGTAATTGTGCATAATTTACTCTATATTGTTGTATAGAATCGAATGAAAAATAACTATGATAGTCACTTAGTCAGTTCATGTACCAATGAGTAATTTATGTGATTTATTATCAAAATGTAACCTTTCTTTGATCCCTAGGTTAATTAGACAATGACTTATGTGTTAACAGACAGCAATATGATCAGACCGGCTAAATAAATGAGGAAATTAATCATTTCGTAGATTGTCGACGTTGTCTACGTTGTCGACGCCAAAAACGCAAAACATCGCGAGGTAATCTACGTAATAGATTACGCGTCGACAACCGCGTAGATTACATCACGTAATCTACGTCGCCCATCTCTGTACCTGACAGTTTTGGTGATTCTACAATTGATTTTCCCTCGGGGTTAAATAGTTCTGAGGTTGCTCTGAAACTTGCGAATCACTGCCGCGATTTTTATTTTCCGATTAATTTTCCATTTTTAGAAACACACATATTAAACAAATGAAACATTGGGCGCTTTCAGATCCGCAAACTGTTGGCATCATGTTTAGTGAAATCATTGCTAATTTGATTTGAATTACTAATAAAATTCTTAAATTTCATAGAGTTGGCCGTGATTTTACTCAACATGTTGCCAACTGTTTGGTGCTCTGAAAGCGCCCAATGTATAAAACCTTTCACCGATAGATCGAGTAACACATACCTAAACGATGATCAGATGTAAAATGAATTGTTACTTAAAATCGTTCAATGAATTAATTTAGTTCTATTAAGGAAGGGCTGCATTCGAAATGCAGAAATTATCTAATTACGAGTGTAATAACGAGAATCTCACTAGCGCTCGCTCGTGAATTAAATAATTACACTCGCTGGAAAACTATCACTTTTCTTTACTTGTAGAACAATCAACTATTTTCTATTCTATTGTAAATTGTCTTCTTCGTCTGATAGTGACGATGAAAGTGATTTTTTAAATAGTAATAGTAAATTATTTATAGAAATCAAGAAAATAAAGGCTGAAATATATTTAAATTAACTCGTGGATTTATTTCTTTAAAATTAAAATTCTACTGTGATACACATAAATTATAATCACCAGATGGAACTTTGTTCTATATTGACTAAAATTTTACTAACTTTCTAAAAATTATATGAATTTTGTTGTATGTATTGGTGTGAATATTCGTAATCAGGTAAACATTCGGGCGACTTAGAAAATGTCTACTATTAAAATGCAAAACATTTCTATACATAAAACAATTATTTAAAAATAATTGATATTGAATAATTTAAAAATATCAAAAAACGTTTTTTACTGTAATTAAAACAAAATAAAAAAAATACCTGCCCAAACTTCCATAATTCGAACTATTATGTGTACCGAATGAAATTTGTGATTTGTACATGAAGAATTAAAACTAAACGGCAATATATAATTATTATTTTTCTGTACTTGTTCTATTGCACATATTGTACAGTTTTTAAATAATCGTATTCATTCAAACTTTTTGTTCATTTTACGGCGAACATTTACCTTTTCATAATCCCATTTATTATGTATGGATGTGATCTTAAGCCGCATTGGCAAACTGCTTGCCAAACCATATGTTTTTTTGCCAAATTTTTCAACAGCTATGGTAGTAATTGCTCCGTCCAGTTCTTTACCTTTCTTTTTTATGTAATATTGGGGACCTGGAAGTGTCGAGAAATACATTTTGACGTAGGTCTCGTCGTTCATTACGAAACAAGAATCTTTTCTTTCGTTCAACCATTTATTGTGTTTCTTTGCTCGATCGATCCCTCTATTAAATAGTTCAACACTTCTTTTGGGGATTTTTGACTTCTTGTATGTCCGTAGAATATTTCTGGTTTTAGCTCGTTCCACAATCGATTTGGTTGTTTTGGTTTTTCTGGCCAAATCTCGCACAGACATCGAGGGATGTTTCGAAATGACTCTTACAATTTTCTGATCCAACATTTTATTTGGAGCACCTGATTTTTCTCCGGATCCGGGCTTGCGTGATACAGAAAGATTGATTTGACTTGATTTGATTGTATTATTGGAAACACCGGCCAATTTACCAATTTTTTTATTGGTATACTCGGGATGATCATTGCACAATCTAATTATTAAATCACATTTTTCTCCTTATGATGCGTCCATTTCGAAACAAATAAAACAAATGCCCAATTTGACGTTTATTCGTTTTTTTAAATTGTTTTTCTACAAAATAACGGTACCAGTTTTTTTCTTTTGCGTAGTAACCTATGAGATAATATAAATTTGGGAATCACAAATTTCATTCGGTACACATAATATTATTCGAATTTTTCCTTAAATCGAATTTATATTTTGGCAGGAGAATTAAATATATGTACATTATTCCTAACTTTTACATTTCGAATTATCTCTAAATCGAACAAAAATGTTTGGTAGATGATGGATGATTCGATATATGGAAGTTTGACTGCAATTGGGTAAAACCAAATACAATATTATTGAAATATTGAAAATGTCAGATACTGGATGTTGTACAGAAATTTTTTAAATTCTGCTGGGTGCTACTCTAGGCCATTTACTTACGAAGGCCACTATGATTTTGTGGTAGGCCATTATGTTTAACTTTTAAAATTCTAAGCTGGGGATAGAGTACTGACATTTTGAAAAATGTCAGATACTGGATGTTGTTTTGGAATTTGGAAATTCTGGTGATTACTAAACTTCTCTAGACCAATATTGTTCATGAAGGTCACTATGATTTTGTGGTAGACCATTATGTTTCACGCATTTGTGCAAACTTTAAGAATTCTAAGCTGTGGATCCCCTGCTCACTGTTTCCTTCGCATACAAATGGACTAGAGTAGTTTAGTGCACCAGAAGTTCAATTTATTTTAGCGTATAATTTCTCCCTTCGTAAAAATAATTATTCTTCCCTTGTAAATATTTTGTACATACATTGGGTGAAGTGAAAAAAACATGTAAGTGCTTTGATTTGTGGTTTTTGAAGTATCTGCTTGTAAGCAGGTGAATAAAATTTCAGTATATTCTTTATAGAGTAGTGAATTCTTAAAGTTTAAGTAACTGATTTCTCTATAAGTAAACACTTAAAAATTTCCTGATTTTGTGACAGGCCATTATGTTTCACGCATTTGTGCAAACTTTTAGAATTCTAAGTTGGGGATAGGGTATTGATATATTGAAAAATGTCAGATTCTGGATGTTGTATAGGAATTCGGAACTTCTGGTGAAAACTAAACTACTGTAGGCCGTTTGTAAACGAAGGCCACTATGATGCATTTGTGCAAACTTTGAGAGTTCTAAGCTGGGGATAACATGTTGCTATTGAAATATTAAAAAATGTCAGATACTTGATGTTGTATAGGAACTTGGAACTTCTGATGAAGACTAAACTACTCTAGGCGATTTGTACACGAAGTCTACTATGACTTTGTGGTAGGCCATTATGTTTCACGCATTTGTGCAAACTTTAAGAATTCTAACCTGTGGATCCCCTGCTCACTGTTCCCTTCGCATAAAAATGGACTAGAGTAGTTTAGTGCACCAGAAGTTCAATTTATTTTAGCGTATAATTTCTCTCTTCGTAAAAATAATTATTCTTCCCTTGAGAATACAACTTTCACAAAATATGCCATGGGAAATTTTACGAAAAAGCGATTATTACAGCAATAGTATTTAGATTGCCATGCAAAATACATACAACAACACGTTATTTCAGCGGTAATTTTACGATTTTCACCATAGCAACTCGATAGTTTTACGACTTTCACCATAGCAACGCGATAATTTTATGAATTTTACCATAGCAACAAGAAAATCCTAAACAATTATCTCTAAATTTGTAATTGTATTTCAATTTTTTATTATGATTGAATTTTTTATACACACATCAAAGGAAAAGCCATGCAAACAAAAGCTTGTCAAATAATTTGCATACAACATGACACAAATGGATGAATTGTGATTCAATCGCTGACGGGAAAGTTGTATTCTCTTACTAAATACAACACGTGTTGTAATTAATGATCGATAATTTTTTACTCGTTAAAACCGTGCTGCGCACTCGTTGAATTTTCAGCGCGGTTTTACTCGTAAACAATTATCGATAATAATTGAGCACTAGTTGTATTACGAATGAAAATATTTTGTACATACATTGGGTGAAATGAAAAAAAACATGTAAGTGAGCCTCTGTGTTCATATCAAAAACTTTAATTTTTTACGCTACTTAAGTGATTCTTTGTATCTAGGTTTGTCGCCCTCGGAGTACAGTAAGTAAAGCTTTGGTTTGCGACTTAAGGTTCTCTGGTTCTATTTTTTTATTTTTTATTCCTGATGGATCCCGGCGATGGTAAAAAGAAATTTATCACGCTGATTGTGGTGTTTTAAAATAGTGTTACTAGCTTTTCCTTCAAATGAAATTAAATCCACTGGAAGAGTAAAAAAGGGTGGTCTTCTTAACGATATGGGTATATATAGCCTACTGTTTGTAAGGCATTTCATTTAATGGTTTTATAGCTTTGGATGTTTCTTTTCTTGCGGCAGCGGGTAAGCTTGTAACTCCATAAAGAAGCCTACCAGACATTGGCGTGTTGTTACCGCAAATGCCATAATGGCTGTTATTTGTAGCACAGCTCTACATAACTTAAGAATGCATTTAAACTATATTTATATAATCGAGGAGAATACAGACAACTAAACCAATCACGTTTAGGTCTTCGATAAAGATGAACAGATAAGAATTCTAGGTCAACAAAAATTAACTGAGGATTAATTACAAACAATACTTTCTGATTTGGCACAAAATAAGCACCAAATTATTTAGATAAATGATTATGTAGAATTAAATTATCAGAAGTACTGCCTTAATAATAAGTAAAGACTTAAATGTATTACTTAAATTTTTTCCGGTAAGTACTTGTAAGCACAAGGTAGCTATTATTCACTTCGAAATATGAGAAAGCTTTTACTTAAAATTAGTACCTTTTATGGAAACTTTTTTTTATTCACTTCACCCATTGATACCCTTATAAGTTTTCTAGTAATATTTGAAATCTTCTTAAATGTTTTTATAATGTACCATTACTTATTTTTAATTTTTATGTAAAACGCCTAAATCTTTACCTTTATTTTAATTTTGAACTAATACTTATACGCTTTTTAAATAGTTAGTAAAATTTACAAAGTTTCAGTAGAAACTTCCAAGGTTTATATAGGCGTGTGAAGATTTTCATAAAATGACGTCACTTAGTAAAAAATAGTAAAAATTTCCCTGGCATTTATATTCAATAATTTTTCTTTTACCCCGATTTTCTTCAACTGGCGATTCTGAGCTTTCATTTTCATCTTTCAAAGTAAGTTCAAGTGGCATGCTATCTCTGATTTTAATGCACACTTTAGAAAATGTACAGCAAGCTGCCACAGTTTTAACACAATTTAGTTATTGCTGCTGCCACAGTTTTAACACAATTTACATATATTCACAATTTATCACAAACAACATTAGTTTTTATTTGTTTTGCTTACAGTTAGCTGATCTTAACTCCTTGTCAAATTTTTTTAGGGAGATAGGTCTATACTAAATTAATATAAAACTACAAATAAATAAATACATTTTCGATTACAGTGATGGTGCCTCCTTCAGCCCCTAGTGTAACGCGACTTTCAGACAACTCAGTCATGGTTAGATGGTCTGTTCCATCAAATGATGGGTTACCTATACAATTTTTTAAAGTGCAACATCGCGTAATTGGAAATATTGCGAAGACCGTTCCACGAACGCAATGGATGACGGCAAACGATGATATAAAACCTCATGAACGCTCGTATGAGGTAGATAATTTAATACCCGATCTTTTTTATCGTTTTCGAATTGCGGCGGTTTATTCAAATAATGATAATCAACTTGGTAATGTATCGCAGAAATTTTTATTACAACGCGGATCGGAACTAAATCCGGAAAAAAGTAATTTACCAATTCCCAAATTACTAAATATCGAGCCAATCTCAGATACTACTATCGCTATTCATTGGAAATTTCCAAATAATGCTATATTAACGCCTGTTGATGGGTTTTATTTGTATTATCGACCAGCGTCTACCGCAGGAGACTATTCGAAAGCAACAATCGATGGAATGGAATCGGAAATCTTTAAAATTGATCACCTTGAATCTGGAACTGCATATGAATTTAAACTACAGTCATTTACGTCGTCAGCGGCTTCGGAGTTCAGCGCTATTTTGACGGGAAAAACATTGAGTAAGAAATATAAACAATCATTATGCTACATTAATTTTACTAAACATTTAAAATCAATGTTTCAGAGCCTCACCCATCACACACTGATATAATACCTTCAATTATATCATCATCTGAATCAAAGGATGATGCTAACTCGTTAACATCGTACGCGATACCTGCTGGTGCTACAGTAATATTTGTAATCATTTTACTAATATGTGTATGTTTTTGCGTTAAAAATCGGAAAAGTTCATCGAACGAAGGTTTGTAAATTTATCTTGTTGCAATAGATAATTTTATAAATTATATTTATTATGCAACAGACAATAACACGGGTGAGAACAAAATCCATCACGGAGATCTAGAAGTCAGCTTTTCCAGTGGAAGAGGTATAAACTCATCGCATCATAAACGCAACGGCGATATGTCTAGATTGAATATAGTACAAAATCCATTAGCGCAGGATTGTACTACAGGGCTCGTTCCTGCAGAGGAAGAAATTGAAAAGGTATAGTATGTTTAAATAACATATTAGTTTACTAATGTCTCCCTTTTGGTTTTGTAATTAACATCCCTAACTAATAGTATTCAGAGAGACCCAAAATTCAATCCTTAACAGTTTCTTTTTATTTGAACGGATATTTTCTTCTTTAAATATTTTATACAAAAGTAAATTTGTGCCGATATGATTTTACACTTCAGTTTTTCGTTCGTAAAATTGATTTTTAAAATGGTTATATGGTTTTTATAAAGTCAAAACTAAAAAATCAAATGAACATTTTTTACATTTCAATCTAGACATACCCTAGGTACAGGGGGCGGATCTTGACTAAAAAAGTCTGGGGAATTTAAATACCAGAAAATATATTATTTTTCCAACCAAAATTTGTACATACAATTTTATTGCGTTACTACAGTAAATTCTAAATATCTTTTTTTTTGCTTAATTTCACAATGAATGTGAATTAATGCAAACCCACATGTGCTCAGTCAAACCAACACAAATGCTTTTACAAGCCACGCTGTCCCGATATATTGCATATAATAATATACATTAGTGTTAGTCACCCTCACCATGTATAAACGCGACATAAATTAAATATTCACATTTCATATTTAAATATAGATATAAAACTCACTAATATCACAGAATAATAAACATTCTGTGTTAATATATTCTGTGCTAATATACTGACACAAGTCAGTTTACATTTGTTTTATGATATCTGTCATATAAGAGAACAGTGTGCTGGCTTGTATAAGACATTTATGTTAGTTTCCGTTCAATAGGTCGCAGTTATGTTTTTGTTGACTTAGAGAAGAGAAGTTATATTCTGCTCTTGCGATACTGATTAGAAGGAAATTTTAGAGTTTCTCTACTTTCAAAGCAACACTGATCGTTTACATGAGTGTGCTTGCTTCTACATCAATTAGTTGCACCGATTCTGTGACGATAAAATTCATGTTATTTTATTTTAATTGCCCGCTTCCTATATGAATTTGTACTGAAAAAACAAAAATAACATAACATAACGTATAATTTTTGAATTCAGAATCGGGGTCGAGCGCGATATTTAGTCCTTCGAAAAACTACTGTATGCATTTTACTTTTGTGGAAGTTACATTTTAAGTTAGGCCCAAAATAAATAAAATATTTAAGCTCCAAGCCAAAATGTTGTGTATGTGCAAATCAGATGTTGACCCCAAAAAACCCTTTGTTGGCACGGTATAACTATAAAATGGTACCACTGGATAGGTGTTGAAAAAGACTTTGAATCTGCATTCAAGAATATTAAAGAAACGTTGATTTTTTTGATATTTTTTAACTTTTGTTGAAAATTGATCAATGTGCGAATTTTTTGCACACAAGTGTATCTTTTAAAACAGTAAAGTAATAATATATTATAGTACGGTTTACATCGCAAAAATATTATGTGGTTAAACCAAGACGATCATTTTGTTTTAATAGTATTAATTAATTAATATTATATATGTATTTAGTTAGGGTGCCTGTAGAACGCTTTGATATAATAGAACAATTTAACAATTCAAATTAAATGTTCGATTTTATATTCTTTGTGGCGTAGTGGTAACACACTGGACAAGAGCGCCATAGGTCTTCGGTTCGATACTCTTCCAATTTTATTTTTTTTAATGTTTAATATTATTTTTTTTAGTATTCATGTAATGACCAAATATTTTACTTTAAATTAAATATTCCACTTTATTTGCGATTTCCATCAACTGTAGGCGCATTGGTTTCTACGTAAGCAAAGGGGACAGTATTGTCAAATTGAATTATTTGACGGTTCTGATCTCTTTGTTCTATGGTTAAAATTTGCTCATATTGTGTTCACCAGATATCAGCTACTTTGTTGGAAATCGCGAATAGTTATTACAGTAATTACACAAGAAAATACGTTGTACACGTTTATGATGCGCCTAAACGTATGCGAACCTACTACAAATTATTTAAAAACTTTTATATTATGAGTTGTAGTAAGCCATGAGAATTTTTCGGTAAATAATTTTTTCCTGTCATAAACTACATTCTACATAGCATGCTTTGTTCGAAACAATATAACAATGGAAATTAAATAAATTTTATTACGTTGGATGTGTACAGTGTACGTTTTGGACTAGAGTGGCTAAGGTCTAGGGTTCGATTGTGGTAAAGGCATTTTAGTTTTGTTTTTCCAATTTACATTTTTTTGACGTGATAACGTTTTACGCTTACACCGTCTTTTTGTATGTTCACAAAATTAACACGAAATTTTGCCTTTGATCGTGGGCAATTACTCAACAACTGTCAGCATTTCCTCTAATATAAATGTAGAATTTCTTAGGTTGGTCCTTAGGCTCATGCCTCACGTATAATATTATCTCAATGACGACATCAGGCGGCGAAGCAAGGCACGCCACGAACCTCTAATTTCGCGCGATTTAAATGCTTGAACAACTGTAGCGAGAGAATGGCTCATCCGATCCGAGCAATTCTGAAGTCAATTTTTAAAGAAATAGTGGTGGTTAATTTATTTTAAATTAATTTTAAATTAGTTTTAATTTAAATTAAATTTACAAAATAGAATAGCGATTTGCAGGGCTTCACTGCACTATAGCGAGAGAACTCTTCATCTGATCGGAGTAATCCTGGTGCTAATTTCTGCATAAAAAAACTTGTGGCAGATAATTTATTTTAAATTAAAATAATTAATCTCCAAATAACATTAGTGAGAGAACGCCTCATCTGGTCGAAGCAATTCTGGTGTCAATTTATGCGCAAAAAATCCATTAATTAAAATTAAAATCTACAAAATAGCGATTTACAATGCTTGAGAGCACTGTAGCGAGAAGGGGCGTTCTCTCGCTATAGTGCTCTCAAGCATTGTAAATATCGAGCGCCTCTTCTGATCAGAGAAAAATGAATAACAAAAACAAAGCATATATTTCCAAATATTTCCAATATTCGTATCAATAAAACCAATCAGGAGTGGTTCTCCTTAAACACTTGTTAAACAAACTAATAAAAACTACAACATTTAATTTGCATTTAAAAATTAATATATTTTCGGAAACACTGCGTTGCCATCATCAGCTTATAAAAGTATTTAACCAGGTAGTACAATGTATTAACAAAAGATTTACATAAATATCAATGCAATGTTGAAATCGTCTCATTTGACGCTTTGTGTGTGTTTGTACACAATATTGACCTGCCTCAATGAGAATATAATATTGGGTAACTCAATGACAGGTTGCCATTATAAAAAAATTCAATGTTTATGTTTACATACATCAGAAAACAGTTTTGAATTAACAAATTGACAAAGAAAATTTTCAAAAAGAAAATAACTTTGTCCCACAACAACTTGCAACAACTTTGTCCCACATATCCGAACCAAAAGTGGGATGCAAAGTACTGTAAAGAACTACCATCAAAATTAAAGCATGAGTGGAAAAATTTCAAAGTTGATCTAGTGGAAAGTAGTGAATCGAAATTAGGACAGCTATTAGGCTCTACAAAAGACAAAATCAAAAATGTAGATAAATCTGAAATTTACAACATAAAGTGCAATTATTGTGATAAAATTTACATCGGACAATCGAGGCGAGCCATATCCGAAAGATACAAATTGCATCTGGCCTGTATTAAATCAAACAACAGTGAAAAGTCATCGGTGGTCAAAAAAATACTAGAATCCGGTCATAACATTGATTTGTCTAGCCTAAGGCGAATTCCACACCAAATAACTAAATTTGATAAACTTTTCACGTTTCTCTTAATTAATACAGAATTAAAAAGGCGCACTTCCGTCGAACGTAAAATTGTTCAAAAGGTTAATTAGCTTAATTATAGCTTAATCGAATCCTGAAACCCCTTTTTGTCGCCTTGACCGTTTGTTTAATAAACTTTGTTGCTGCATGTTAATTCTATGTCGAACTCACGTTGAGTGTACCAATCTCATCAAATCTCATTGATTTTAATTCCTGTTAATTTTATGTGATTTTATTTAGACACAAGTTTCAAAAAATAATATAACTGTGTGGTATACTATTAATGCCTTCAAGCTTCAACGATGTTTTGATAACAAAAATATTTATCGAATAAAAAGTTTATTCGGTGTAAACCCGGGTAAGTCTAATGAAATAAGTAAGAGACAATAGGTTACTAGATCCATTAGAATGCTGGTATAGCCGAAAAAATAAAACAAGAACCCTGAATTTAGATTTGCGCCCCAAAACGAGTTGTCTTTTTGAGTTGTAAATATGCGCATCTTTACAATTCACACAACAGTATCACCAGAAATTTTTATCTACACAGGGAATAACATACACAGCATTTCCACAATATAAAAAACAGAATTTTCTTTTCTTTTTGAAAATTTTCTTTGTCAATTTGTTAATTCAAAACTGTTTTCTAGTATAAACATAAACATTGAATTTATTAAATAAAAACCTGTCCCTGTCATTGAGTTGCCCAATATATTCCCATTGAGGCAGGTCAGGATATTGTGTACATACACGCACACAAAGCGCCAAATGAGACGATTCAACACTTGCATTGATATTTATGTAAATCTTTTGTTATTGGTTGGTTGAAAAGTATTGAAAGCGATACCTATTAACCAGTAGAGGAATCAAAATTTACACGCAATTTTAATATTTCGCCTTTCATTTGAACATATGAAAATCTTTATTTCGAAATGGCAATTCATTCTTTGTTTACAAGCCATTAGAAGTTGACGTGTCAGTGTATTCGTTTACAATGGAAATACCGAATATCGTTCAGTGATAAAATTTTCTATTGGGAGGTTTATCAGCAACAGAAATTCATACAAAAATCGTCAAAGTGTTTAAGGATTCTGCACCTTCATTTCCAACTGTGCATCGAAGGGTTTTAGAGTTTAAACGTGGTCGTTCAAGCGTTGAAGATGAACCACGTAGTGGACAACCAAAAAGTGCAACAACACCAGAAATCAATGAGCAAGTGTATAATATTGTGTGTGAAGATCCAAGTATGACTAAGCGTGAAATTACTGATACCATAGGCCTCTCCGACGAACGAATACTTCATATTTTACATGAAGAAATACGTATAAAAAAGCTGCTTGGAAAACTGGTGCCGCATTCGTTAACAATTCAACAAAAACTGAATCGAAATTAAATTTCTCAACGTAATTTGAAGCGTTTTAAGCAGAATAAAACCGATTTTGTGCGTAGATTTATAACTATGGATGAGACTTGGATCTACCACCGTGATCCTAAACTGAAACAAGAACGTTTACAGTGGCTGGTTGTTCAGCTCCAAAACAGGTGAAGTCAGAACAATCAGCAAAAAGGTCATGGTATCAGTTTTTTGGGATGCAAAAGGGATTTTGTTGATTGATTATCTTTAAAAAGGTAAAACAGTTAATTCTGAATATTATTGGAACCTTTTGAACCAGTTGGATAAAAAATAATTTTTCATCAAGACAATGCACGTGTTCACACGAGTCTTTTGATGATGGCTAAATTGAACGAATTAAAGTACGAATTGTTTGAACACCCACCTTATTCACCAGATTTGGCTCCCAGCGATTACTATCTCTTCAGAAACCTGCAATAATTCCTTCGTGGAAAGCGTTTTGCGTCGAATGAAGAAGCTATCGCAGCCGTGGAACAGTATTTTGGAGAGCTTCCAGAAAATCATTACAGAGGTAGTATAAAATTATTGGAGGGTCATTGGAATAAGTGTATTGAAGTTGGGGGAGATTATATTGAATAAGAAAACTAATTTCATTAAACAATTCACATTCCTTCATTTTTGCTTTCAATACTTTTTAACCAACCTGTACATTGTACTACGTGGTTAAATACTTTTATAAGCTGATGATGGAAACGCAGTGTTTCCGAAAATATACATATTAATTTTTAAATACAAATTAAATGTTGTAGTTTTTATTAGTTTGTTTAAGGAGAACTAAAATAAGTTTTATTTGTCACACTTGTTGTCGTCTATAAGTTTAAAATTTATTCGTATCAATATTTCCGTTTAAAAATTTTATTTGACCTCTGCAATACATCATGAAATAGTGGCTTAGGAGTTATCTAATTAGCGTGGTAAAATAAATTTCTCGTTGTTCGATAATTGTGCCGCCCCGGTGGCATAGTAGTTAGCATGCTTCCTTTAAGCTCCTGAGTTCCCGCCGCGCCGGTTCGATTCCCAGCGGGTGATAAACAAATCACGGCTGATTAATGTGGCAGCATGTTATTGGGTTTTTGTTTGCTACCCAATGGGTAAAATAAATAAATATTTTTGCCGTGAATTTTAAAATTAAAAATTATTTATATTCATTGTGGATTATTTCAGTTAGTCGCAAGATAAACAATAAAGAAATTTCATAATAAGAAATCTAAAAAATAAAATTAAATGAAATATAATTAAAAAACATAATTTATTTTAATTAATACAATATAAAATTAAAAATTGTATAAAATTTTATAATAATTTTAGATTTATGCGTTGAATTTTGAAAATATGGTTTCTACAGCAAAATTATTGTTTATTATGATAGCTTATTTTATCGACATTTTGGATTGAAAAATTTGGAAAAAAAAGTCTTAAATATTGCAATTCAAACCTAAACATGCGAATTGACCTTTATTTCAAATTTAAGGTTTAACACATACTATCGAAATTTATGCGAATGAAGTTATTCTTAAAATAAAACTAGATTTAACAACAACAACAAATTGTATATATGTACATATGTGTTTAAAAAAGTATACATTCGGGCGAATTAAAAAAAAAATGTTTTTCTATAATAATATGCGAATGAAATATATATTTCATGCCAAAGAAAATCGATATTTCGAGATTTTCAACAATCGGCAAACATGTCGTCGGTAGACCCATGTGTCTACTTTAATCATGCCAACCCGTTTCAAAAGTTATTGGGGTTTACCTAGTTAATCCTAGATTATACGAAAATTTAAAAAATTTTGTCTTATGCATGTCTAAGAAAATCCATATCTCAAGATTTTCCCCGATCGGTAAACATCTCACTATGATATTTAGGTAGGCCTAAGTGTCTACTTTAATCATGCCAACCCGTTTGACAAGTTATTGGGGTTTACCTAGTTATTCCTAGATTATACGAAAATGTGAAAAAATTTGTCTTATGCATGTCTAAGAAAATCGATATCTCAAGATTTTCCCCGATCGGCAAACATCTCACTATGATATTTGGGTAGGCCTTTGTGTCTACTTTAATCATTCTAACCCGTTTGAAAAGTTATTGGGGTTTACCTAGTTAATCCTAGATTATACGAAAATTTGAAAAATTTTGTCTTATGCATGTCTAAGAAAATCGATATCTCAAGATTTTCCCCGATCGGCAAACATCTCACTATGATATTTAGGTAGGCCGAAGTGTCTAATTTAATCATGCCAACCCGTTTCAAAAGTTATTGGGGTTTACCTAGTTATTCCTAGATTATACGAAAATGTGAAAAAATTTGTCTTAAGCATGTCTAAGAAAATCGATATCTCAAGATTTTCCCCGATCGGCAAACATCTCACTATGATATTTAGGTAGGCCTAAGTGTCTACTTTAATCATGCCAACCCGTTTGAAAAGTTATTGGGGTTTACCTAGTTAAT
Source organism: Tipula helvola (assembly GCA_963556165.1). NCBI lineage: Eukaryota > Metazoa > Arthropoda > Insecta > Diptera > Tipulidae > Tipula > Tipula helvola. The sequence goes on along the minus strand of OY744481.1, from coordinate 219,284,186 downwards.
CCTAGATTATACGAAAATTTGAAAAATTTTGTCTTATGCATGTCTAAGAAAATCGATATCTCAAGATTTTCCCCGATCGGCAAACATCTCACTATGATATTTGGGTAGGCCTAAGTGTCTACTTTAATCTCGCCAACCCGTTCGAAAAGTTATTGGAGTTTACCTAGTTATTCCTAGATTATACGAAAATTTGAAAAATTTTGTCTTATGCATGTCTAAGAAAATCGATATCTCAAGATTTTCCCCGATCGGCAAACATCTCACTATGATATTTGGGTAGGCCTAAGTGTCTACTTTAATCATGCCAACCCGTTTGAAAAGTTATTGGGGTTTACCTAGTTAATCCTAGATTATACGAAAATTTGAAAAATTTTGTCTTATGCATATCTAAGAAATCGATATCTCAAGATTTTCCCCGATCGGCAAACATCTCACTATGATATTTAGGTAGGCCTAAGTGTCTACTTTAATCATGCCAACCCGTTTGAAAAGTTATTGGGGTTTACCTAGTTAATCCTAGATTATACGAAAATTTGAAAAATTTTGTCTTATGCATGTCTAAGAAAATCGATATCTCAAGATTTTCCCCGATCGGCAAACATCTCACTATTATATTTGGGTAGGCCTATCTGTCTACTTTAATCATGCCAACCCGTTTCTAAAGTTATTGGAGTTTACCTAGTTAATCCTAGATTATACGAAAATTTGAAAAATTTTGTCTTATGCATGTCTAAGAAAATCGATATCTCTAGATTTAATATGTTTAATAGAAAAATGCCAATGTATGTATTGATATATTGAATGAAGTTGGTTTTGCCGTCTCATCAACAAGTTCCTCATCCAGCAGCAAAAATTATGCTTGACACACTAAACACACTAGATTTTCTTTTTCCTCAAAATTTATTCAGCACAAATTGTTTAAGATGTCAATGATTTTATAACTTCTGTCGTAAATTCACGCCACTTGCATTTTCAGCAATGTTTAAATAATTATTCTACATTGTAGTACCACTTGTACCATCACTAAACCCAATCCAACGATATAAGCTCGAAAATTTTGAGATATCGATTTTCTTAGACATGCATACATAACTAAGACAATCACATTTTCGTATAATCTAGGATTAACTAGGTAAACCCCAATAACTTTTGAAGCGGGTTGGCATGATTAAAGTAGACAGATAGGCCTACCCAAATATAATAGTGAGATGTTTGCCGATCGGGGAAAATCTTGAGATATCGATTTTCTTAGACATGCATAAGACAACATTTTTTAAATTTTCGTATAATCTAAGATTAACTAGGTAAACCTCAATAACTTTTGAAACGGGTTGGCATGATTAAAGTAGACACATGGGTCTACCGACGACATGTTTGCCGATCGTTGAAAATCTCGAAATATCGATTTTCTTTGGTATGAAATATATATATTTCATTCGCATATTATTATAGAAAAACATTTTTTTTTTAATTCGCCCGAATGTATACTTTTTTAAACACATACATATACAATTTGTTGTTGTTGTTAAATCTAGTTTTATTTTAAGAAAAACTTCATTCGCATCGAAATTTCAGGTTGAAAATATGTATACTGAAATGGCAAAATGATTGTTTATTATTTAATATTATTGAAATTTTGGGTTGCAAAAATTGCGAAAAAGGGCTACAATTTTCATTTTTGAGAATAATTTCTTTTATTGAAAAATTATGTTTGTAATTTAATTCAATTGCATAAACGTAAAATTTTGTGCACGAATGGAAATTTTGAAAAAATTAAAAAATGGTTGTGTTATTTGTTCAATTTTTTCTATGAAATAGGTACATCTTGAAATTCATTAGCTTAATAATTTTAGTTCTATGTATATTGGTCTAAATTTAAAAATATAAAAAAGTAAGAGTTATTCTTATTAGTTAGTTCACAGCTTCATAGAAATTTACGAGCTTTATAGATCGGGAGCCGTGGAGTAGAAAAAAGTAATGAGCAAGTACACGACCAAATTTTAGATTCTTAAAATCAACATTTCAGTCTGGTTCAAAATACTGAAACTAAAAATTATTTTCTGGTGAGCACATCATGTATCTTTGAAGAGAATTCGTTATAAAAAAAAACGAGGAAGCGCACGCTTGAATTCCGTCTGAAAAATAAATGTAATATCCCAAGTATAACAAAAATTGAACTCATTCATAAGTTCCAAGTTTCTTGCCATTCATCAAAATTATCGTTGGAACTTAGGTAACCCACATATATCAAGTTCCATCGGTTTAGTATTTTTGTTTCACTTTTTATAGGAAATCTTATAATATAATGGAACTCAAACTTGTACTCAGTTCCAGAAAAATGAATCATTTATTTGAAGTAGTGATACGTGGGATATGATTTTTTGGTTGAGTATAGTTTTTATTTTTGTTAAGCTTATTTTTGTTACGTAAAAAACGATTTTGTATTGTGGTATATGTTTTATTTATTTTTTTCAAATAACGAAACGAAACCAAAATAAAAATTGTGTTATTGATTTAGATAACACAACGATGATTTTGAGTATTTTGATATCGGGATTAGTGTAAAAAGACTAAAAATATTGTGGTTTTCCGTTATAGCGTTACGTTATGGTACCGTTATGCCAACACTGATAAAAACCTTCAAAATGTAAATAAAGTCAAACCTGTTTTTATGCGGTAGATAGGGACCGTACAAAAAAACCGCACAAAAAAAATATTCACAAACTTCATAAATCACTATAATAAATAAATGTGTTTTGTACAAAAATTTAAAAAAAAATTATTTTTATTCGGTGGAGAGCGACCGCATAAAAAAAGTCTTCCTTAGAAAACATGTCAAAGTTTTACGAAATTAAATTATACATGGAAACATTTAAACAAATTTTAATTTCTAATTTTAAAATAAAACGGTAAATTTCCTTTTTTCTTACATCATTATGTATATTTTTTTAGTTTATGTTCAAGGTTAACAATTAGTGTGGCTATTACTACGCATTTCGTTAGTTGTGAAATAAACATTTCTTTAACTAAATTATATCCTTTGTGTGCAAGATGATAGATAATTACATATTGAAAGGACCCCGCAATAATCAATGGAATGTTGACAGCTGCTAGAATTCTGACAGCTGTCAACTGTCAATTTTTCAAATCTGACATCAGGGGCCTTACCACCGACTCCGCCGGCGTTCGTTGTTATTCGCTTTTATTTTTCTGCTTCGCTTATTAATACCCAACCACAAACAACGCAACGCTAAAAGCGAACATTCGTTTATTCTACTTACAATATTATTTGTGAAAACGAATTTTAAAAACGCCAAATTACTTTGGTACTAAGCATTTTTCTTCGCTTTGTTGTTCGCCATAAAATACACCGCGTAGATCTCCCCGTTTATCATCGAAAAGAAGCGCGTTCGATTCTTGTGGTACCGAAATTATGTTTATTTAACGCCTAAAAGCGTTCATATTTTCGCTTCGCGTTTTGTGTGGTACGGAAATTGCAAAAGCGAATCAGCAACGAACGCCGGCGGAGTCGGTGGTAAGGCCCCAGATTTGAATTCAGCGACCTCAAAAACATAAACTTATATATTTAAATAATTAAAATATGCTTTTGACATCTATAAATAGTATTTAAAATGAATAGTTTTGTATCGGATCTGTGGAGTTTGGAGCTCCGTAGCTGCCAAAATATTGAATTTGGAGTTTTGTGCCCATGGAGACTTTTGTTCAGGATGATAAAATATACAACATATCAAAAATTCAGAAAATTTGACCGAAATCCAATTTCCATAAGATTATTGCGGGGTCCTTTGCTGGAATATAAGAATATTGAGCTTGTCTAATGATTAATGAAATTGGCTGATGCAATAGGTATCAAAATGGCTGAGGGGTTGAAATTGTCGAGGTTATAGAGTACGCGGACTTTATACTAAACGCAGGTAATTTTCTACGCTACTTTTATAACCATGGTTGATACCCTGGTGTTACTGAGTATATGAAAGTATAAGTAGAACTACCGTTTGTAACATAATTTCATAAGTCACCGAGAAAATCGAAAAAAAACTTGAATTGTCACCCATTTCCATGTCTTAAAATCAAGGAGAGTTAGACAAAGCTGTGGTGTAACAACTCCAGAAGGTATCTGGCCATTGGATTGTACGTATGTGGAAATATTGAAGCCTAAACAGTTTGCTGACAATTAAAAAATACCACCTAAGTAATGCCAATTTGATACCCAGGACCACTTGAGTAGCTAAAAAAATTAACGCTTTTTGCTTACCCTCGCAATTTTTAGTTAAACAGTAATCCGCTACAAAACTTACTTTTTCAACGTTAATTCCCAAATGTGGTGATACATTGTGAAATTAACTGAAGCCTCCTGGTACTCAACCTAGTAAATCAGGTCGGGATATAAGGAAGAGAAACAAGGATTTCTTTGTTTGTTCATAGTTTTTAAGTTGTGTATTGGGAGATCTTAAATGTTTGCCAATACAGAAAATAGTTACTAAAAAACTTCTAGTAGCCACTAATTAACCAAGGATCAAAATATATTTTACACACTGAAAAAAAAGAAGTAGAGAACTTACTTCTTTTTATTCATTCTACCCTCTTATTTCTTAGAGAATGAGGGTAATGGTCAGATATGTTGGCTGAACTACAGTATGTTCCGCAAGGAAATATCTCAAAGAAACAACAAAATCTCAATAAATAAACTAATTGATATTTATTTCTTATAATAAACATTAAAACTAATTTCGCAAATCCAGTCCAGTAAGCAGTCCAGCCGCCATTGGTGTATAATATAATCTGACATCTCCTAGTGCTTTAACTTAATTTGGCCGCATATTGTGGAATAAAGTATTTTCAAATGTTTGTGGAACGCGAACGTACTAACCATCACATTTCCAAGCAAATGGTTTCTTAACGAGATCAGTTTCACTTAATCCAACGCAATTTAAATGGTACAACGTTAAACATGTTACACACTAGACTTTAGAATCGTCACGATTAGCTTTGTTATTACAAATTCTGCATATACTCATTATTTAAGATTTAGGAAACTTTATTAATATTGTAAATAAAGAAAATTTAACAGTTTTGTATAGCACGATAATAATACTATTACAAGAGTTTATATATAACAGTAATTGGCACAGGTATGATTACAATTATTAAGTAGAAATTTTATTTAGAGGGAATTAACTTTGTCAAAATAGAATTTTGAAACTCATTTTATTGTTAAATATACATTTCACTCCAATTTTTTTGCGATTTTTATTGATTTATTTTATTTTTATTTATTTTTTTGCTTTTATTTAATTTTAAACAGTTAAACAACAATAAACAGAAATTTTACTAAGCTTTTATGATTATTGACCTGTCCTCTTCAAAAGACAAAAATGGAATCGATATAACGATATTCTTAGTATTTTGATTATATCTTTCTTATTTTAATATAAATCTTTATAATCGTGAATTAATCCCTCAAAAATATCTTTCTGCATAGGACAATACACAAGATATATATGGTTTGGCGAGAAAAAGTTAAGAAAATTCAAGTTTCCATAAGCAACTTTATTAAAAATTTCGTCAACTTTGGCACTATAAATAATTTTTAAATAACCCTGTATCAATCCCTCAAAAATACCTTAAGCTTTGTCAATAAAAAAAAAAAATATGCGAATTGATAAATATTTGTAGCCACAAATTGATTTTTACTATACCCTTATCTTTTGTGAATGGACCTGCATTGGTTTTATTCGAGTTTTAGGATATGGCTGTCTATTTGTAAATTTGTAGCTGTTTCAGTTTATATTGTATTTAATTTTTAATTTTCTATTTAATTATTTAGAGGGAAGGGTAATAGGGATTGTTTTTGTAACTGTAGCCCAAAATTTGAATTAAATAAATAAATAAATAAATAAATTTTGGTTAAATGAGTACCATACAGCCTTAATGTCGACAGAGTAGCTTTAGAGTAGATAAGTGTGTAACTGGAAACCACATTACTTTGCGATTTCAGATTCCACATACCGAAAATAATCTAGCTGAAATTATTTCTATTGGAACTTCACAAAATGGAATTAAAATTTCAACAACTTGCGCACTTACTTCATTTAGTTCCTCAAGAATTTTAGTTTTTTATTTAATATTCATTTATGTACAAATTTTGGAATCTTTTTCCATAAAATCTAGCTTCCATATCCGTTAAAACGACTTCAATGGAATAAATGTGTGTTACAGGAGATTAATATTGCGATATATTTTTTGCTAATCAAAGTGGGGTAAATACCCCTATTACCCAATCGATCCGTCCCTTCCTAGATACAATTATTATTAAAAAGTGATTGGCACCTTAGCTAACTAAATTATGGTAAAAATACGTGAAATCGAATTTTTGTGGAAGTCATGTTTTAATTTTTAGATTTTTATGTTTAGAATGTGTAGCACTAATTAAACAAAACATTCGTCGGTTTGCGAGAACAGTGACACATCTCAAAAATGGCCAATTTTGAGATAATAGGAAAAAAATCCTTTAAATGTAACAACCTTTTATCTGGCATAGTGTCACTTCTAAACTACCCATAGTTTTCAATAGATGTGACGTTGAATTTGATGAGTTCAACTAATTGAAAAAAAAAATTCAAATCGATTTCCTCAAAAATATGATATTTTGTGATATGTCACTGTTCACGCAAACCGACGATATATGGAAATAATTTTCTTGTTGTTGTTATTGTTTTTTTAAAAATAAAACAGCCATCAAGTCTTTATTGGAAACCCAGTTTTAGACATACTAAGAAATCAGCGTAGCATCTCGTTTTGTTTTCTTGCAAAATACGTTAAGTATATAAACAATTTGTAGATTGTCATATTAAACGCACTTTGCAAGAAAATGGAAATAGATATTGCGCTGACTTTTTACTATATGACTACTAATATATTATTATTATTATTATTACTTGAGGGCCATGTGGGGGCTCAAGCCACCCCGCACTGCGACCTAAAAGATCTTTTGTGCATAAGCCCTACTTAATTATCCGTCCAGTCAATATTTAGGCTCTTAATGAATCTGATAATACTGCCTAACGGTACGTGATACATACTATCCGGGCTCGACTACTAATATAACTAATGGAACTACATAAATGGGAAAAAAGATAAAAAAAAAAAAAAAAAAAAGATGCAGATGGGAGAAAATTCGAAAAGAAAGTTTCGTCGGCTAATTTGAAAAAGAAGAACGAAAAATGGGAAAAATGGTACCAGTTTTATAATTATTTTATAATCCCATTCGTTTATTTTAAAATGAGCGCAGTTGATTTTTTCTATAGCATTAAATACAATTTGACACTCTGTACCTTAAAAAACAACAACAACAAAAATATTTCCCATAAATGTTTGAAATCAGCAGACAGCGATGTCCGCAAGCGATTTGTCACCGAACGTCACGACCTCAATAACTAATAAAAGTGGAGCATAGTCCAAAGCGACAACAAATTGTAAACGCTCAAAAAATTGCTTTACCAGGCAATTTAAATCAAAATGAACTAGAAATTAATTTAAATAACTTTGGTGTGTTGAACCATAAGGAAAATAAAAGTGCATCGTCGACAACAAATGACAATAAAATAAACAGTAATGTAGGTCATTGTTTAGTGCAAACGGGAATTGACCTGTATATTACTGTCCGATCAAAACGAAGGAGAAGCCCTATAGCTAATTCACTAAGTTAGCTACCGTTGAATTAACACAAGCCAATAGGTATTCTTGCTTGGTTGTTGAAGATCTGCCGCCCGAAAAAACTCCAAAAACTGAGAAGCCGCTAAAAATCTATTTGAGAGAAGAATCAAATAGAGAACTTGCAAAAATGATCGAAGGTGAATTTTATATTTCCGTTATCAAAAAAGGAGATATAAAAGAAACAAAAATTCAACCGCTCAACATTGATGCTTACAAAGCGTTAATTAAGCATTTTGATCAAGTTGGTAAACATTACTACACGTACCAACTAAAGAGCCAAAAAGGATTAGTTGTAGTATTGAAAGGAATGGAGAGTTACGTAGATGCAAACGAAATACAAGCTGCTCTCACTGAGAAAAGTTTCCAATGCAAATCTATAACCAATATGTATTATTAATCGGGAGAAGGCGCCGCACCCATTGTTCCGCTTGGAATTAGAACCAGACAATAAAAAGGTCGAAGGCAAACATGCAATATATGACCTAAAATATCTACTGCACAGAAAGGTTACCATCGAAGAACCCAGGAAAAGAAATGGGCGGGTATAGTGTGTTAAGTGCCAAGAATATGGACACATTAGAGCGTATTGCACTTTGAACGATGTTTGTGTTATATGTGGTGAACTCCATAAAGCAAAGGCTTGCAATAAAGCCAAAAAGGAACCATCAGTGAGAAAATGCAGCAACTGCAATGCAAATATCACAGCTAATTATAGAGGGTGCCCAATTTATCTTGAATTGAAAAGGAGAATCAATTCAAAGCAGCGAGCAGAACAACGAATGCTTAATCTTCATTCTGCAGCTAAAACTAAAAAAGAAGCACGCCCAGAAATTGTAAACCCAAACGCAGAAAATGAAAACCAGTACGCATCTGTCAACGGTAGTGTGCACCAAGGGGTGTCATACGCAAGCGTTCTTAAAGGTACCGCTCCTAAAGTGCAAGCAAGTGAAAAGGGAAATATCTCAAAAGCTTTAAACAAATTGACTAATATGATGCAAAGCTTCATGGCGATAATGGAGAGAACCATGGATCTAATGATGCAGAATATGAACACGCTGATGCAGATAGTCGTAAAACGCCAAAAATGGCCATCATCAAAATAGTTATATTGAATGCAAACGGCCTAGTACAACATAAAGCGGGGGTTCAAGCATTCCTCACTCAGCACAATATTGACATAATGTTAATATCCGAAAAACGCTTCACCAAAAATAGCTATTTCAAAATTAATAGGTACTCTATTTATGACACCAATCACCCAGATGGGAAAGCACATGGAGGCACTGCTGTATTGATTAAAAGAAGATTAAAACACTATGAACTTACGAAATATGAGAAAGAACATATACAATCAACGAGCATCTGTCTGCAGGAGTGGTCTGGAAACTGTGTCATATTGGCAGTGTACTGTCCTCAAAAACATGCTATAACAAAATTCCAGTTATTGGATTATTTCAGCCAGCTGGGTAATACATTTCTTGCGGGAGATGATTATAACGCCAAATATACTCATAGGGGTTCCAGATTAACATCGCCTAAAGGCAAACAATTTTGTCAAGCTATAGAGGAACAGTCCCTGGATAATTTATCTGCCGGTAACCCAACTTACTGGCCCATGTATAAACAGAAAATTCCTGAATTAATTGACTTTTGTGTAACTAAGGACATTCCACGTACATATGCTAAGGCCACCGATTGTTATGATCTGTCTTCTGATCACTCACCGGTAATAGTAACAGTGAGTACCGATGTCTTAAGGAACGAAGTGCCCAACCGTCTTACAAACAAGTAAACTAATTGGGATCAATATAGGAGGCTAGTTGAATAAAATTGTCTACTTAATATTTCTCTGACCACACCAGCTGACATTGATGCGGCGGCCAAAAATTTAAAAGATGTCATGGCATGATCAGCTGAAAAGGCTACACCCGTCATATGTAGTTCTGAAAAAGTTAATAAACTGTCACATAATATACAGGAACTAATCCAGGAAAAGCGAAAAATTCGCCGGCAATGGCAGTAAAGAAAATCACCGTTAGTGAAATGGAGCTTATTTAATCGAGCTATCATTAAATAATTAAATCGAGCTATCAAGGCCTCAAGATTTGCTTTGCGGGAAGAAGAAAACCAGAGCGTCCAGAACTATTTAAGTGATCTCTCGGCAACCGGAGGACAGATTATTCTTTGTGGAAGGCAACAAAAAATTTGAAAAGGCCAACAAATTCGAATCCATCGATTAGACTACCAACTGGAAATTGGGCGAGAAGTGATGAAGAAATAGCCAATGCCAATGTATTCGCACCACACGAAGAATAGAATAATTTCGTGTACCCCAGCAAATGGATGATGGTTTATCCTACAAACCAAATAACATTCATATTCAACGCGATCATGGGAACCAGTTATACTCCTCAAAAATGGAAAATATCTTTGATCACAATGTTACATAAGCCTGGAAAAAATGAAACGCAGATCTCATCATATCGTCCAATAAGCAAGCTGCCCACAATATCAAAGCTATTGAAAAAATGTTACTAACAAAATTGAAACCAATGTTAGAACAACGGCACGCTATTCCAGATCATCAATTTGAGTTCCGAAACCAACATGGTACCACTGAGCAAATACACAGAATTGTAAATGCAATCAAAATCACCTTCGAGGAAAAGAAATATTGTTCTGCTGCTTTCTTGGATATAGCACAAGCAGTTGATAAAGTTTGGCACGATGGACTAATATAAAAAATTAAAGAGCTTCTACCGAAGAAATTTCACTCAATTTTGGGAAACTACCTTATTCAAAGGCAATACATGGTCAAACAAAATAGCGCGACTGTGATGATATTAATGCAGGTGTCCCGCAATGAGCATAAATGATATTAATGCAGGTGTCCCGCAAGGCAGCGTTCTAGACCCAATATTATACTTGTTGTACACAGCCGATTGAATGTAACCAACAAAGTAACAATATCAACATTTGCCGATGATACGGCCATCCTGGTGTCACACAATAATCCCGAAATTGCCTAAAAGGAGTTACAGAATCATTTAAACAAAATCGCGGACTGGCTAAAGACATGGCGAATAAAAGTGAACGAAAACAAATCAACTCACATCACATTCACGCTGAACAAATGTACCTGCCCACCAGAGAAATTAAGCGATACAAATATTCCTCAACAAACGAAGGTCAAATACTTAGGTTTCCACCTGGATAGAAGGTTAACGTGGAAAACTCATATTGATACAAAGCGCATCCAAATAAAAATTATATTTTCCAAAATGTATTGGCTGATGGGAAGAAAATCTCAGTTGTCATTAGCCTATAAAGTTTTACTGTACAAAACGATAATCAAACCCATATGGACATATGGTATCCAGTTATCCAGATCCACCAGCGCTTCAAACAGAGAGCTCCTGCAACGAAGTCAAGCGAAAATACTTCGCAGTATTACTAATGCTCCGTAGTATATTCGATATAGTAATATACATGACGACCTTACTATTAAAACCATTAAAGAAACAATTAAAGAATTCAGTTCTAAATATTACTCAAAATAAGCGCATCCCAACGAATTGGCCAGGGATATATTAAAACAGCCACGATTTAGGCGACTGAAAAGAACAGATCCTCTCGCACTGATGAACCTGTGAACCTGTAAATTTATTAAATATTTATGTTATACATAACATATGTATGTATAAGTATAATCTAAATTAATTATATTGTGAGCAGTAACAATAAGTATTAACATTGGTTAAAACTTAAAATATGTAATAATTTTAGCTTAAGATTCGATTATTTCTTGTTAGTTTCTTATGTAGAAAGATTCAAGAATAAAGCCATTGCATTAAAAAAAAAAATGTTTTGTTTAACTAGTGCCACAAATCAAAACCATAAAAATGATAAAATTTAAACTTGATTTCTAGTCCCATATAAAGGATATGCGATTTCACGTATTTTTCTCCTTATATTAGCTAAATAAAAAATATCTAAAGGAGAAAAAAGAATGAAAGGGAAAAAATAATGGTTTTAGTGATTGGGTGAGTGAATGAATATTAGGAGGTAGAATAATCCGATTTTGAAAAATAAAAATTTTATTCAGATTAGAAATCAGCGTGAAATGTTCTAGAATTGCAATTTAATGGAGCTCCATTTCATTCCAACAACGGGAGGAAGCGGAAATGGAAGTGCATCAATTAATGGACAAGCATATGCCAAAAAGAAAACTGGGTTAAAAACACAATCAAATTCGAATCATATTTTAGCAGTTGAATCACATCGAAATGGAATAGAATATGGTTTAGCCAATGTCGACCTAGTAATGAACAAAACAAGTATCTTACCACCAGTACAAACGCCACATATAGGATCCAAGTCCAAGTCAAAAATAATAAATGGTACAATGGTTATGCATGGTATAAGTTCGGAGCGCCTACAATATAATCGTTCACCAAATCCTATTCGCACTTCATCAGCGGTTAAACAACAACGACATCGTCTAGGCAGTTGCAACAAAAATATGTCCTCAGGGAGTTTAAATAGTATTGAAGTTTAAAAATCCTATTTAACAGGAATGTGATATGTACTCATGGAAAAACGTGGGACAACAAGACATTTAGGTTAATTTAGATGTGTAAGACTAAATTAGATGTGGATACATTTTGATATGTAAAAATGCAATATTCCTCATATCACTCGAAGTGTTCCAAAACTAATGTTATGTATTTTAACTGTAAACAAACAAACCACCAATTGCGAGAGAAGTGGTTTCAGCATAAAATTATTTGCGGTTTTAATACTACTATACCACATCTTTATACAATTTTAAAATATTTATTTTTGTATTTAAAAAGATTTCTTTAAGAATTAAGGAAACTCTAAATTCCAAAAGTTGTATCTTAAAATACGAACATTTGGAAAAGTCTTCCAATAAAGTCTCATCGTATCCGCTTGTAATTCAACTGCGTGAAAGCGTGGGTGGGTATACCATTTAATTTTAAAATTTAGTTTAGTGTTTAGTTAGAATTATAATTTTGATAAAATTGGACATGTACAAAATGAATTTAGATTTATAAGAAAAATAAAAAGATATTTGTAAAATGATTTTTTTTATTGAAGACTTGAGCTCAAAATCTAGTCGACCAAGATAAAGTGCCCTATAATACTCTTCAATCTTTAATAAAATAAAATTTTAATAAAATGTAATCGCCCACAAAATTCGTCAAAAATCATTCAAAATGATTGAATAAATCAGAGCAATCAGTATTTCATAGGGCCGTTATGGTAAAAACCAGGTTTATAAGCGTATTTTTTTGATATGTAACAGGAATGAGAGTTATATAGCCGAAACCGAAACGGAATGAAATGAAACGAACGAATTGATTGTACGAAAACCTACTATACCAATCAACAAAAAGTCAATTTTTATCTACGTTGCATATGTTCCGTCTTGCTCAACGATATCATCTTACACCGCTTGCTGCGACACAATAGTGGAAATAAACAATACTGCTAATTCAACTGACACCATCTTGATCACGGGGGATTTTAATTTTCCAACTATTAGCTGGTCATATGACGAAGAAATGGATGAAATTTTACCATTGAACGTGAGTTCTGAAATTGAGTGTCTGTTTATCGATACTGTTTTCGATGTAAATCTTAGCCAAATTTGCGAGGTACAGAATGGTCTTGATCGAATTCTAGATCTGATTTTTACAATAACGGAATCTATTTAAAGTAAATGAATCACCATCACCATTCACAAAGCCCTAGAAATAATTTTTGAAAGCATGGGTAGCAATATTATTGATAACCATCAAAACAGAAAGCCGTATTACAACTTTAGAAAAGCTGACAGAATAAACCTTCATCTTTATTTTGAGCAGATTAACTGGAAAAATGAACTAATCAGTAGCAACATAGATGTTAACGTAGAGAAATTCTACAAAATTATATCTGAGGGCATTGCACTATTTGTTCCTACTACTGGTGCAGCCAAATCGAACAAATATCCACCATGGTACGACGATAAACTTATCAATCTTAAGAAAAAGAAAGACAAAGCTTACAAAGCAAATCTCAAAATCAGTTCAGACGAAAGCAAACATAAATTCACTGCGTGTAATTAAAATTTCGGGAAATACTTTGAGATAAAGTATAATAGTTTAGTACGGCTTATAGCCGTATTAAGGAAAAAATAAGAAACGATCCAAAACATGTTTGGAGATTTTTTAAAGAAAAACGTGAAACTAATGGTTACCCAGTGTGTATGACATTCAAAGAACGTAAATCCTGTGACCCGCAGGTTATATCAAACATGTTTGCGGAGTTTTTTCAATCAGTTTATAAACCGGAAGACATTGATAAGTATGAACATCCAAACAATGGTGAAAACAACGTAACCATACTAACACCAAGGATTGAAACCGAGGATATTCATCGAGCTTTAGAAGTATTCGGAGATGGATGTGGTCCCGATGGCATTCCAGCTTCATTATTGAAAGATTTCACATCGTTGGTAACTCCTCTGTGTCTTCTATTTAATCAATCATTGCAACTAGCCGTATTTCCAAAGAAATGGAAAGTAACAAGAGTAACACCAATTTTCAAAATAGGAGCAAGAAATGATGTCTCTTGTTACAGAGGAATTACATCAATATCTTCAATACCCAAATTATTTGAACTGGTAGTAAGCAACTCATTTAGATCTTTGGTTCCTCGATTCATCTCACAGTGTCAGCATGGTTTTATACCCAAGAGATCAACATCAACAAATCTTATTGAATTTACCAGCAACACCATTAAAGAAATTGAAATGCATAAGCAAGTTGATGTGGTGTATACTGACTTTGCCAAAGCCTTTGACTCCATCAGTCATTGTAAAACGTTGGAACAGTTATACATATTTGGATTTTCTAAACAGTTTGTTGCGTGGTTTAAATCATATTTGAGTAAACGCATTCAGTATATTGATTAGTAATAGAAGATCAGAATCAATTCAAGCTACTTCAGGAGTACCACAAGGCTCTCATGTTGGTCCTTGGATCTTCATAATTTTCATCAATGACGTTACTGAAGTAATACAACATTCTAAGGTATTAATGTTTGCAGATGATCTCAAAATCTTTAAAACAGTAGAAAACATCGGCGATACCCATAAGCTACAGAGGACATCGACAATCTAGCGAAATGGTGTGAGTCTAACCTCCTCAGTCTCAACATCAACAAGTGTAAGAGTTTATCGTTCCATCCGAAAGTTAACCCTGTGGGGGTTAAATGGCGTACTTTTACAAAAAGTATTCGAGATTAAAGACCTAGGGGTCACTTTCGTTGAAAACATGTGCTTTACTAAGCATATTGAGCAATGCGTTGCTAGAGCCAATTCCATGCTTGGTTTTATTAAGCGTTGGACTGGGGATATTCATGACCTCGAGACAATCAAGATCCTGTATTATGCCTACGTCAGATCTCAACTTGAATATGCTGTCAACATCTGGTGTCCTTTTTACGACGAACCTATCAGAAAAATCGAGAGTGTCCAAAAAAAGTTTATACAGTATATGTATAACGTGTAAAACGGATGGGATTACGACCATGACTTATCGCACCACGTTAACCTGAAGCGATTACCATCATATGCTACTGGATGCAAAACCTATCAAATGACAACATTGGCAAATAGACGAGAGGTTTTAAAGTGTTCGTTTATTGGAAATATTTTACTTGATCAAATCGATGCACCATCCATACTGGAATCAATTAAAATAAAGGCACCGAGTAGGAATTTAAGAGATCATGAGTTCCTTCATCTGATTAAACACAGAACAAACTATGGTGACAATGAACCGGTAAACATGATGTCGAAGAGTTTTAATAAAATCTACCATTTGTTCGACTTTTACTTAAGACAGCTTTAAACGTAGGTTGAAGCAACATTTTGCTCCAACCTAAAAATATTTTGATGTCAATTTTAATTCTTTTTTTGTTTAATTTAATTTTTATTCTACCCTGTTCAATATATTATAAATTCAAGTCAAATTTGTAGACTTTTCTCTGTATAAATAAATAAATAGAAGAAACGGAATGAAAACGAACGGACGAATTGATTCAATTCAACTTACTTTCGTTTCGTCTTTGCGGTTATACACTATCGGTTTTATTTTATTTTGCTATCCTTAGTAGCACTAACGTCAAAACAAAATATATGTCAATACAAAAAAGATTCGTACGTCAAGCGCGTGTATTCAGGTTATCCTTAGGAATAGGAAAAGGAAAAAAAATTGACATTTTCATAGCAGATTTTTTTTCCCCTAAATGCTGATTCTGGCAAGTCTTAATAGGAATTTTATTTTTCCTATTTATAGCAGTATTGAAATTTATTTTTCCTTGCCTTTTTTGATACGGTAAATCAATTCCTATTGAACTTTTTACTTTAACATTAAGTAGGCATTTTGTTATTTGTATATGTTCGCCGAAACGTCAGATAAACAAATAATAAAAATGGGTGCATATTTATAACTGACAAATTTCAGCGTAATAAAACAAATCCGTTTAATTACATCTTTATAATGTACAACAATGTAAAACAAATTGTTTTTATTTATTTATATTAATAGAAAATTGTATTTTAACAACAAAACGTTTGACGTGTTTGATTACCTACCTTTAACTAATCGCAGAGCCTTAGCGTAGGGAATTGAAACTTACAAAACAATTCCCATTCATTTTTGCTTTTTTACTCCAGAATGAACCATAGGAAAAATAGCATAGGAAAAACTGCTTTTCAAAATAACTCCTATATAGGAAAAAAATTCCAAATTCCTAAGGAAAACCAGAATACACCCGAAGATAGAATGTTTTTGCCGCGGAAGAATTTTTATAATAACAATAAAACAAGGAAAATTGATTATCGCGCAAATCAGTGTATATAACTGAATAATTATTCTTTACATTATTAATTATTTTTGCAGAAAAAACATGTCTGCTGCCATGTGTGTATATTTAAAAAATTTTAAAAAATTGTTTTGTGTCCTCGTTTTTCATTTTAGAAAAATCCCATTTTGTCTCTGAACTGACTAAAAATAATTAATTAACTGACTAATAATAATACCTTGATATATGATTTTTTAACAATAATATACTGTTACGTATCCATTTATTTTGAAAAATTGATTTATTTTGTTTTAGCACGCGAGTAAATTTCTGGAATAAAATAAAACCATTTTAAAAACGTCAAAATACGTTTTGCCTATATCACAGTACACATAATAAGGTAATATCATAGAATAATTACTAATTAGTAATTATTCTATGGTAATATCACAGATAAGAATATCAGATGAACCAAGCCCGAATGATTTTGCGGTTTTATGAACTGGAACCCAATATTAAATGTGTCTGTAATATTTTATCTTGGACTCAAAATAATACAAAAATGAGTCACGTAACACCATCTATCGTAATAAATATTTTTGAACAAATATTTGCTTTTATTGAACAATTTATTTGTTATATTAAATTTTAAAGTTAAATTATTAAAGCAAAAATTGTAATTGTAATTTTTTACAGCAAAAATGGGCGAAATCATCTAAAAAATAATGAGCTTATTAAAATGTGTCTCTACTAACTGTGTTTCTTCTATTAAAGACTAGATGGAACCTCAGTATAAATAATTTAAATTGGTTTGAGTTTCAGGTTTTGGGTTCCAGATTGAATTGCCAAAAACTTGTTCTGCTTGAAACATCTGATATTCTTATCTGTGGTAATATACTCCGATGTTTCATTTTCGTTCTGTCTTGCGCATCTATGTAAAAAAAAATTATGGCGAACATAGTGACCAAACAAATCGTGTTTGTTAGTTTTGAGTAATAATTTTGAGTGTTGAGTGAATATAATTACATTTTGTGAAAAATTCTACTGACTTTAATTCAAAATAATTAACAATGTATCATTGTTTAAATATTTCATAAACTTTCAGTCACGATCTCCGCCATTGTTGTTGTTGTAATTTTTTGAAATCCTGCGCAATATATTACCTTATATATGTGTAGTGTACTGTGTCTGTGTGTCTATATAACCACGTCTCTTCGGTCTTTCGTTTTCGTCCGTTTCGTTTTCGTTTCATTTCCGTCTATATAACCAGCCAAGAAGAATTGATTTAATTCAATTTGCTTTCGTTTCGTCTTTGCGGTTGGTTATACCCACGACATTTCAACTAGAAAAGGTTTGATGGAAGCGATTTAAATTTCTATCGCTTTCTCTTTCTTTCAAAAATGACGTAGGCTGGTGGCAAAATGCTATTTTATTTATTTAAATTATAAATAAAAACTGAAATATTTATAATTATTAACCTGGTGTTGGATATAGAACATTCCAATAATCCAAATTATAAAAAAATGGAACGCAAAATGTCGTACTAATCAAAATAAAACGTTTTTTTACTAGTTGCATTTAGTGAAATCTGGATGTATTGGAATGGTTTTTGGCATTATGAGGCTCATAGTTGGATTACTTGACAATCCAACATCACCACAAAATGATACAATTAATTCAAATGTTGATCATTCAAGCGATTTAATTAATTATTTTCATTCCATGCTGGTGACAAAAGCAATGTTGCCATATATTATTTCTTGATATGAAAAATTTACATATGTATGTGTATGTTTTTGTTTTTTTTGTTATGGTAACATTGCTGTTATCACCAGCGTAGAGTGAATACGAAATTTAAATCGCTATCTATCATACCTCTTTTAGTTAAAGTACACTGGGTTATGCATAGTGCGTTTTTTTATTCGCTATCCGGAGCTGCTATCGAGAGCCGTCATATCAAAATAGCTCCGGATAGCGGCTCCATATAAATAGGTAGAGCTAAATATTTTTTATTTCACGTTTTCACTTATGAATTGAATTAAAAATTATATTTTGACGTTAAATAAATGTAATTTACCAATAAATAGCACGTCAAATTTAAATTTGGGTAACTGCTCCGCATAGCAGCTATCGGGAGCGAATAAAAAAACGCAGCTAGCAATGCCGTCTTGAATACACAGGCCTATGACTACTAACAGTGACGATACACTAAGGCTGGCGACACACCAAATTAGTCAAAACGTTTTTGCTTTGTATAGGCAAGACGATTTGCCTAAACATAGCCCACATACAATCAAACAAATTGTTTTTAGTCAAATTGTCTCGTGTTGCTTTATAGGTTGGTGTGAATTGGTTTGATAAAATGAATACAAAATGTTGCCAGCAAAATAAGAAAAAATGTTTCCCATCAACAAAATACGATTAAAAAAAAATATTAAATAAATTAAACAATTTTAATTAAAAAAAATTAAAATTGTTTAATTTATTTAATATTTTTTTTAATCGTATTTTGTTAAAAATAATATAAATAAAATAAACAATTTTAATTAAAAATATTGGTTTTGCTAAAAATATTAAATTCCTATTTATTTTGATAATTATTTATTTCTTGCTTTATAAAACAGCAACCACGAAACGACGTCAAACACTGTTTTTTCTTGACTCAAGCAGTTTTGTCTTGTTTTGCTTTGTTTTGTTTCAGTGTGAATTAACCTATTTGTTTATACGCCATGATCGCCTTTAAACATGTTTCGTTAATCAAATTTGACTTAAGACAATTTTGCTTTATTATGTGCATGGACCCATAAGGCTCAATAGAATGTTTGCCGTTCTATGTTTTATGAAACAAAATGTTTGACGTTTAATTGTTTTGCCTGATTCAATGTGCATAGCGCTATCCAATCGTATATATTTTGACCGTCAGGCGCTTTAAGACAAGAAAAAAACGTTTTGACTAATTCGGTGTGTTTCCAGCCTAAGGCTGGCAATACACCAAATTAGTCAAAATGTTTTTGCTTTAAATAGGCAAGACGATTTGCCTAAACATAGCCCACATAAAATCAAACAAATTGTTTTTAGTCAAATTGTCTCGTGTTGTTTTATAGGTTGGTGTGAATTGGTTTGATAAAATGAATACAAAATGTTGTCAACAAAATAAAATAAAATGTTTCCCATTAATAAAATACGACCAAAAAAATATTAAATAAATTAAACAATTTTAATTAAAAATATTAGTTTTGCTAAAAATATTAAATTCCTATTTATTTTGATAATTATTTATTTCTTGCTTTATAAAACAGCGACCACGAAACGACGTCAAACACTGTTTTTTCTTGACTCAAACAGTTTTGTCTTGTTTTGCTTTGTTTTGTTTCAGTGTGAATTTAGCCTATTTGTTTATACGCCATGGTCGCCTTCAATCATGTTTCATTAGTCAAATTTGACTCCAACAAACTGTTTGACGTTTAATTGTTTTGCCTGATTCAATGTGCATAGCGCTATCCAATCGTATATATTTTGACCGCCAGGCGCTTTAAGACAAGAAAAAAACGTTTTGACTAATTCGGTGTGTTTCCAGCCTAAGTCTCCGCCGCTATGTTGCAGTGTAGTAAAGTAAAGATATTTTTTTTGTTTTGTTTATTGTTTTGATTCCTCTTTCATGTTAAAATCTTAGACCATACAATAGATAAAATTGTAAAGTAACCTATCTCCAACATCTGCAGCGCAAAGTAGCCTTGTGACCGATAGGATAACTATAACAAGTATAATCCAAAATTAGTACCCACAGATGTCACTACAAAATTCAGTAGATTTTTAGTACCAACAGAAGTCACTGCAAATTTAAATTTACATACAAATAAAAAAAAAAACGATAATTCAAAAAAAATTATTTTATTGACCCATAAAATTGATAATTTTATTTAACTTTGTTCTAACATAAGATTTATTATTTAGATTAATAAGATTTACGATGGATGACGTTTCAGTGACATCTGTTGGTATAAACAAATCTATTTAATTTGGTTGCGACATCTGTGGGTACTCATTTTGATTATATTTGCTATAGTTACCCTATCGGTCACAAGGCTACTTTGCGCTGCAGATGTTGGAGACAGTTAAATGCCATTGCTGGCGATCCATTATATTAGCCGCATTTCTTGACGTTTGATCTGATCCAGATCAGATCATGTCTCATGTCTCGTTTTGTTTTGCATCTTCCTCTTCATGCTTGTACTGTTTTATCTTATTCTTTGTCGCTTTACAAAAATTGTACAACTTCATTTTAATAGCTGAACTAATTTTTAGATCACCATTTGTGATGCAAAACGAATGTTGGATCAAGTGTTGTTGTTGCTTCACATATAAATTTTGATCTGCTCCGGATTACTATGCGTCAAGAAATGCAGCTATTATACGGTCTAAGGTTAAAATAGTTTTTTTTTTATTTAGTGCATTATATTACGTCTAAGGGTGTAACGATTTTTAGTTTACCCTGTCATTTGCTGTATTTTGTTGAGAAAAATTTAAACATATCTAGTTTTGATTTATTTTTTGTCCTATTCTTTCCTATAAACTTACTACGATTTAAATAAAGAAATATTTTTGTTGGCTTTATTTAAATCTTGCGGCGATTTAATCCAATGCAATTGTTGTTGTAATTTTGTCAACAAATACAGCAATTATATTTGTTTAAAGTATAGTAGATTTAGTATTAGAATCAAAATTTGTTTTACATTTGGGAGTAACCGGTTTTTTTTTTGTATGTATGGTGATGGGGAAAAATGAAATAATTAAAATTACGGGAAACGAAAATTATAGAGACGGGCAGTTGATTTCTGTTTTTGAAAGAAGAAAGTCTAACGTACGGCTTAATTCAGAAGAATAAATAAAAAATAAAATAAAAATAATTGAAGGAGATGCTTAAAGAATTTGGAGTGGCGTGATTCTGGTTAGGCGACAAAGAAAAAAAATAAAATTCACTTAACTAAGTAGTGCATGGTTTTGGTGATCTAATTTATCGTGTGGGTGCTAAAACATGTAGATTTATATATGTAATATATAAATGGTTACGGTGGCAGTAATGTAACATCGGCAAATAAAAAGATAATACCAAAAAGTGGAACGCGTACAAAGAAACCAGTGCCACCTAAAATTTTCCCGCGACCTTATTTTTGTGCAAGAGCCCCGAATAATTATTATTTATGCTGGGAATATGAAAGCCAAATAAAAAGAGGTGCAGATCATCACCATCGATTCAAAATCAGGATGAGTCTTTAAAACATTTTATTTATATTTATTTAATCATTATTATTTTTCTTTAATAATTAATTTATATTATCTACAAATTTCATTTATATCTATATATTTCTATATACATAGTATATTTTATACTGATTATATTTTAGTTAAATAAGTTTAAGTATATAAGAATAACAAAAATTATATTAAATTTAGAGTGGACCGCGGATCCTTAAACCAAAAATTTTAAATGGTGGAAAATCATGAATAGGTTTTTTTTTTAGAAATTCAGCCACCATATTGTTTCTTTAGGATGATGTTTTTTTAGTCATATAATTTAATACATACAATTGTTTATATATTGTAAATAACATTTTATTTTCCATTAATTATTATAATTCCATCAATGCATTCGTTACTCATTTTTCATTTATTTCGATCCATTAAATCACAATTTTAGGCATATTCATTTATTTTGTTCGTTTATTTTGAATTTTGCTGTGTTATCGTGTTAGTGTCTTAGCCTGAATGGAATTCACTATGTTTCAGTAAAAGCTGATAATTATGTAGACTAGCGCATTTTAAGGGGCATATCAAAATTTTTATGCACGATATTGCCTAGGGAGGGTGGTGAGCATGTGGTCCAACACCTTTACCACCATGAAGTATGCGGTGACTTGTTTTTTTTTACTCTAGTTTTGCCCGTTTTCCTCATCCTAGATTTTTCGTTTTTATTTAATTTTTTTTTGCATGCTAAATTTCAAGTTAAAAATCTGTATCTGTGATAAGGTATTTAATACCGTTAGATAGTAACCGTTCCACGTTTGTCATAACCTCAGTTTGTCAATTTATGGGTATAGCAGCACACCTAGCTCTCAGTAGCTGATGACAAGAACTCACCCACCGCCTCTTACTAGCCGGCAAATGTGCTGCAGTCATCAATGTATAGAGCTACTGTGAGATTCTGTCAGCGAAGTAGACAAAATTCAATCAGCTAAGATGTGACCTTATCGTCGCACCTTGATTGAAATTAAGTCGCTCCGTTACAGTGGCTTCCAAATAAGCAATTACGGTAAATATTTGTTAATCTAATTTTTCTTCTTTTCGTGGAAAAATTAGAAGATCCCATTTATTGACAAACATTTTATTCTAGTTTCAGTAAATTTATTTTGTTATTTAATATTTATTTAATATTTGTTTGGTGTTGTGGATCTCCGCGTTGTTATCCGCAAAAGCGTTTTGAATACAGTGTTTGGATGTGATCCATAGCATCAAGAACGCACGTTTTGATATACGTTGCTAATTCCCATTTTCCACTGGAAAATGTTGTTGCATAATATTGTAACTGAGATTTTAGCATTTTAAGTATATCAAGTTTTCAATTAGGTTCCGTGTAAAGTTTATATGTACATATTTAGTAATCTCACATTACGTTCTCTCTTTGGAGATTTGATTGTAGTTTAGTGCATATAAATATATATTTTTTTTTATTATTGTTACCAATTTCAGAATATAAAATCCGCTGAAAAGCGTAAAATGAATTTTACACATTCATTTTTGACATCATATTCAAATGAAGTATGGTTCCATTATTTACTATAGCAATCATGGAACGGTGTAAACCTTTATAATAATTAGTTTTTGTTGATAAGTTACCGCAGGTACTTTTATTTTTATAATGTGCTAGTCTATTTATTATCGAATAATTTAAATCAAAGCAAATCCAAAAATTATTATCGAATCATGTCGTTTAGTTAAAACATATTTACAAACTAATTACCTAAATTAAATTATTTACCATTATCGTTATTATGTGTGTGAAAAAGTCAAATTTATTTGTTACAAAAATTAGTGAAATCGTATTATTATTTGTACTATCTTTGATCACAACCTGCAAATTTAAACGTGAAAATGGACGTACAATATCTCGACTGCGATGAACTTGGGATTGAATGCGCGGTAAGAAATATTACAGGAAACATTGTGACTAAAATGGCAAGATTTAAGGAAGCCCATGAAAAAGAAGTTACAAATGAGATAGAACCACCAGAACGCGCACACCCAGCTGCTCTAAAATGTCCAAAACGAGAAATTAGTACTTGCAGTTCAAAACTGAAGAATATCGAAAATCAGTTACAAGCAATTTCCGTGGATCCCGAGTTTGTACCAGAGAAGGTAGCAGAACTAATGACAGGAGTGTTGCATGTTGGTCATCGACTAAGCCGAATTAGCCACTCAAAGTCAGTAGAAGCCGTTGCAACAAAAATGATCGATCTTTGTCAAAAATTGTTGAACTGCTTGAAAGACATCCGTGCAGAGAAAAAGGTTTCAGAGGATATGGAAAATTCTCTAAAACAGGTTTTTAGTGAGATTGACGAAAACCAAGAAGATGAATTAAACGAATTAAGCGAACATGCAGTAGAGTTAGCAGAATACAACAATGAGAGAAACAGTCATGATATATCACAACCTGGTAATTCCGGAGTTCAACCTGGTGAAAATCTGATAACCGATAACTTAACCGAAGATGAGAGAGTAGATTTAATAGTTGACAGACTTTACAGAAAGTTGAGTCTTACTGGCATACCTCCACCAAATAACCGTCCAAAACCTGCTTCTACCAACATTTTCCAACGTCAAAATAATCAAACTCCAACACACAATAACATCGCGCTGCCGGAGAATTTTAATCCAATGTTACCGCCACCATTTTATGGAACAACACCGAATCAACCGATAACCAACTTACACCCACCACACATTAGTCCGTTAACCCCAAAGCAGTACTTAGAGATACATCATTGGAAAATGTGTTACCACGGCGACGAGAAGGATGAACTACCAGTTGAAAGGTTAATATACAGAGTACAAAAGATGGCCTCAGAAAATGGACTGCATAAAGACAGATTAGCTGGTAATTTTAGTGTCCTATTGAAAGATCGGGCTCTAAATTGGTATTGGGAGTATCAAGAGACGAATGGTTCAGTAAGTTGGGAGGTACTTAGCGAATCGATGATTCAAAGATTCAAGACACGCAGGTCAGATGATGATGTCAAACAAGCGTTAGAAAGAAGAAAACAACGGTTTAAAGAGCCTTTCCTGGACTTTTATCATTCAGTTCGGAGCATGACGTTATCATTGATGAGACCTTTGCCGCAGAGACAGATTTAATAAATCTATTAAGTAGGAATATGCCAGGGGGTTTACAATCCAAATTCGCAGGACAACGATTTAACAACATTGCAGCGATGGTAGAGCAATGTGTGACTGTAGAGGATACATGGAGTAGGATAGGTTGGACTCCAGAGATCTTTCACCAAACAAGACAACGTTTAGTCAATGAGTTGGAAGTGATTGATGGTAATGAGTATGACAGTACCCTTGGTCGCAGTTATGCTGAGCTACCACAACATTTTGATGCCGTGTGTGCAGTTTCGACGTCAAACAGTTTCAGGCAAATGCAAATCAACGACCAAAAGCGATTTTTGATAAAGCACTCTCACCGAACGCGTGTTGGAATTGTTTCGGAATCGGACACTTCTTCAAGGATTGTGTGATCCTGATCAACCATCGTTTTTGCTTCGGATGTGGAACGGTAAATGTGTTGAAATCCCAATGTATGCGGTGCAAGGACAGCAAGAAGGGAAACTCCCTGGGATGCCGACCTCCCGAATAGCAACGAACAAATCTCCCAGACATACAGTAGAGGATGCAGCTTCCAACACCGACCCGGAGCTGTACCAAGCAATACTCAAGAGAGATCCCAATTTAAATCACAAAGCATAAAACAAACAAATGCAAAAACACTCCAAACACTAACTAACCGAAAATCACGATTGAACCGATCTACAAAATATTTCAAATTTAGGAAATCAATTCATAAAATGGTAAACGAATCCGTGCTTACATCAATGCATGATTCCAGACCTTATGCCAACGTTTTGTTCAATGGAGTACCTTATCGTGGACTGCTTGACAGTGGAGCTAACGTGACCGTTCTAGGTTGTAACGCCGAGGAGTTTTTGAAAAATAATAAATGTAAAACCAACAGCCTTTCATCGACACTCCAAACTGCTAGTGGCCAAAAACAACGAGTAATAGGACATATCCTGGCAAAGATTTCGTATGGTGGTAAGACGAGACGACTTCGTATCCATATAGCTCCCGGATTAAGTCAACCCCTATATTTAGGAATTGATTTTTGGGAAGTATTTGGATTAGTTCCCACTATGATCAACGAATTAGAAGTCTCCAACAAATCAGCACTAAACCCTGGAGAACAAAAACACGAGCTAACTGTTCGACAACAGGTAATCCTGGCACAGGTGATCAACCAATTTCCATCAAGCGAAAAGTTAGGTTTGGGGCGTACACATTTAGTTGTCCACAAAATCGACGTAGGTCAAGCACAACCAATTAAGCAACGATATTATGCCATTTCGATAATTAAACAAGAAGAAATATATCGTGAATTGGATCGCATGCTTTCATTAGGCGTCATCGAAGAGAGTCAAAGCTCTTGGTCGTCTCCAGTGAGCATCGTAAAGAAGGCCAACGGAGGAGTTCGGCTCTGCCTGGATGCGCGTAAAGTAAACTCGGTGACGGTGACTGATGCTTATCCCTTGCCTCTGGTCGACGGTCTGTTAGGTCAATTGGACCAAACAAGATACATCAGCTCCATCGACCTAAAGGATGCCTTTTGGCAAATACCGCTAGATCATGAGTCACGGGATAAGACAGCTTTCACCGTCGCAGGGCGTCCACTCTACCAGTTCGTCGTCATGGCGTTTGGGCTGTGTAATGCAGCCCAGACGATGTGTAGACTTATGCACAAGCTAATCCCTCACCGATTACATGATAGGGTGTTTGTCTACCTTGACGATTTGCTTGTTGTTTCGGCAACATTTGAAGATCATGTTCTTTTATTATCTGAAGTAGCGAGATTGTTGCGGGATGCAAGTCTCACTATAAATGTAGAGAAAAGTAAGTTCATGCTCAAGGAAACCAGATACGTTGGTTATGTGATCGGTGATGGGTGCCTCAGAGTGGACCCCTCCAAAGTCCAGGCGATGGCCGAATTCCCCGTGCCTCACACAACACAACAAATACGGCGATTCCTGGGGATGACCGGATGGTATAGAAGGTTTATACCAAATTACTCCTCGCTGGCAGCTCCAATTAGCGATTTATTGAAAAAGGGAGTGAAACCAAAATGGAATGATCAAGCTCAGGATGCTTTTGATAAGCTCAAGCAGTCTTTGATAACCGCGCCAGTATTAGTCCACCCAGATTTCAAGAAACCATTCTTCATGCAATGCGATGCCAGCAGCAGCGGAATCGGTAGTGTGCTTTTTCAGAAATCCGGTGATGAAGAACACCCAATTGCATACAAGTCCGCGAAACTCAACAAGGCACAGAGAAACTACACAGTCACGGAGTTAGAATGTTTGGCCGCGGTGATGAGTGTAAAGAAATTCCGGCCGTATATAGAGGGTTACCAGTTCACCATAATTACTGATCACTCCAGCTTAAAATGGCTAATGGATCAAAAGGATTTATCAGGGTGGTTACCAAGATGGGCGTTAAAATTACAGTCACACAAATTCACGATAGAGTACCGAAAAGGGTCGCTAAACATTGTCCCAGACAGCTTGTCAAGAATGAATATTGAAGAATGCAAACTATCAACTGATACTGGAGGCTACTACTACAGGAGGCTATAATGGCCTCCGCCTACTTTCCTGGAGACTCGGAAACGATACCTCCTCTTGAAGTTAGGCGGCTCATAGCTCATTGCCAGCGCAATGGGCTGGCTTACCTAATAGGATGCGATGCAAATGCGCACCACACGGTGTGGGGCAGCACAAACATCAATAATAGGGGTGAGTACCTTTTTGAGTATATAATTACTAATAATGTAGATATTGTCAATAGGGGAAGGAAACCTACTTTCATAAATGCGATTCGGCAGGAGGTCCTAGATTTGACCCTCGCTAGTCCGCATTTTAGTCATTTTGTTAAAAATTGGCATGTGTCTGAAGAGGCCTCCTTATCGGATCACTTGCACATCAGATTCGATTTGGCGGCCGAGGCCATGCAGCGGCAGGAGATAAGAATTCCAAAACTGACCGATTGGGACTCTTATAGAGTCTCACTCGAATCAGAAATGCCCTCGGTAATGGGGAACATAGAGTCTCCAGAGGGCTTGGAATTCTGTTCAAACCAGCTGCATAATTCTATACACTCGGCTTACGAAAACAGCTGCCCAGTTAAGCGAAGAGAGTCCATTAAGTTGGTCCCTTGGTGGAACGGGGCGCTGAGTAAGCTGAGGAAAAAATCTAGAAGGTTGTTCAATAAGGCTAAATGCACCGGGGAATGGGGCGAGTATAGGATGGCCTTAACGGAATACAATCTGGAATTAAGAAGATCCAAAAGGGCTACCTGGAGAAACTTCTGTGAGGGAATTATTGAATTACCCTCTGCAGCTCGTCTCCAGAAAGTCCTTGCTAGAGATCACTCAAATGGTTTAGGGCTTCTTCAGAAGCAAAACGGGATGTTCACTGAAAACCGGAAGGAAACCCTGGAGTTACTATTAGGTACCCACTTTCCGGACTCAATAGTGGTAGGTACCCAGGAGGACCCGCATGACCCTTCAAGTGAGGTAGACTATTCACCCCACAGTAGGATCTGGAGCCTCTCTGGAAAAATGTTCACACCCAGCAAGGTGAGATGGGCTATTGGCTCTTTCAAACCGTTCAAATCTGCTGGAGGGGATGGTATCTTTCCGGCTTTACTTCAAAGAGGTATTGAGGAAATACTCCCCAGCTTGGTCCAGTTGTTTCGGGCAAGTTATGCTTTTAACTATATTCCGAAACTATGGAGGAAAGTAAATGTGGTCTTTATACCAAAGGGAGGGGGTCGTCTGGACACCCAGCCCAAGGCTTATCGGCCAATTAGCCTAACATCGTTTCTATTGAAGACGATGGAAAAAATCCTGGATAATCAAATAAGAAATGAAATCCTTGTAAATAACCCACTGCATCGGAACCAGTTTGCTTATCAAGCTGGCAAATCCACTGTGATGGCTCTTAGTGGTCTAGTCACGAAGATTGAAAGAGCGGTGGCTTTTAAGGAAATTGCCCTGTGTGCCTTTGTGGACATTGAGGGGGCATTTGACAATACCTCCTATGGTTCAATAGAGAGGGCAGCTATGGAGAAGGGGGTTCCGCCGTCTACAACTAGGTGGATCCGCTCCATGCTGAAATATCGCGATATTACAGCCACACTAGGTGGCGAGTCAGTAACCATCAGGGCCGTAAAGGGCTGTCCCCAAGGAGGTGTACTGTCTCCTCTTTTATGGTCATTGGTTATTGATAGACTGCTGGTCCTCCTGAATAGCCATGGGTTTGATGTCCAGGGCTATGCGGATGACGTGGCTATCGTGATTAGAGGCAGGTTTGATGATATCATCTCTGATCTCATGCAAAATGCACTCAACTTGATATGGCAGTGGTGTAACAACGAAGGACTTAGTGTCAATCCAAACAAAACTGTCATTGTCCCTTTTACGAGGAGGAGAAAGCTCTCGCTTGTAGCTCCCTCGTTAAACGGTACTATTGTTGCCTTTTCCAAAGAGGTTAAATATCTAGGGGTTATCCTGGATAATAAACTGAACTGGGAACAACATATAAAAAAAATTCATAATAGAGCCACTAAGGCTTTTTGGGCCTGTCAGAGACTCTATGGACGTACTTGGGGACTACAACCAAAAATGATCTACTGGTCATTTCTAACAATTATTAGGCCTATGATCACTTACGCATCGTTAGTGTGGTGGCCTAAAACTCAACAAAGGACAGCGCAAACTTTATTGAATAAGGTTCAGCGTATGGCCTGCATTGGGGTTACGGGCTCAATGAAAACATGTCCGACCGCAGCAATGGAGACACTCCTAGGACTAACTCCATTGCATCTGCATGTAAAAAAGGATGCTGTTAATATGGCCCTTAAGATGCAGGCGGAGGGTAACATCAAACCAGGCAATATGGTGGGCCATCTGGAGATCCTTAAGGAGTTTCAGACAGATCCCACTATAGGAATGCCTTCCGACTGTATGCCAGCCAAACTGGATTTCCACAAACCCTTTTGTGTTAGATTACCTGACCGGGAGGAGTGGAGTACAGGGGGACCATCCTTTGAGCGAGGGTCATTGGTGTGGTATACAGATGGATCAAAAACGGAAGATGGGGCGGGGGTAGGAATACATGGGAGTGGAGTATCACTCTCGAAGTCCTTGGGTACCAATGCAACCGTCTTTCAAGCAGAAGTGCATGCTATAGAACTTTGTGCTAGGATAGGCATTTCTAAAGGCCTAAACGACGCAAAGGTTTATATCGTATCAGACAGCCAATCGGCCTTAAAGGCTCTTAGGTCTTTTACCATTGAGTCAAGGCTGGTATGGGATTGTCTGAAGGTTATTAAATCGCTGGCAAGCTCAAATAAGGTAACACTTGTTTGGGTGCCAGGGCACACTGGAATTGTGGGAAACGAGGCAGCTGATGTCCTCGCCCGCGAGGGATCTGCCTTTCCATTAATTGGACCAGAGCCCTTCTGCGGCGTCTCTAAGGGGCACCTTAGGGCAGCAGTTAAACGCTGGGAGGATGTGCAAAAGTCCTCTTACTGGCGCGGAATTCCAGGTTTGCGACAGGCGAAGGAATTTATTTCACCTTCGTCGGCCAGGGCCAAGGAATGTCTCGTACTTAGGAAACCTGAGTTGAGGCTGCTTACCGGCTTCCTCACAGGTCACATCCCCTTAAGGTATCACCTTAAGAAAATGGGCCTAAGTCCGACGGATAGATGTCGCTTCTGTGACATGGAAGCGGAATCAGCGGAACATGTTCTGTGCCATTGCCCAGCCATTTTCTGCAAAAGGTTACAACATCTAGGAGGGAGAGTAATGAGCCCGGATGGTATGCACCATATACCGGCCGGCAGTATTGTCAGGTTCATTAAGAGCCTGAATATTGACTGGACGGCTCATTAAGTAGGGTCCATGCACAAAAGATCTTTTAGGTCGCAGTGCGGGGTGGCTTGAACGCCCACATGGCCCTCAACTAATAATAATAATAATCAACTGATACTCCACTTCACATTGACTTGGATTCCCCTCTCTTCCAGGAATTACAGTATCAAGCGAAGATCCAAGCCATCATAGACAATCCAGATGCTAGTACAAATTTTAAGATAAGTGAAGAAAAGCTCTTTATACAACTAGTCCAAACTAATGACACCAATACAGACATTTCATCCTGGAAACTTGTAGTACCAATGGCCCTTACAATGGACCTCATCAAACAGGCTCATGACCCTTATTGTAAATGTTTGTTGTATAATTAGTATTTATCTTATTTATTGTTGTGTGATGGTGATGTTTAATACTAATATACTTCAAATACAATGTTATTTATAGCGAATGTGCTTGAATTTGTGTCTGGATTAAATATTCTATCTGATTCTGTTAATTTATTTGAACAAACAAGATGAAATATTTATTAGATTTTATGAGTGATCTATTCTCGATTTTTTATCGATATATAATATGTACGTTCACAAACACATCACTATAAACCTATGATCACCGAACTGCATTTAGCATTTTAATTAAGTTAATGTATGATCACTAAATTCAATTATTTTACCGCGCGATTCTAATCTCTAATTATTTACGAGATTCTATGTCTATCTATCAAACGTCTTGATATTGTGAATTAATAATTCTGAGTAATTAGATTAATTTCAATGAAACAATTCAGATTCTTATGTTATTACTGAATTGTCCATATATTTTATGGAGAAGTATATGTTAATAGGCTAAATTTCCCATTACCGATTATTGAATAACCACGTACTAGTGATGTTACTCACATTTTCAGTTAGCTATTCAACTTTCAATAATGCCACAGTTGTTAGTAGGTTGATTAGGGAATATACTCACCACTTATTTTATTCAGGTTCAGGTTTCCTTGGATTTCTGTTGATTCCTTGTTTTTATTTTATGAATACACTGTTACAGTTCAATTTACTTTTGTTTGTTTTTTATTTTATTGATATTGACAATTAATAAATTCACTAATTTACTAAATATTAATCACTAATTACTATAAATATAATTTCACTTAATTATTCTTTTATTATTGGATGACAATTTTACTCTATTTAGTTAAAAGTTTTGATATTTGGCACATTTAATTCGGTTTTATCTTATAATTACACTCTGCGTTAACTATTTATTATTCTGATTTAAATTAGGATACTTGGATAACTTTCACTTTCAATTTTAAATTACTTAATATTTTGACTTTAATTTTAATGTAGATTTTGGTTTTTTGTTATTTTAATTTTGGAATTTTGGGCAGCGTTTGTGCCTCGGAAGATATACTTTACAACTCATCGACTAATATATTTTATTTAGATTTTGGGCAGCGTTTGTGCCTCTTTGGATTATATTTACAACTCATCCTTTTCTTTTAAAATTCATAACCTTATATACTAAAATATTATTCTTATTACAACAACAATTTTGTTATTACCTAAAATACATAACATAATTTATGGTTATGCCGAATATGCGTTTCTTTTAATTTTTTAATGTCTAAATTTTCCGATACCATTTCCTATATTCATCACAAATTACTTAAGTTACAAAACATTTACCGATTTTGGGTCACATGTACTTTTTACTTGTTGCGCTAATTTAATTTCGTATTGGTTTTTTATTATGGGTCATTTGTTTTGTATTTTATGTTCTTATATACTATGTCGCTATTTACTTTGTGATATTTTTAACATGCGTCAGTTAATTTTAATTTTATATTTCCTTATCTCTACCGTATGCATTCATACACATAATTTATTGCTTACATATTTATTATATAATTTTGTGTGTGATAATTTTTCTTCAATTTTATTTTATCTTTTTCTATTTTACGCATAATTAACTTTTCTATTTTCCTAATTCGCAACGCGACTTAATAAATTTAATTCTCTCTCTTTTTTATAGCTTATTTTGTACCATTTTCTTAGAATTAGTAGGTGTGGCTAACTATATAAATTAAATTTCAGATGTTTCTGTCTTATGTTTTTATATGTTTTGTTTTGTTGTAATTGTGTATTGAATCTGATTCTTATCTTTTTGGTCGATGTGGGAAAATATTCCGCGATCATTTTTGTATTATTTTGATCTTAACGTTTTTATCGATTAATTTAATTAATTTAGAAAGCATTTCACAACATACCTTCCCCCTTTATGGAGATTTTTCCTTATGGGAAAAATTGTTATTGCAAATATGCATATTCTTAATGCTATGTTTACATATTGTTCTTATTTACTACCCTGATTTATTATTTTAACTATCTGAATTGTGTTTTTTGCTGTTCCTGGTGCTTGTGGTTGATCATCTTAATTGTATGGCTGCTTCTGTTTCTCCTGTTCGGTTGGTGTTACTTAGATTTTCAGATTATCTGGTAATTTTGTTTCTGCTTCTTCATCTTTCTGGATCTACTGAGTTCTGTCTCGTTTATGTTTGTCGGATCGTTCTTGGCTTTGCTTTTTGTTTCTCCTCTTGCTATTTTTCTACTTTTGTAGTGCGATTCTCTTTGTTTGCTTCAGTTTTTCGGTTATACTGCTAACTCACTCTTGGTTGTGTAATTTTCTTTATGAACGTCTTGCTGCGCTTCATTTTTGTTTTATTTATTTCTTCTTGGTTCTGATACTGTGCTGCTTTTGATGTGAGCTTGATATCAACTTCTTTGGATCTTCATCTCTCCGTTTTGTATTTATCTTCCTCTGTCTACCTGCTATCTGTTGATTTTTCCTCATTTTAACACGTCTTGACCTTGTCAATGTATCTATTTACTGTAATACATCTTTTTATGGTTCTCTCAATGTTTTATCGGTGTTTCGTATTTCTATGGATTTACTCGCCCTGACCCTTAGTTTGTGTTGTCCTGTATGCTGGTACCTGCATCGTTTGCTCACTCTTTGTCTTCTCTGGAATCTGTTGACAAAATCTTCCATTTTCTCTGAAATCTTTTCACAGTCTGTTTCAAGTCCAAACCGTCTTTTGTATTCTGGTTTACGTTGATTTCCAAAACATTTTCTAGATAGTTCAATAACCTACTCTATTTACTACGATATTCTTTATAAATTCTTGACCTTAACCTACATCAACTTATATAAAATAACATGTGCTATACTTAAATATATAAACGTTTTCAAATAATGCCTGTGAAATATTTCCCAAAATAAAATCCCAAATTTTCCGTATACGTATATATTTTATGTTTGTGGTGGTAACTTAATCGCCTAAATGCCTTTACAGAAAAAAAATATTTCAAATAATCATATTTTAGGAGAAATTTAATATTCTAATTAATTTAAAAGATCCCATTTAGGATGCTTTTATTAGTTAAAATGACTAAAGCAAAAACCCTGCAATGGCTTTACATTATGTAAAATTAATTAACTAACAGGCCCGTTCGAACATGTTACATACCGTCAGTTGCACCAAATTTCAACGACGAAATCTGTTCGACAAAAATCAAAAGATTGACATTCGACAATGGTTTATGGGATCTCTATTGTATAGGTCTTATATGTAAAATATCATATGGTCAATCCTAGGGGTCAGCGATATAAATAACAGGCAATATATATACGGCATGTTGCACCAAATTTCAACGACGAAATCTGTTCGACAAAAATCAAAAGATTGACATTCGACAATGGTGTTTATGGGATCTCTATTACATAGGTCTTATATGTAAAATATCATCTGGTCAATCCCAGGGGTCAGCGATATAAATAACAGGCAATATATATACGGCATGTTGCACCAAATTTCAACGACGAAATCTGTTCGACAAAAATCAAAAGATTGACATTCGACAATGGTTTATGGGATCTCTATTATATAGGTCTTATATGTAAAATATCATCTGGTCAATCCCAGGGGTCAGCGATATAAATAACAGGCAATATATATACGACATGTTGCACCAAATTTCAACGACGAAATCTGTTCGACAAAAATCAAAAGATTGACATTCGACAATGGTTTATGGGATCTCTATTGTATAGGTCTTATATGTAAAATATCATCTGGTCAATCCCAGGGGTCAGCGATATAAATAACAGGCAATATATATACGGCATGTTGCACCAAATTTCAACGACGAAATCTGTTCGACAAAAATCAAAAGATTGACATTCGACAATGGTTTATGGGATCTCTATTGTATAGGTCTTATATGTAAAATATCATATGGTCAATCCCAGGGGTCAGCGATATAAATAACAGGCAATATATATACGGCATGTTGCACCAAATTTCAACGACGAAATCTGTTCGACAAAAATCAAAAGATTGACTTAAACGTTTTTTATTATTGGTTTTATGAAAATTAATCATAATTAGTTCTATGAGAATCTATTTTCAAGAGTGTGGGAGTTCGAATATTTATAGTTGGACCATACGGCTTTAAGTGCAATAACAAGTACGAACTCGAAATGTGGCTATTGGGCAAATTGGAAATTAAAATAGCTCCATCGTGCTGACGACAAATTTCAAGATGCAAATCTTACAAAGATTTACATCTTTTAATATAGATTCCTAATATTTTCCCACCACGGTAATCGATTGTGAAACCCACCCCCTTTTTCTTGCATAAAAAATGAGAGTATATTTTTGTACTGACTCATAATTCTAAGTAATTATGCGATCCCTTTAACGGGGAGACATACACAAGATGCATATTGGAGCTGTAAGCGAACAAAAGATTGATTGACAGGCAACCAAAAATACTAGGATCATTAAACTTTTTCTTATGGTACATTTTAGGAATCCTAACATAAAGTTGGCTGTGGCACAGATCAAGTCGAAATGACGATTAAATGATAAGGTAGGTCAAATGTAACTCCAAGATCCCTTATTTAATTTAGACGTGTCAACTTATTATTCGCAAATCGCAATATTGTAATCATAAATCAGATGCGATATTGAACGTGTAAATGTCATCATTTTGAACTTTATTACATTTAAATATAACATATTGTTCTTACACCAATCATTAACCGAATCTATATCCTTTTGTTACTCCTCTGTATTAGATAGATTTCGAATAGGGGAAAATATGGTTAGGTCATAGGCATATATTAGACAACGGGAAAACTTTATGAAGATTGTACATAAATTGGATCAGATAAATTATTATTAATTTTTACACGCTTTACCCGTAGTAAGATTAAAGGTATGATTTAAGCCATTTGATCAAATTATCATTAATATCAAGTAATTCTAATTTCTTTCAAAGTAATTGATTGGGTCGAACTACTTACTGAAGTCAGTTTAAATGACAACAAGCTGTGCATTACCTTCAATCACCTATGTTGCACGTTTCGTATTATATATAGGTCTTGTGTGTAAAATGTCATATGGTCGATGCTACTTAGGGGTTGGCGATATATGTATACCAAGCAATATACGATTTCTTGCAGCAAATTACAGTGACAAAATTATAAAACGCTATTGATTTTCTAATCCAATGAAAACCATGTAGAAAACCATGTAGATCAAATTTCTAAATAGTAATTTTCGGTTTAGTGCAAATTTGCGTTTTCCTTAGGTAGAGTCTCCCCGAATACTGTAGCATTTTTCAAGCTGAAGTAACTGCGATAAAGAAAGTCGTGGACTGGTTGAGGTATAATGTAATATCGACTTGTGATATTTGCATATATACGGACAGCCAGGCTGCCATTAAAGCGCTTCAATCACACCTCCTCACGTCGAAAGTAGTCCAGAACTGTCTCTCATCTCTTAACGAAATGACAGATCAGTTCAACATTCATATTATATGGGTGCCAGAACATTTCATAAGTACAGGGAATATAAAAGCCGATGAACTGGCTCGACGAGGTACAACGGACCACATCTCAAACAGCAAAAAGGTTATTGAAATGCCTTTTGCGGTATGCAAACTGCAGCTTCAGGAGGAAGCTAGTAAGTTGACGAATGACATGTGTAAATAGTACCTCATGCGTAATAACTCGGCAGGTCTGGCCAAAGTTGGACTTGGCGAGATCCAAACAGCTAATCCCACTTCAGCGGGGTCAGCTCAGTGTGGTTGTTGGAGTGATTACGGAGCACTGTCTCATAGGCAAACATGCGAGTAGACTTGGTTTCTTCTCATATGACTACTGTCGTAGTTGCGAGGACGAAGAGGAGGAAGAGACAGTACTTCATCTTCTTTGCACCTGTCCTCGTCTGGGACGAAACAGACTAAATTTTCTAGGGACACCCCTCTTCAACGACCTGACGGAACTCAGCAGGATGGACGTCAGGAGTATTCAGCGCTTCGTAGCAAGCTCAAAGTGGTTTCAATGAGTTGGTGGAAAATTTTTAAGTTGTGGTAGTGGACCGCCACCTAAACCTAACCTAACCTAACCTAGGTAGGGTCGTAAAATTTGTTTTAAAATTATTTCCACCACTTACACAAAATTAGGTAAAATATTTGTCAAATCTTTTAGGTCGGTACATTGAGGACGAGCGACGAGAACGAATTTCCCTTTTTCTGCCAATTATGTAAGAAAATTGTTAAAATAGTGACAACCGTTTATTATGAATTAACGATACTTATACCAAATATTGTGAATTAACTAAAAACAATATGTAACATTTTTATTTTCAATAGGAAATTTCAATTTATCGTCGATAATTTTTAATTTACTATTTACTATTGAAATTTTGTATTAATACTGTTATATGTATAGTAATTTTACATTTTGATTTAAGTAAATTCTCAATATTTGATCCATTGTTAATTAAAAACAAACGGTTGTCACTATTTTAACAATTTTCTTACATAATTTGGTGAAAAAGGAAAATTTGTTCCCATTGCTCGTTCTCAATGTGCGCACCGACCTTTATGGTTTTTATTGGTAAAAACCATATAAAATACTTGCCCAGGTAGTCGCTTAAATGATCGGTTGTGTCTATTAGAGATATAAATAACATGTAATATTTCTGATCAAAAAAGTAACTTAAGTGCATCCGATTTCCATAATAGTTCAAAGTTTTGAATTAAACAGAAGATTTATTAAACACGTAAAATTTTATTTTTACAGATTTACATATAAATTTATAGAATAAACAAAAAAAACATAAGATACAAAAAATGTATAAACATTTTTAAATTTTTTCATAAAACAATAGCGATGGATTGACGATTGTTATTTCTGCGGTATTTGTAATCCGTTTTTGTAAATCGTCATGTACCTCCCAATATCCATTTGGTCTAAGTATATAGCTTTTATAGTGTTTAATTGATAATTCAAAATGGATTATACCTTTTAATTTATATTCTTGATCTGCTAAAATTAATTTGTTTTGAATTTGTTTTAATTGAATTCTATACTTTAAGGTTATATCAAGAGGTTGCACGTCAACAACAATAGTTCCAAATTTAGAATCAAGAATTTTTTTACACGTCTTTGTACCGCAAGTCTTGCACGTAACGCTAGGAATATAAATCTTATTATTAAAGTTTTCCAAATTAATTTCATTGAAATTATGAAGCTCCAATGGTAGGTAGAACAAATCTTTTGTATTAGCTCCATTGCAAGAAAATTTAACAATAATGCACTTTGGTAATACAAATTCCATCAACTGTCCAACATTTGTGGAAACATCAAGGTCAAGATCACAAATCTCTTGAATATTAATTTTAAAATATTTCAACAAAATATTAGTACGGTTTTCATATAAATTTGCAGTTAGACCATCCTCAATGTACTTTACTACAAAATGCAAAAATTCATTTTCGGGAAATAAGTTTAACCCATTAAAGGTTCGTACTGAATCCAATCCCATTGTATAAAATATTTGCGCTAACGAGTCGAACGCACATGCAAAATATATGGACTTCTTGTTGTTATTCTCATTTTTAAACGAGAACTTATTTTGCAGTAAACACAATTGTTTTCTGGAAATTTCTGCCAAACATCGCTTCTCCTCTGTTTTGTTTAATTTTTTAGGCTTATCAAATATATTTTTCTTTTTTATGTATCTATCAAGAACTCTTTTGCCCATATGTTTAGGGGCTTTTATCGAATGTATTTTTTTTCTCCAACCTTCCTCGTTTGCTATGTCGTCCGGGTCCAACTCATTCGTCTCAGTTATGTATTTAGACATTTTTTTTTTTCGTTTTGTCAATATTTTATTGAACTTAATACGCTTTTGTATTTGTGCAGTTTTTTCTTCTAGAATATTGACAAACCGACCAACTTTCAAAAACTTTTTTTCTGTATATTGGTTTTTAACTAGATTAAACCAATTTTCAGCTACTGCATTTGAAATCCGTCCATGATGCAATGTATCAGGCATATCTAAATTAACCCACAAAGGTAAGTATGAAAAGTATTTCTTAATACAGAACATAACTAAATCATTTTTAAAATAAGGATTCGATTTAGTACATTTACGTTGCTTCCCAATTAACTTTGTGATTGTGTTATAACGCTCTAAATATCTGTTAAAAAATGGACTTGAAGTATAGTCACATTTTACAGTAGGACGCTCGTTACTAAAACTATCGGCCGTCGTTTCTTCCTGTTGGCAATTATTATTATCACTGTGACCGTACAATGAATTTATACTATTTTGAAAGGTCTCGAAACTTTTCTGAACATTTTCAGTTTCAAATTTAGAACAAAATATGTAAACTAATGATTCGAAAAGCGTATCAACTTCAGCAATTACTTTGCAATTGATTATTGCTGCGAATATATCCAATAAGATATTTTTCTGTTCTTTCGAAGCAGTTGGAATCTTCTTTTTAATTTGAACACACAAAATATTCATTAAATGCGCACAACAAATTGATATTCGGTATTTATTCGGGTTGACTCCAATTTTTTTAATTAAAACATCATAAATATATGATATATACTCATGAACAGACATTCCATTAAAAACATTTAGTAACGAGCTAATGAGTGCCCATGACCAGTCCACAACAAAATGCTTAATAGTTTTTGATTTCGGGATCACGGCAAGTTCCTTTTTGAAGCATAGTAAAAACATTGAAATGGCTACCACGTCATGCTGCGATGAAATCATTTCTGCAATGGGTATTATAATATTGCTTATTTTTATAACGCAAGCATAATACAACAAACGGGAGTAATTATGATTGTGGCAGGTTGGTTTCCTGACCAGGCTCCCTGTAGCATCGAAGTACACAATACTGGTCGGATGCTCTAATAGTAGTTCAATCTGCGACTTTCGTATCATATATACTTGGAATAAATCAGATACCATGTATATGTATTGGTTATCTGGTGGTTGCTGCAACTTTTTATAATTTAGATCAATAACGTCGCAGTCTACGACACAATCGTAGAATTTCAGCTTTTCCGACCGAATTCGCCTTAGAACAGCACTACTTGTTAAATTTTGTGTGTTACCTTTTGTAGCTAGCTCGAAGTCAGTTTCATCAATAATTTTCAATTGTACATTATGGGCTGTTTTATGTAATAAAATTTCTCCTAACGCATCTCTCTCTGTACCTCGAATTTCCTTAAAAATTGGTTTTTCCCAATCATGAAGCTGCAGATCGTCACCTTGCACCATAACCGTCATTTCCATTTTATCATTAAAAGTAAACTTATATTTTATTTTATGCGATTCGTATTTACATATAGCATAAGCAATAAAACTGCTTCTAAATTTACTTTTTGAATGGATGGTTTTAAAAGATAGAACACATGTATTTTCTAGAGCTGTCATTTCGGTATGAATTAAATGCCTTAAGTTTGCGGTGGTCCAACTGCTATCAATTTTAATTTTGGTAGGTACAACATACTTTGTCACCCACAATTTTGACGATTTGTCTACTTTATGATCCAAACGATCATTTGCTATTTCAAGCTCAGATTCCACTAGTACATCAACAAATTGTACTTCATTTCGCAGTAAGTCTGAATCTGAATTTTTTGGCGTGTCACTATAGGGATTGTTGCAGTAGTCCTTATTATTGTCACAAATAAGAGCCAAGTGGTTTCCTGAATTTGCGATATTAGGGTAAGTCTTTATCGATAAATTATTTAATGCTGCTTCTAACTTTCTATTCTCCTCCATTTTCACTTTTAATTTATATAAAGCCATTCTGTTGGCGCTGTTATTTTTAATATTCAAAAACCGACACAGATTCTTCATTAAATGGGAATCACGTTGGGTAACATCAATGGTTTTTAGTTTTAACTCACATAAGGCTTGTAATAAAGCTTTTTCGTCCCGCTTATAAAAGTTTTTCCTTTTATTTGGCATTGCAACAAAAATAATAATTCTTGCAATTAAAAGATAAAAAACTTAAATTAACACGTTAAAACAAATAAAAGTTCACTAAACACTTAAATACTAAACAAAAAAATTAATAATTTCAAATAAAACCACTACTTTGTAATCACAAATTTATGTATTACATAATTACAATAAATCACAAATTAAGTTCAACACATAAAACTTTATTATAGGTATAGTACGTATTATGCTTCTACATTGCGAGATTTTAAATTGCCGACTGATATCAAAAATGTCTAAATAAATGAAGGAAAATAATCATGGCCAACTCTAAATCACGCCGATATGAAAATATATTTAAAATAGAGGAAATTTTAAATTCAAAATATTTGAAAATCTCAAAGGCTACTAACGTTTTTCTTGTTTTATTTTGTTTTTAAAACAGCTACTTTACCATGGGCTTGGTGATTTTGAAGTGAATTTTTTTCGTAATGTGTATAGCTGTCTTCAGTTCAGTGTGTAGCGCTATAGTGTTGCCATATATAGTTTCATTTCAACAATTTCTTTTTTTCAATGAATGTGTTATTAATGAAAATTCAAAAATAATTTGATTTTAAACTGTAATATGTATAAGTTTTAATACACAAAATAACTAAATAGAAAAAGTCATGGTCAAACGACATAAGTCAGACCTTTTATGTACATTAGTAATTTGTTAAAATATATTTACAAATAATAATTCATTTTCGATTCGATATTTCGTCAAAATTTCGATACAATTGTTAAATTATATGTATGCAGAAATAAGTTACTTCGTACAACTGCAGTATACATACGTACACATACAGTCGTTATACCATAAAAAGAATTATGGCACTCAGTTTTTTGAAACCGTAGCAGTTCGTCAAAATATGTATTTTGATTATCAACACCGGGTGTTTCATTTAATAAAAAATTTTATATAACTGAATGCACTCTGACTATAAAAAAGCAACGAACGAGTTCACGCTCAACTTGCAAAAGATTGATATGAAAACCTGTTTGTATAAGTATCTATTGAATCATTTCAAGCCTAAAAATCACTGCAGGCAAACGGCTGTTGTTTGATCAGTATTTAAATTAAGTTACATTTTTGGTTCAAAAAGTCAATAAGTCATTATATTTTGGGTTTGCAGGACGAACCTTTGACATTAATGGTGAAACTAAAATTGAAATTTATAATTTCGATAATTTGAATCGAGAAATACAAACGAATATCGTTCAGTGTAGCCTTGTCTCGGTGAGCATGAGCAAAATACAGTTTTGTTAAGTTAATCATCTAAACATGCTCTATTAAAATATTTCATTACTCAAACATGGCGATCTTGGCGTAGATTCCATCTTTAGACTATTGTGAATAGTCAAGGTAGCCCGATGACCAAAACAAAGCGACTTTGAAGAACAAAATGAAGTAGAGCGGTT
This sequence comes from Tipula helvola, assembly GCA_963556165.1. NCBI lineage: Eukaryota > Metazoa > Arthropoda > Insecta > Diptera > Tipulidae > Tipula > Tipula helvola. The sequence goes on along the minus strand of OY744481.1, from coordinate 219,241,518 downwards.
CAATTAGACAGGAGCACGATTTGCTGACCGTAATACATATATTAGCGGCTGGAGAAATGGTGACGTGCTTCCCTGCGATTTATTCCTTGCACACATCATTAAACAATTTCATCCGAACCGACCGTCTTAACACTTTTATAGATTTTACGTTCTACAAACTCCACATAACCAAACTCAGCAACAGCATGAGCAGTGCTAGGCATAAACAAAACCTCCCAATTACAATAAGTAATTTCAAAGTTATTATTTTGTATATACTCATGTCTCATTTTACCAGGTTTTAAAATATTTAATATTTAAAAGTATGCGTTTCGGGATTGACAAAAACACCGGAATCCCGGAATTTTGGGACTGACCGGGATCGGGATTGATCGTTTTTTTTTTTTACAATCCCGAAATCCCGGGATAGCATACTCTATTTATAATTTGTGTTCGTTTTGGTCATATGCGATTGTCGTTTTTATTCTTACCCGAATTTTCGTTCCTTTTTAATATGAATTTTTTTACTTACTAAAGATGTTTTCACATCAAAAACAGTTAAATAAAATTCCGCCCAAACTATTTAGTAGCAATTAGAAGAAAAATTTCACTTCGGTAAAAATTTATTAAATTATGAGATCACAGAAACGACAGTCGAATGTCAATCTTTTGATTTTTGTTGATTAGATTTCGTTGTTGAAGTTGGGTGCAACATGCCGTATATATATTGCCTGTTATTTATATCGCTGACCCCTGGGATTGACCAGATGATATTTTACATATAAGACCTATACAATAGAGATCCCATAAACCATTGTCGAATGTCAATCTTTTGATTTTTGTCGAACAGATTTCGTGGTTGAAATTTGGTGCAACATGCCGTATATATATTGCCTGTTATTTATATCGCTGACCCCTGGGATTGACCAAATGATATTTTACATATAAGACCTATACAATAGAGATCCCATAAACCATTGTCGAATGTCAATCTTTTGATTTTTGTCGAACAGATTTTGTCGTTGAAATTTGGTGCAACATGCCGTATATATATTGCCTGTTATTTATATCGCTGACCCCTGGGATTGACCAGATGATATTTTACATATAAGACCTATACAATAGAGATCCCATAAACCATTGTCGAATGTCAATCTTTTGATTTTTGTCGAACAGATTTCGTCGTTGAAATTTGGTGCAACATGCCGTATATATATTGCCTGTTATTTATATCGCTGACCCCTGGGATTGACCATATGATATTTTACATATAAGACCTATATAATAGAGATCCCATAAACCATTGTCGAATGTCAATCTTTTGATTTTTGTCGAACAGATTTTGTCGTTGAAATTTGGTGCAACATGCCGTATATATATTGCCTGTTATTTATATCGCTGACCCCTGGGATTGACCAGATGATATTTTACATATAAGACCTATACAATAGAGATCCCATAAACCATTGTCGAATGTCAATCTTTTGATTTTTGTCGAACAGATTTCGTCGTTGAAATTTGGTGCAACATGCCGTATATATATTGCCTGTTATTTATATCGCTGACCCCTGGGATTGACCATATGATATTTTACATATAAGACCTATACAATAGAGATCCCATAAACCATTGTCGAATGTCAATCTTTTGATTTTTGTCGAACAGATTTCGTCGTTGAAATTTGGTGCAACATGCCGTATATATATTGCCTGTTATTTATATCGCTGACCCCTGGGATTGACCAGATGATATTTTACATATAAGACCTATACAATAGAGATCCCATAAACCATTGTCGAATGTCAATCTTTTGATTTTTGTCGAACAGATTTCGTCGTTGAAATTTGGTGCAACATGCCGTATATATATTGCCTGTTATTTATATCGCTGACCCCTGGGATTGACCATATGATATTTTACATATAAGACCTATACAATAGAGATCCCATAAACCATTGTCGAATGTCAATCTTTTGATTTTTGTCGAACAGATTTTGTCGTTGAAATTTGGTGCAACATGCCGTATATATATTGCCTGTTATTTATATCGCTGACCCCTGGGATTGACCAGATGATATTTTACATATAAGACCTATACAATAGAGATCCCATAAACCATTGTCGAATGTCAATCTTTTGATTTTTGTCGAACAGATTTCGTCGTTGAAATTTGGTGCAACATGCCGTATATATATTGCCTGTTATTTATATCGCTGACCCCTGGGATTGACCATATGATATTTTACATATAAGACCTATATAATAGAGATCCCATAAACCATTGTCGAATGTCAATCTTTTGATTTTTGTCGAACAGATTTTGTCGTTGAAATTTGGTGCAACATGCCGTATATATATTGCCTGTTATTTATATCGCTGACCCCTGGGATTGACCAGATGATATTTTACATATAAGACCTATACAATAGAGATCCCATAAACCATTGTCGAATGTCAATCTTTTGATTTTTGTCGAACAGATTTCGTCGTTGAAATTTGGTGCAACATGCCGTATATATATTGCCTGTTATTTATATCGCTGACCCCTGGGATTGACCAGATGATATTTTACATATAAGACCTATACAATAGAGATCCCATAAACCATTGTCGAATGTCAATCTTTTGATTTTTGTCGAACAGATTTCGTGGTTGAAATTTGGTGCAACATGCCGTATATATATTGCCTGTTATTTATATCGCTGACCCCTGGGATTGACCAAATGATATTTTACATATAAGACCTATACAATAGAGATCCCATAAACCATTGTCGAATGTCAATCTTTTGATTTTTGTCGAACAGATTTTGTCGTTGAAATTTGGTGCAACATGCCGTATATATATTGCCTGTTATTTATATCGCTGACCCCTGGGATTGACCAGATGATATTTTACATATAAGACCTATACAATAGAGATCCCATAAACCATTGTCGAATGTCAATCTTTTGATTTTTGTCGAACAGATTTCGTCGTTGAAATTTGGTGCAACATGCCGTATATATATTGCCTGTTATTTATATCGCTGACCCCTGGGATTGACCATATGATATTTTACATATAAGACCTATATAATAGAGATCCCATAAACCATTGTCGAATGTCAATCTTTTGATTTTTGTCGAACAGATTTTGTCGTTGAAATTTGGTGCAACATGCCGTATATATATTGCCTGTTATTTATATCGCTGACCCCTGGGATTGACCAGATGATATTTTACATATAAGACCTATACAATAGAGATCCCATAAACCATTGTCGAATGTCAATCTTTTGATTTTTGTCGAACAGATTTCGTCGTTGAAATTTGGTGCAACATGCCGTATATATATTGCCTGTTATTTATATCGCTGACCCCTGGGATTGACCATATGATATTTTACATATAAGACCTATACAATAGAGATCCCATAAACCATTGTCGAATGTCAATCTTTTGATTTTTGTCGAACAGATTTCGTCGTTGAAATTTGGTGCAACATGCCGTATATATATTGCCTGTTATTTATATCGCTGACCCCTGGGATTGACCAGATGATATTTTACATATAAGACCTATACAATAGAGATCCCATAAACCATTGTCGAATGTCAATCTTTTGATTTTTGTCGAACAGATTTCGTCGTTGAAATTTGGTGCAACATGCCGTATATATATTGCCTGTTATTTATATCGCTGACCCCTGGGATTGACCATATGATATTTTACATATAAGACCTATACAATAGAGATCCCATAAACCATTGTCGAATGTCAATCTTTTGATTTTTGTCGAACAGATTTTGTCGTTGAAATTTGGTGCAACATGCCGTATATATATTGCCTGTTATTTATATCGCTGACCCCTGGGATTGACCAGATGATATTTTACATATAAGACCTATACAATAGAGATCCCATAAACCATTGTCGAATGTCAATCTTTTGATTTTTGTCGAACAGATTTCGTCGTTGAAATTTGGTGCAACATGCCGTATATATATTGCCTGTTATTTATATCGCTGACCCCTGGGATTGACCATATGATATTTTACATATAAGACCTATACAATAGAGATCCCATAAACCATTGTCGAATGTCAATCTTTTGATTTTTGTCGAACAGATTTTGTCGTTGAAATTTGGTGCAACATGCCGTATATATATTGCCTGTTATTTATATCGCTGACCCCTGGGATTGACCAGATGATATTTTACATATAAGACCTATACAATAGAGATCCCATAAACCATTGTCGAATGTCAATCTTTTGATTTTTGTCGAACAGATTTCGTCGTTGAAATTTGGTGCAACATGCCGTATATATATTGCCTGTTATTTATATCGCTGACCCCTGGGATTGACCATATGATATTTTACATATAAGACCTATACAATAGAGATCCCATAAACCATTGTCGAATGTCAATCTTTTGATTTTTGTCGAACAGATTTCGTGGTTGAAATTTGGTGCAACATGCCGTATATATATTGCCTGTTATTTATATCGCTGACCCCTGGGATTGACCATATGATATTTTACATATAAGACCTATACAATAGAGATCCCATAAACCATTGTCGAATGTCAATCTTTTGATTTTTGTCGAACAGATTTCGTGGTTGAAATTTGGTGCAACATGCCGTATATATATTGCCTGTTATTTATATCGCTGACCCCTAGGACTGGCCATGTGATATTTTACATATAAGACCTATACAATAGAGATCCCATAAACCATTGTCGAATGTCAATCTTTTGATTTTTGTCGAACAGATTTCGTCGTTGAAATTTGGTGCAACATGCCGTATATATATTGCCTGTTATTTATATTGCTGACTCCTAGAATTGACCATGTGATCGACCTTGTGACATTTAGCGTACCATTTACTAGACGTACACAGCTTGTAGCGGTATATTCAATATTTGATACTTTTGACTTCAAGCTAAACTTTTTTGTGATTTATATGCAACATTTATATCGCCTGAATGAATGCAATTTGTATAAACACATACATATATACTTTTTGTTATTTGGGAAAAATTTCACTTCGGTTTTCAAATACTATTTGTTTTGTAATTCAATATTTTTCTTTTACAATGCGACTAAAAAAAATTTTCTTTTGAACTTGACTTTATGTCTGATTATGTTTTTTTTTTCTTTGAATAATTATGCATGGCTTGCATGTGTCATAATATTTATTTTTGTTTGCATTCTTGTGTGAAATTTTTGTTATGTAAAATTGTTGTGTATGAGTTTTTTAAAAAAATTTTTTTTTTTTTTTTTATATATATGTGTATCGTTTTACTAAAAAAAATTTTTTATGAATTGTCATCGTTACTTTACTTTTCTTATTTGATAACAGAGATTTTTGTATATTTTTTCCTCTTTTTTTTTTTTTTGAATTAAATGTTTTTATTTTAGCTTTTGTTAATACTATTTTGGTTTTTACTAATTCTTACTGATTAGTTCCTTGTTCTTTCATGGTTGTTAGATTTCCATGAGAGAAAAAGTTTTAATTTTTCCGAAAAATTTTCCTTTGTTTTTGTTAATATAATTTTGACTCTATTTAGTTCCAATCCGATTTCTTGTTTCCTCATGTGTGTTAGTTTATTTGCACGTGAGGGAAAAAGATTTATTTTTCTAAATTATTCGTATTCCGTTTATTTCTTGCATCGCTTTAATTTGCGATTCTACTTCATTTATTGCATCCTTATCTAAACGTAAAGATGATTTACCTGTCTTAATTATTAATTTTCTTGACTTTATTTCCCTACATTTTCTTGCTACTACATAACCTATTACAATTATTAATAAAATTGAAATTCCTGCTACCGTGTTCACTTTTATTATCTTTGTTTTGATACTTCGACTACTCATTTCTATTTCTTGCGTTCTTTGTTTCACTGTTTCTATCTTCTGGGCTTCGTTCAAAATTTCTTTATATAAATTACTACTATCTCTTATTTTAATCTTGTTGGTTTTATTACTCATTTCTACTGAATCTGTTTCTACATCGAAATCTATCTTGATTCCCTGATCCATTTCTGGTTTGGGTTGCTCGATTTCCACCGTTTCTGGATAACCTGCTACCTCTATTGCGAATTCACTTGTTATTATTTTACATCTTGTTTCAAATGATAATGTACCTGTGTTTTTTAGATTTATTATTTCAGTGTTATTTCTACATTGTATAACCATTCTTGTTCCATGGCTTAATGAGTATAACCACGTGTTATGGTTGTGCAGTTTCATCATTAAATTTCCTGGTTCTGTTTCCATAGTTTTACATGATTTTATAATTCCGAAGTTGCTCGTTAATAAGTTAGATACACAATGTGAATTTGTGATCGGTAGTATTGGTTGATTGTGTTCACATAACTGTAATTTGTCTTCTGATATTTCTTTGATCATCTTGCATTTGTCTAGGCTCACTTTATTCATCTCAATGGTTTCTCCGCTCATTTTATTCCAGGCAATATACTCTGTATTGATTATGTACGTTTCATACTTTGCTCCTTTCCTAAATGGAATTACGTGAGGTTTGTATAGCGTGTATTCTTCTTTTTCCATTAAAGGTATTGTTATTTTTACCATTATCTTCCCTCCTAGTTCCGTGTAATCAACTTCCGTTATTCTCCTTAAGACCTCATGCGTCATTTCCACCATATTCATGTGTGTTTTTAATATGTTTACTATTTTGTTATTTGATATAATCAGTGGATGTAATCTCCTCGTTTCAACTGCTGCGATGATTTCGGCTGCTTCCTCTTGAAGGTTGCTAATATGTAGACATTGTACTAACATAAGTGATGACAATTCTGAGACGTGATGGTCCAGTTTTATTTCCGTTCTCAGTTCTACCTGTTGAGCTTCCATTTTTTCTATTAGCTCATTCAGTTTGCTCTCTATCTCATTTGTTTCGTTTTGTAATTGTATTATAGATTTTGATAGTGTATTAAAGTTCGATTGTACTACTGCAATATGTTGGTTTTCTAAACTCATGACTATGGCTTGTCTATCTTCTAGTTCCTTTAATGTTTTGTAAATTTTCTCAGAGTCTTCTGCGTCCATTGTGCCAAACACAAATTTTGAGAATTTTCCGCCTATGTCTACTAGTCCTCTTCTCCTTCTTCTGTACATTTCTTTTAGTTTGATGTTTTGCCTCTGGATCTGTTGTATTTGCCACTGTAGCTCTTTACGAAAAGGTCTACATAAATCATTTGGGTTATTTTTTAGAATTTTTTCACAAAGTATGTTTAAGTGTATGTTACATTCCATTAGCGTTCCTGTTAATTGTCGTGTCTCAGGTAAGTTAATTTCTGTGACTACTTTCAGTTCTTCTGTGAAGAAAGTGACATTACTTAGTTCTTCGAAAAATATACCTGTATTTTCTCTTTGTCGTATAGTGAATTGCTCCGCTAGGGTTACGGTTATTATTGCCATGATGATGGTTATTTTATGCATTTTACGTGTTTATACTATTTATCTGTAAAATTTAAATAAGTTTCTTATCTTAGTATCAGGTGAAATTTCTTTTGATGAATTTTGGTTTGTGTGCCGAATTTTGTTTTATGCTTTGGAGAAAATTTGTTATGTTTGAATAAAGACATGTTTTCGAAGTTTACCAGAATTATTCATCTCTAGGTTGCCCTGAGATTCACCTATCTTACTTAAGATTAGGCTCTGATGCGTCTTACTTTTTATATGTACGTCCACCTTTTTTTACTCTACTAGGGTTAAATAAAATGACTTCCTTGATTTGCTTTACTGTTCATATTTATTCTAACTTGTTTTTGTTTACAAAAATATATATTTTTTTTTTATCTCTAGTCATCATTTGTGGGTTAGTTTTCTTCTTGTCTTTGTTCTTTCTTGTACTGTTTATCGTGGTTTTTATGTTTTGATCTTGTTTTTATTCCGTTTTGTGTTTTAACAGTCTGTTGTTGTGTACTCGTGTCTGTTTCTTGTTATTGATTTGAATTGTTGTGTTCGTTTGTGAGTCTATGCTTACTACTTTGTACGGTCCTAACCATAGTGGATCCTGCTTATTTTTCCTCATGTCGTTTTTTAACCATACTAAGTCGTTTACTTTAATGCTTATGTCGTTAGCTTTCTTATCGTATTGTGCTTTACTTGTTTGTTTCTTCTCTATTAGTCTTTGTCTTGCTATCGCATGTGCTACCCTTAGTCTACTCTTTAATTCTGCTACGTAATCGTCGTAATTGTACGTCGGTTCCGGTTCTTTACGTACTGCAGTGGGGATCAGTGCTGTCCTACCATAAACTAATTCATATGGGGTATACTGTGTGGAGCAATGTGGTGTTGTGTTATAAACAAATACTGCGTAGTGGCACATTTCGTCCCAGTTATTTCGATCTATATCCGTGAAGGATCTTAGGTACTCTTTTAACGTATTGTGCGATTTCTCAAGCGCCCCATTTGTCTCAGGGTGATACGCCGTTGTGTTAAGGTGTTTGAGTTTCAACAACTTGCATACTTCATTGAACCCTTTGCTCATGAAGTTGCTTCCTTGATCTGTTAAAATTTTTTCTGGAATTCCGTGTTTTGTGATGAATTCTTCACAAAAAGCCTTGGCTACGGTATTTGCATTCTGGTTTGGTATGGGAATTGCTCCCGAAAATTTAGATAAGTCGTCTTGAAATGTTAAAATGTAGTTATTTCCTGCTTCGGTCGTCGGTAATGGCCCTACAATGTCGAATGCTACTCTTTGAAACGGATATTCTGACGTAGTCGTGATTTGTAATGGTACTTTCGTCTTTCTGTGATTCTTATTTTTCTTGCATAAGTGGCATTTGCTGATGAATCGATTGATGTCCGTCAACATGTTCGGCCAGTAGTATAGCATTTTAATTCTTTTATAAGTCCGCCATGTGCCAGCGTGACCTCCTAATGGTAAATTATGATATTCGTTTAGTATCTGTTGCCGTTTCTTTTGATCATGTATTACCTCTATTTTTGTTAAGTGTGGTTTTTCTGTTATGTTTGGTTGTTTTATCTTCGTTTTCTGTTCTGCTTGACTACTACTTCCTACTGTTGTCTTTTCGTTTTCGTCTTTTGAGTTTTTGTTCTGTGCTCTTGTCATCACTGATACGGTATTGTGTCTGATCCTACTTAATGCGTCAGCGTTTGTATTCAGTTTACCTGACTTATGTATTGTTTCATAGTTATACTCTGACAGTTTGAGATTCCATTTTAATATTCTGTTTGGAATTTTGCTCAAGTTCCCTGTAAGTGGTTTATGGTCTGTTATGATTGTAAACTTTTTTCCGTAAAGGTATGGTCTAAAATTATTAACTGCCCAATAGATGGCTAACATTTCCTTTTCTATCGTCGAATAATTTCTTTCTGATTTGCCTAGAGCTCGGCTGGCGTATGCTACTGGAAGTTCGTTTTCTGTGTCACGTTGCGCTAGTACTGCTCCTAAACTGTAGTCGCTTGCGTCTGTCGTTAGTATGAAGGGTTTGTTTAGATCTGGGTATACTAAGATTGGTGGCTTGATTAAGCATAGTTTGAGTTTTTCGAGGGCTTGTTTGCACTCCTCTGTAAAATTGAAAATCACCTTTTTTCTTGTAAGTTTGTTTAAAGGTTCAGCTATTTCGGAAAATTTGGGAATAAATCTGCGATAATAGTTCGCTAGACCTAGGAATGATTGCGTTTCTCGCACGTTTCTGGGTTGCGGGAAATCTTGAATTGCTTGCGTTGTCTTTGGGTTTGGTTTGATACCATCTGGAGTGATTAGATGACCGAGAAAGGTGATTTCTTTTCTTAAGAATTGGCATTTTGTACATTGCAATTTAAGATTGTTGATGCGGCATATTTCGAAAACCTCCGCTAACTTGTTATTGTGTTCTTTAAGGTTCTTCCCATATACTATAACGTCGTCCAAATATATGAACCCTTTAAGACCTTGGAAACCGCGTAGTATGTGGTTCATGGCTCTTTGAAATGTCGCTTGAGAATTTTTGAGTCCAAAAGGCATTCTTGTGAACTCGAAATGTCCATAATCAGTACTGAAAGCTGTCTTATGGCTATCTTTTGGATTCATTTCAATCTGGTGGTAACCACTCGCCATGTCCAATGTGGAAAAATATTGAGCGTGCCCCAGTTGGTCTAATATGTCATTAATATTTGGGAGTGGGAACGAATCCCCAATTGGTACTTCATTTAATTTGCGGAAATCTACTACCACCCTCCATTTCGGTACTCCGTCTTTGTCCGGTTTCTTCGGTACTGCTAATAGTGGACTGTTGTAAGGGCTGATACTTGTTCGTATCTTGCCTTCTTCTAGCATTTCTTTGACTTGTCTATTGATTTCATTCTTATGTGTCTGTGGGAGTCTGTACCTCTGTACGTGTATCGGTTTAGTGTCCGTATACAAATTTATATCGTGTTTCACCCCTTTAATACTCGTTAATTTGTCCCCTTCTAAGAAAAATATGTCTTCGTACTTCATACACAGAGCTAGAATTGACGTATTTTCTTCTATGTCGTTTGTCGTATCTAAACCTTCTGCTATTGTCTGTACTACCTTGTCTGCTCTATCACTTTCTTTAACGTACTCAGTTTGATCTTCTATTTGCCATGTAAACGGTTCTAACGTTGGGAAAAATTCATTTAGTTCATTCTCTTCGTCTTTAGTGTTCGCGATTAAAATTTTTGCCTTACGATTCATTGGTTGTATCAACATATGTGGAATGAATACTCCAGGTGTTATTTCTGCTGCGTTGCATATATATTGATTGTCTGTCGGTGTTTGAATTTCTATAAATGTTTCGCTCCTAGCTGGTAATATGATTTTGTTTCTATTGGTATTTGAGAAATTTATCAAATGCTCTCCTAATCGTAACTTCCCTATACTATACAGTATGTCTACCTTGTATTTCTCGAAGAAATCTCTCCCTACTATTCCATCTTCTGTTATCGGAAACTCATTTTCCACTACGTGTAGCGTGTGTTCTACAGTTAATTGCTCAGTTAGTTTAATCTTTGCTTTTATAGTCCCGATTGTCATGATCTTTCCTTTACCTATACCTGTCAGTGCTGTTTTGTTATCTTTGCTCATGTTTTCTTTGTCAATATACTTGATTTTTATTAATGATATGTCTGCGCCTGAATCTAGTAGAAGTTCCGGTCTACTATTCCCTATTTGTGGTACTATTGTATCCCTACTCATGCTGTATTTCGATAATAAATTTATTTTCATGCTTTGTCCTACGCTAAATAAGTCTCCTAAAATGCTTAACTCCTGTTCATGCTCCTCTCTGTCTGTCGAGTTGTCTTGTTTGTGTTTAGTATTTGTGTCTGTTACTATCCCTGGGTCGAAAATTTTCAGCCCTAACATGTCTGATGTATTCCTATTATGTCTCTCATTTATTTCATCTTTGGCCGTCTCTTGTGTTGTCTCCATTCTGTCCTTGTACGTTAGTTCAATGATGTCTTGTGTTTTCAAGTTATTATTTGTTTCATTTGTTTCTAGATTTAAATTTGGTTTATGTGTATTTTTCGTTTGCGCCAGGCTGGTGGCGTCTTGTGGTTTCTTATAAGCTACGCGCGTCAGTCCTGTGACGTCTTGTGAGTTTGAAATTAAGTTTTCCTTGTTCGGATTTTTGGTTTGCGCCATGCTGGTGGCGTCTTGTAAGTATGTATTTGAATTCCTCTCGTGTGAAAGTTTTGTTTGCGCCAGGCTGGTGGCGTCTTGTAAATGTGTATTTGAGTTTTCCGTGTTTGGAAGTTTTGCTTGCGCCAGACTGGTGGCGTCTTGTGAATTTGTGTTTGATTTTTCCGTGTTTGGAAGTTTTGTTTGCGCCGAGCTGGTGGCGTCTTGTATTCGCTTATTAACTATGTGCGTTAGTCTGGTGACGTCTTGTAAATTTGTATTTGTGTTTTTCATGTTCGGAAATTTTGTTTGCGCCAGTCTGGTGGCGTCTTGTATTTGCTTATTAACTATGTGCGTCAGTCTGGTGACGTCTTGTAAATTTGTATTTATTTCGTTTGTTTGTGCCAAGCTGGTGGCGTTTTGTTTTAGCTTATTTACTTCGCTTGGTGGCTCCGGATTGACACAGTTAACGTGAAAATTTTCTGTTTTCTGTCGGTCAACTTGGCAACCCTGAGAGTCCACTTCCGCTTTGTAAATATTGCTTGTTGGTTTTGGATTTGTTTCTGTTTTGTGGTTCGTTTTTGGGAAAATTTGTTTAAGGTACATTTCTGAAATGATACCCATTTGGAGAGTAAAATCATGTACTATTTTGTTTATGTTCTGTTCGTGTGTATTTCCGGGATCCAACTGCGGCGGCTCTCCTATAGCTGGTCGGATCCGTTTGAGTTTTCCGGTGTATTTTCGATTGCTGGTAGTTGTTGATGTTTGATTTGATTATCAGCTTGTATCTGATGTATTTTCATTCTGTTGAATTGCTCTTCTAATCCGTTACCGTTTGTTATTTCTTTGTGTCGTGGATGGTTACTTGTTCCGTAACTCCCGTTATTGAAAAATTTGCTTCTACATTCTTCAAATGTGTGTCCCGTCGTCGTCTTGCAATGGCTGCAATACTTCGGTGCGAATCTGTTGTTCTGTGTTGGTTGCGTGTAGCCATTCTGATTCATTGGTCTGTAGTTGTTTCGATTATTGTAACTGTTGCTTTGATGAGTTGCTTGCCCAAATTGTGTGTAGTTGTTTTGATGAGTTGTTTGGCCGTACTGCCTGAAATTTGGTTGGTATTGTTGTTGATTCCGTGATGAGTTGTTTGGTTGTTGTGTTCTTGTATCCATGTTCCTCACTGGTGGTTGGTATGAATTTCCGTTTTCTTGTCTGTAATTTGGTTGTTGCATCGAATTTTGTTGGTATAGTCTTGTCCTGCACACATCGTATGTGTGGTTCGGTTTTTGGCAGTAGTTGCATATTATTTGTCTAGGGTATGCTTGATTATCTATTCTGTTATTTCTGTTAATTTGTTGCCTATTTTGTATTAACGGTTGTTCTATCCTTGTTGTTCCTGTATCTAATCCTGTTGTCATTCCTAACACCCTCTCGATTGTTTCTGTTTCTTTAATTGCTTCCTCTAAGTTTGTTATTTTATTGGTTGCTACCTTTTCTTTTAGAATTGTATTGTTCAATCCCCTTCTGAAAGATTGAATTGCGGTGCTTTCTAGATGTTTGAGGTACGTCGCATCGATATCTGCAAGTTCATATTTTGCTTTATACCCGTTTTTGTATTCTTCTAAAGCATCACTCACTCTGTACCCATAATTTCGAACAGTTTCACTATATGTTTGTTTGATGTCGATGAACTTTCTTTCTAGCTCATCTAATGTTAATATTTTTGTGTACATACTATCTAATAACTTCTTTAATGTGGGATAATCTTTGATTTGCCTGTTTCCAATTCTTGAATATGCTTCTCCTGTTAATTTGAATTTGATTAGCTGCGCAAATATTTTTTTTTCTTCGGCATTCGCCAACATGTTATATGCGCTGTCCGCTGCATCTAAAAATCGTGTTAGACTATTTGTGCCATTAAATTCAGGTACGAAGGCTATGTTTTGTTGAATTTCTCTGATGCTCGCCATGACTGTTGCTTTTTCTGTATTCTTAGGAGTATTTGGTGGTGCTTGTATTACTATTTTTTCTATTGGAGTTTCCTCGTTGTCTTTTTTTGGACTGTCTGTGTGTATGTTTATACAATTTTCTACCTGCTCGACTATTATGTTAGCTTCTTTACTTGATACCGGTGTCTTCTTTTTGATTGCCTCTAACTTAGATTTCTGATTTTTTGTCGATTTTTCGTTTTCTATTGGTTTTTCTGTATCGCTACTGCTACTTTGGGATCGGGTACGGTTTTCTGGTATATTCGATGGCTCTCTTCTTCCTAGAGGTTTTTGTGGAGGTGTGCGAGGTGTTATGGTTGACCTTTGTTCGATTGCTGCTTTTTCTTCGCCGTTCATATATCACAATTTTATTTAATCACTTTATTTTGTGTTAATTTCTACTTTTAATTCGTGGTAATTTCTAATATCTAATAACCGTGTTTTAATTTAAAAATTTTCTTGCTTTATTTCTGGGATTCCCAACCCAATATTTATACAGTTCGATAACCTTACCTAAACTAATCGCTACAGGACGGATTCTACAGCGCCATTTAATGTAAATTCTTGTTGTATAATTAGTATTTATCTTATTTATTGTTGTGTGATGGTGATGTTTAATACTAATATACTTCAAATACAATGTTATTTATAGCGAATGTGCTTGAATTTGTGTCTGGATTAAATATTCTATCTGATTCTGTTAATTTATTTGAACAAACAAGATGAAATATTTATTAGATTTTATGAGTGATCTATTCTCGATTTTTTATCGATATATAATATGTACGTTCACAAACACATCACTATAAACCTATGATCACCGAACTGCATTTAGCATTTTAATTAAGTTAATGTATGATCACTAAATTCAATTATTTTACCGCGCGATTCTAATCTCTAATTATTTACGAGATTCTATGTCTATCTATCAAACGTCTTGATATTGTGAATTAATAATTCTGAGTAATTAGATTAATTTCAATGAAACAATTCAGATTCTTATGTTATTACTGAATTGTCCATATATTTTATGGAGAAGTATATGTTAATAGGCTAAATTTCCCATTACCGATTATTGAATAACCACGTACTAGTGATGTTACTCACATTTTCAGTTAGCTATTCAACTTTCAATAATGCCACAGTTGTTAGTAGGTTGATTAGGGAATATACTCACCACTTATTTTATTCAGGTTCAGGTTTCCTTGGATTTCTGTTGATTCCTTGTTTTTATTTTATGAATACACTGTTACAGTTCAATTTACTTTTGTTTGTTTTTTATTTTATTGATATTGACAATTAATAAATTCACTAATTTACTAAATATTAATCACTAATTACTATAAATATAATTTCACTTAATTATTCTTTTATTATTGGATGACAATTTTACTCTATTTAGTTAAAAGTTTTGATATTTGGCACATTTAATTCGGTTTTATCTTATAATTACACTCTGCGTTAACTATTTATTATTCTGATTTAAATTAGGATACTTGGATAACTTTCACTTTCAATTTTAAATTACTTAATATTTTGACTTTAATTTTAATGTAGATTTTGGTTTTTTGTTATTTTAATTTTGGAATTTTGGGCAGCGTTTGTGCCTCGGAAGATATACTTTACAACTCATCGACTAATATATTTTATTTAGATTTTGGGCAGCGTTTGTGCCTCTTTGGATTATATTTACAACTCATCCTTTTCTTTTAAAATTCATAACTTTATATACTAAAATATTATTCTTATTACAACAACAATTTTGTTATTACCTAAAATACATAACATAATTTATGGTTATGCCGAATATGCGTTTCTTTTAATTTTTTAATGTCTAAATTTTCCGATACCATTTCCTATATTCATCACAAATTACTTAAGTTACAAAACATTTACCGATTTTGGGTCACATGTACTTTTTACTTGTTGCGCTAATTTAATTTCGTATTGGTTTTTTATTATGGGTCATTTGTTTTGTATTTTATGTTCTTATATACTATGTCGCTATTTACTTTGTGATATTTTTAACATGCGTCAGTTAATTTTAATTTTATATTTCCTTATCTCTACCGTATGCATTCATACACATAATTTATTGCTTACATATTTATTATATAATTTTGTGTGTGATAATTTTTCTTCAATTTTATTTTATCTTTTTCTATTTTACGCATAATTAACTTTTCTATTTTCCTAATTCGCAACGCGACTTAATAAATTTAATTCTCTCTCTTTTTTATAGCTTATTTTGTACCATTTTCTTAGAATTAGTAGGTGTGGCTAACTATATAAATTAAATTTCAGATGTTTCTGTCTTATGTTTTTATATGTTTTGTTTTGTTGTAATTGTGTATTGAATCTGATTCTTATCTTTTTGGTCGATGTGGGAAAATATTCCGCGATCATTTTTGTATTATTTTGATCTTAACGTTTTTATCGATTAATTTAATTAATTTAGAAAGCATTTCACAACACCCTCCATCCGCAGCACATCAGGGAATAGCCAAGACGCTAGATATTCTGAAACGACAATTCTATTGGTCTTCGATGGCAATCCAAGTAAGCAATTATATTAACGATTGCACCGTTTGCAAGAAAAGTAAGCCAGTTAATTTTTCAACACGTCCCGAGATGGGTAAATTTATTGAATCAAACAGGCCATTCCAACGATTGTATATCGACTTTCTAGGTCCATATCCACGTACTACGAATGGATATACACACATAATGATAATTCTGGATCACTATACTCGATTTTCAATTCTCGAACCAATGCGAACTGCTTCGGCCGCACAAGTTTGTCAGTTTTTAGAAGCAAAAGTTTTCCAATTATACGGTGTACCGGAAGTTCTATTTTCAGATAACGGACCCCAGTTTAAGTCGTTACTACTGGCTGAGCTGTTGCAAAAATATGGTGTGAAACATGAATGTACAGCAATGTATTCACCACAGTCCAACGTATCCGAACGTGTTAACCGCTCAATATTGTCAGCCATAAGATCATATATCAAAGACGATCATAAAAATTGGGACCGACATTTGGATGAAATAGCTGGAGCGCTAAGAAACACTACTCACACGGCAACCGGGTTTTCTCCACACTATTTAGTGTTTGGCCAACACAAAATTGCTCATGGTTCTATGTACAAACTTCTTCGAAAATTGCAATCATTGGATGATCGCAATGTGGAAATTTTATGTCCATCTGATCGTTTGACTGTAGCTCAAAACATGGTTCTTAAGAACTTTAAAGCCTCGTATGAACGAAACTCTTCATACTACAATTTGCGCAGTCGTGCCCGAACATTCAGTCCAGGTCAGTCGGTATATGTACGCAATTTTTCTCAGAGTTGTGCTTCAAACAATTTCTCTAGCAAATTAGCACCAAAATTTATTAAAGCAGTCATTTCCAAGCGAATCGGATCGGTAATATACGAGATTGCCGATGGTACTGGAAAAATCCTCGGAATGTATCATGCTAAGGATATTAGATAATGTATTGTCATGTTTGAAACGAACAAGTAATGATTTTGAATGATGCTACTTTCTCATGGGTGCATTAAATACTAATCCCACCTTAAATGCCCGGCTTTGAGAGACCTTCTCATGGGTGTGGGGCTGCCCCTTGATTGTAACATCGGTGCTGTTCCAGGCAGGATAAGATTACTCTGGTTGAATTTTGCGCAAGGATAAATATATTGTCCTATTTTAAATTTTATAGTTGATTGAATTTTTGGATCGGAATTCACATGATTTTCTTCGAACATTATTGTACTTTCATTGATTTGGTTAATTGGTCAAGCATAATGTACCATAATAATTATTGGTATAATAAAAATTAAAACAAAATATGATAGATGGTGATGATCGTTGGTATTCTTATTGATTTTTTTTTCTCCTCTCTACTAAAATTTATATTGATTTTGTAAATAAAATCCGGTTGGTCATTCGTTTGTTGTGCGTCCACAGAAAAACAATAATATTAATATAACAGTGGCCAAGTAAAGTGTCATTTTATTAAAATATCCAGTACAAAAAAAATAATATTGCTGACATTTTGAACAAGTTTGTGTATAGTCGCAATAAATAGTGAAACGAAATAATAAAAAAATCGTGAATTTAATGTAAGCTTTGGCATAAATTTGTTTTTATTTATATTTCTGTGTGAAAGCTGATTATTTATTTATTATTACTTACATATAGATTAAAATTGTCGCGGGAAAAGAGTTACGTTAAATAAAAAGATAATACCAAAAAGTGGAACGCGTACAAAGAAACCAGTGCCACCTAAAATTTTCCCGCGACCTTATTTTTGTGCAAGAGCCCCGAATAATTATTATTTATGCTGGGAATATGAAAGCCAAATAAAAAGAGGTGCAGATCATCACCATCGATTCAAAATCAGGATGAGTCTTTAAAACATTTTATTTATATTTATTTAATCATTATTATTTTTCTTTAATAATTAATTTATATTATCTACAAATTTCATTTATATCTATATATTTCTATATACATAGTATATTTTATACTGATTATATTTTAGTTAAATAAGTTTAAGTATATAAGAATAACAAAAATTATATTAAATTTAGAGTGGACCGCGGATCCTTAAACCAAAAATTTTAAATGGTGGAAAATCATGAATAGGTTTTTTTTTAGAAATTCAGCCACCATATTGTTTCTTTAGGATGATGTTTTTTAGTCATATAATTTAATACATACAATTGTTTATATATTGTAAATAACATTTTATTTTCCATTAATTATTATAATTCCATCAATGCATTCGTTACTCATTTTTCATTTATTTCGATCCATTAAATCACACTTTTAGGCATATTCATTTATTTTGTTCGTTTATTTTGAATTTTGATGTGTTATCGTGTTAGTGTCTTAGCCTGAATGGAATTCACTATGTTTCAGTAAAAGCTGATAATTATGTAGACTAGCGCATTTTAAGGGGCATATCAAAATTTTTATGCACGATATTGCCTAGGGAGGGTGGTGAGCATGTGGTCCAACACCTTGACCACCATGAAGTATGCGGTGACTTGTTTTTTTTTACTCTAGTTTTGCCCGTTTTCCTCATCCTAGATTTTTCGTTTTTATTTAATTTTTTTTTGCATGCTAAATTTCAAGTTAAAAATCTGTATCTGTGATAAGGTATTTAATACCGTTAGATAGTAACCGTTCCACGTTTGTCATAACCTCAGTTTGTCAATTTATGGGTATAGCAGCACAACTAGCTCTCAGTAGCTGATGACAAGAACTCCCCCACCGGCTGGACCCCGGGGTCTAGTGGCTGCGGTACAAATTTTTTCGAAAATTTTAATTTTCTTTAAATTTTTTCACGAAAATTAGTTTATGGGGCTGGTTATATGAAATTACTGACATATTCGAATCCGAGGGGCTCAGCCCTGGATCAAAAATTAATTTAAATATTTGATTATTTCAAAATTACTTCTCAGTCTCTCAACCGATCGCCATGAAATGTTTACCATGCAAATGTTGCATGTTCAGGACCAATCTTACTATATTGTGAAAGGGGCTGGACCCCGGGGTCTAGGGGCCATGGTACAAATTTTTTCAAAAATTTAAATTTTTTTACGAGAATGAGATTTGGAAAGAGGTTATGTGAAATAAGAGACATGTTCGAATTCGGGGGGTCCGCCCCTGGATCAAAAATTCATTTTTACATGTAAAGATACAATTATTTGATTGTTCTGAAATAACGCCTTAGCCGCTTTACCCATCGCCATGAAATTTTTACCATGTATATGTTGCATGTTCAGGACCAAGCCCACGATACTTTTGAAGGGGCTGGACCCCGGGGTCTAGGGGCTGTGGTACAAATTTTTTCTCAAATTTCAATTTTTTTAAGATTTTTTTGACGGGAATGACTTTAGGAAAGGGGTTATATGAAATTAGTGCCATGCTCCAATCCGGAAGTCTGCTCTGGATCAAGAATCCATTTTTACATGTATAGATACAATTATTTAAATGTTCCGAAATAGCGCCTTAGCCGCAAATTTATACACCAACAAGGATATCTAGCGTGCGATTATTATACACAAATCATACCTCTACTATAATTGATTTAATTATTCAAATTAATTTTATTAATTTAAATTTAAGACAATCTTTCATCACTTTAACTGAAGACAAATCTCTGAACACTTATGAATCTCTGAACACGGTAACGGAGGAATTATTTTTCTTGATGCAACCGGAGGCACTGGAAAACATTCCTTCTTAATTTGATACTTGCTGAAGTAAGATAGCAGAATACTATCGGCCTCGCTGTAGCATCATCTGGAATTGCATCCACTTTACTCGATGGAGGACGCACAGCACATTCAACGTTTAAACTACCATTGAATTTGAATCAAGCAATATAACACAAATTCGGGAATTGCCATGTTATTAAAAACATGTAAAATCATAATTTGGGATGAATGTACCATGGCACACAAAAAATCATTTGAAGCGGTTGATTGTATCATACTTTGCGCGATTTGCGACAAAATAACCGACCAATGGGAGGAGCTCTACACTACTAGCAGGCGATTTTCGTCAAACTTTGCCAGTCATTCCACGATCAACACCCACTGATGAACTTAATGCCTGCCTGAAGCCGTCTCATTTTTGGAAACACGTTACGAAAATCACACTATCTACAAACATGCATGTGAATTTACATCATGATGGTACAGCTAAAACATTTGCCAGGCTGCTTTTGGACATGGGTAACGGGAAATTGCCAAATGACCCTGTAACATGTGAGATATCGTTCCCGCCTAATTTTTGTCAAATGCTGCCATCAATACAGGACGTGGTAATGAAAGTATTCCCAAATCTGCCAAATAACTTCAAAAATAATGATTGGCTGTGCGAACGTACACTCCTAGCTCCCAAAAATGACGGCGTTAATAAATTAAATAATGAAATTCAATCGCAACTACCCGGGCCACTAATGAAATACAAATCTATCGACACGGTTACTGATGTGGATCAATCCGTCAATTATCCAATAGAGTCTCTTAATTTTCTTTGGAGCCACCTGGTATTCCACCACACATACTATTTTTAAAAAGAGTTTACCAATAATACTGCTCCGAAATTTAGATCCACCGAAATTGTGCAACGGAACACGGCTTTGTGTGAAGAAATTGATGCCGAATGTGATTGAAGCAACGATTATTACCGGTAAAAGTAAAGGAGAAGATGTGCTAATTCCGCGCATTCCTATGATTCCCACCGAGTTGCCGTTTGAATTCAAGCGACTATAATTCCCATTACGCCTTGCTTTTGCAATGACAATCAACAAAGTCCAGGGGCAATCATTGAAAATAGCTGGTGTTATTTTGGAAAATTCATGCTTTTCACATGGCCAACTGTATGTTGCTTGCTCCAGAGTAGGAACGCCAAAAAATTTATTTATTTACACACCAAATGGAAAAACCAAAAATATTGTTTATCAAAAGGCTTTATAATAAAAATTATTAACTAAAATATCTTTATATTTATTATTCACTTTGATCTGGTTGAAGGTTTGTAAAAATGGAATATAATTATTTGGTAATTGGTAACAAATACCAAACCAAAATTAATTAACTATCCTTACAAACAGGATGTCCAATAATATCATTACAAAATTTCGCCTGGATGCATTGACGGAGGCACCCGTTACTGAATACAGGTACTTATAATTTTCTTTTCATATGTGGTTGCAACTACAGCGATATAAAGAGAGAATTCTTGCATAACAATCAAGGTATTTGAATTATATACCTCCCGTGCAATGCCGGGTAACTCAGCTAGTAGTGAAATAAAAACCAAAGATTAATGTAACCAAAACTTGAATTAAAAATAAGCGAAAATTAAACAAATTTATAAAAAAATAAAAACTATAGAAAATAGTTATATCACTCGGTGTTATGCTGTGTATAATTGGACTATATTGTTAATTAATTAATTGTTATTAAAGATAAGTGTATTAACAAATAAAATAAGAAAAAAAAAATACAAATACAATCGACTATCGAGCAAAATTATTTGCGCATCTACGCCCCACTTATTTCGGAATATACCAATCATCCCAGTTGTTAATAACCTAAAAAGAAGAGCCCTTTTCTTTCCGGCGGGCAATCATCGTTATTCTGCATAACCAGCCAGAGGTAGGAACTTCTAAGTGTGAAAGTACTCGTGACCCTTCAGCGATATCGAGGATAACAACGGTAAACTATTTCACCGGGATAAGCGACGGCTGATGGCCATTTATTGCATCACTATTTTGAAGAGGTAATTTTATAAATATTTAGAATTTTTTTTGTTTTTCTTAGGAATATTATTGTAAAATCATATATATATATATACATATATGCGTATAGCTCTACATATAGTGCCTAGCGACGGGATTACGCACCTTTTAATTTTTTTATGTTTTTTTTGTTGTGTAGTGACTTGACTAGTATTATGAGCCACTAAATAGAAAGATTGTAGGATTGCTGATGAGAGGGTGAGCTAACCGTTGTCCAAGTAAAACTTATTGTTTCGATCTATCCAGTAATTGTGGATGTCTTTCGACCAATGAACCCCCTTTTCCGACTATTAGCTAAATCCCAACATAACCTGGACGTCGAAAGCAAAAAGGTCGTTACAAGGGAGATGTCACGCGTTTGTTTTACGCTTTGATTTGTTTTTCAAATCGAGTACATCAGCTAATTTTAATTTGATTTAATTTATTTTCAGTAATATTTCCAATATTTTATCATTAAAACACATAATACACTAGATTTATCTAAAAAAATTAAATTTACATGAATAAATCAAATTCACATGGAATTCCTCTTTGATCAGAAAGTGCGTGTTTTCGTTCTTTGAAGCAATATGCTGCACTAAAAAAACTAAATGATTAGTAAAATGTTTTTGGACAAAACAAAAACAAAAAAAAATATCTTTTCTTTATTATACTGCCGCGTAGCGAGGAGACTTAAAATTTGTTCAATTTGTTAAAATTGCTTGTAGTCATAGGCTTAAATATCTAGTAGGCATTGGTCATGAATCATGATAAACCAATTGAATAAGGTATGATCAAGGTATATAGAAATAATGGTATGATTTTCCTTTGCTTTATTTTCGTTCGCATTGCGCATATACGTCACGTGCATGGTAAAATTTATATTTGACTATTATGATTATATGTAAAGTGAATCGCTGGTTTCAAAATATAAAAAATATTATATTCAATTAATCAATTATGCGTATAAAATATTGAAATAAAATTACTTTCTCAAATTTTAATTAATAGTTTTATTTAATTTTCTGTTTTTTGAATTTATATTGTGTAATAACTAAGCATTTAAAATTCTTATTCTGAAAAACATTTTACATCGAAAATACAATTTCTTTATTTCTAAATTTAATTCAATTTTCTCGTGGATTGATAATAGTGTTTTTATGTAATTTTTACCAGTTTTCAGAGATGTAGAGTTGAAATCATTAAATATGTCCTCTAACCTTTTGAGCGTTTGGATGAATTGAATATTCGGTTTTCTTAGACTTCCTTCACTCTCTTGACCCGCCCATGTGAAGTTATGACTTGTCTCAATTTCAGTAAGACTGGCCATTATAAGCGGCATTTTGATTTGGAGTCGCTTTACGATGTACCCAGCTACATACTCCAGATCAGTCATATCGTGCGTTGAATCCTGTAGTTGAGTATATTTCGCTGATGTGATATTGAGAGTAAATTAGATGTCAGTACATCCCCAGAACATTCTGGTCTCTCGCCCATAATATTTAATTCGATTTCATCAACACTAGGATGCCTTAAACACATATTAAAATCCATTTGAATAAAATTGGTTTTGTCACATTCTACATTTGCAGATTGAGAAATAATACCTTCATTTTGTCCCAATAAATGACTAAAAAGGCGATTTTTGAATTGTAATGCAGTTGGATTGTCGTAGAGAACTCTTTTAGCCCGCAAAATACCAAAAAACATTTCCGGGGCATCCTGGTTTAATCGGTATGTCAGAACGTAAGTAATTTTATATGCCTCTTTTAGATCTACGAATAGCATTGATGCTTCTGATTATGCCTTTTGAAACGGCAAAAGCCAGTTCATACCAGTGTGTAGATTTTATAATAGCCAAACAACCTACCCATTCGGATTAGAGCACAAGTATTAGTGTGCGAAAATAGTTGGGTTGCAAATTTTACTTTTTGTCTTTGTACACCCTTGACTGTCAAATGAGTTAATGTTAATCGGCTTGCGATTTTCAAATCGCTTTTAGATTAATTTTCGAACAGCTCATGAAGTGGTTCTTTTGGCAATAAATTGTTCTTGAGCCAAATTGCCGAATCCAAGTGATTCTTCAAAAGCTTTATCATGTGAGGGGTGTCACAAAATACATATTTTCTTACTATTACCATCATCACAAGGATTAACAAAATAAGGCTTATTCTCTCCTATCCCATACTGATTCCAAAGCCCTTGGTTAACCCCTCCTAAATCGGCCAAAAACGGCCACACCATCATATTTAATTTTATATAATTTCAAAATGATTGTTTCCAGTATGGTTTGTATCACAATTGTAAAACACCGGCTGTTTTCAATTTTGACGTAGGACTACGTCTTTGTTCTCATTATATATGGGGGGTAATCCAAAATTTTAATGTGATGACGCGCGTCACGGAATTGACGTATTTAGGAAATTTATTTGATTAAAGCAATGTCTTTGGATAAATATAAATGTAATGTTTAAAAAACTGTAAAAATCAAACATAATTAAATAAAAATTTATGGATTGGAAAATAATTAAAACAACAAATTATTAAAATGTATTATAATTTCAATTTTAATTAAATAGTGATGAACTTGATCAAACATGCCGCACGCCATATTGATTTAAAACTATAAAATAAAAATAAAAAAGTTGAAAATTTTTTTATTTTCATTATGTAAAATATTGCGTACATTTTTTGAATTTATATGCTGTATAACCTATGCAATCCTAGAAAAATGTTTAGCCGCAAAGATCAGGTCGAAAAATGTTTAGGTTTGCGAGTTATGGGACTTCAAAGTTGCCAAGTGACCGGAAACTAATTTGATTTAATACGTCATTTGAATCGTCAATATTTAAAAATAAATTATATCTAGTAAGCTTTTAACAATAGGAACATTCCCATTTCTGTAACATTGACATTTCTGTGACGTTCTGTGGTTGAAATTTCAACGATATATTGATTGATGCATTATTTTTGAATTGCTTTATTAAAATTGTGTTTAAAGGTATTATTTCTGAATAATAAATTTTCTTGTTATAAGGTCGTATATATAAACCTTAATAGCAAATTATTATGGGACGCAATTAGGGTGGAGCAAGTTTTGGAGAAAGGCGCTGGGAGGTATATAAAATGAAATGATGCGTGATGAAAAGGTGGGATTCGGTGACAAAAGATTAATTCTAGACGAAGTAATTTAAATTCTTAAGGATTTTCAACAGAATATGTACAACTGGATCTAATTGTTAAATTTCGAAGATGAAAATATGTGTCAGTTCTAAGTAATCTAAGGGAACCTTTTGACATGTCAAATTCAGAAAACTATAAAAACTATTCTAAGTTGTATTACTCTGTGAGACATTAACGAAACCTTCTTTTTCATCGGCCCCCAAGCTCTTTTTAGGTGTTAAAACCACCCATTAATTTAACCTTAAAAAAACGCTTTTCCCGATATATCTCGACTTCTACTCCACTTTTTTTGATAAAGCAAATTGGTAATTATTCCCCATCAAAAGCACAACTAATCCATAGTAAATTAGATTATAAGCGTTGCATCTCTATTTTTTAGGAGATGAAATGGCCAATTTTTCGCAAATTAAGGGGTGGTTTTAACGCCTAAAAAAGGCTTCGTTATTGTCTCACAGAGTACCACAACTAAGAGATAGTTTTTATAATTTTTTGGATTTGACAGTACAAAAGGTTCCCTTGTAAGATTGTTTGTGAGCCTGTGATTTGGCGGCATGAGAGTAGAAGAGTTATATTGTCGTGCCCAATTGTAATATTAGGGAAGATGTCTCCAAATTTAAGAAAATGCCTGCCCAACATAACAGAAAATGTTTGTAAAATATAAATGGTTGGTTTGGTGATCTTTAGAGGAAGCTTTGTGCTAGCTTTGTGTAGCTGATACAGCCTAATACATAAAGATGGCAGCATTAGACAATTAATGTTTTTTTTAAATTTGTAATTTCCATATTTTGGAAACTGTACAAATAAAGTTTTCGCAATTCTACGTAGTCCTACGTTAATAGATCGTATCTCGGATACAAGCTCGTCGGTTTTTTTAAACAGGCCTCGTACCATTGTAACTTGAACATAATTAGTCGGAGCAAGTAATGTATCTGATTTCTGGTCATATTCAAAAGATTTTGCAATTTTCATTTCATCCGCCATCAGGACACAGACCTTTTGATGAGGAGAAAGATTAACATTTTCCATTAACTTGAGTACAACGTTGAGATACCCAGGGTTTATATCAATTTTTGAGGCCCAATGTTTTAAGGTTGAGACAGCAGGAAAAGGATATTTCCTTTTTAATAATAAACGTTAAGCTTTTGGCCCGCTAGCATAAATTGCGATGGCTCGAGAAAAGTCATCGACTTGCCATCGAATTTTTTACTATTTTTTGGGGAGTAATTCAACAATGCGTGTTGCAGATTTCTTTTATATTGATCATTAGTAAAATGTTTCGAACAAATGTAAGATGTTTGAATGTTCAATTTATCTCGTCTACAGCATTTTTGAATCCATATTTTAGAATTATAAACGTTTTTTGGAAATCGAAAGAATCGAATATTTTCATTATCACGCGACTTAGTGTTTCGTTTTAATCTCTTGTCATTGTTACATTTCATTTGGAAATCGAAAGAATCGAATATTTTCATTATCACGCGACTTAGCGTTTCGTTTTAATCTCTTGTCATTGTTACTATTGCAATTAAATATTGCACAAACAACCATTTGTAAATTAATTTTACTAAAAAACAACTTATTTTTTATAAAACCTTTTCTATTACCGCTTTTTTTCAAACAATACAATACGAATAAAATAAAACTACAAAAAACTACAATGCACGTGATGTAAAAATATAAGAAAGAGATAACATGCTACATGCGCAATATCATACCATTATTTCTATATACCTTGAGGTATGATTGACAGCTGTTCCAATTCGTCTTTTCTTGCGCATTTCGTCATTCGGTGCGATAAAATCACAAGGCTTTGTTGTTTTCACAAAATGTTCACAAAGACTATCACCGCAAAACAATTCGATTTGTTTTTGTTTGCCAACTAGTGTTTATAAAAAAAAGTATATCAAGAAAAGAGCACCGAATGACAGAATTTTTTAGTGAAAGAGATAGCAATACATGGGCTTGATCCGACCTCTCAAATTGGTTTATCATGGGCATAGGTTATACACAACCTTTTTTTTTGTTTTGTTATCCTTACTCATGATACAAGCATTACAAGGTATGCTTGACAGCTGAAAGCACATGGAGCGTGACGTCACTCAGGGTCAATTTGGATATTTTTTTGCGAATTGGTTTAGGTTTATAAAATTATTTTTAAGTTTTGGATATGGAAATAAGTTTCAACAATTGTACACGATAGAAAAAACACAAATCCCAACGAAACAGAGTCAACGTTACGAAATGTATTACTCAAAGTGACGTCACTAAAAGGAAAAATGGCGATATGTCGATTGGTTGGAACACACCTTGTATATTTAAACCATGATCCTTACTAGCATTTATTTCAAATTGTCAAAACAAACTACATAAATATAAAAAGCGCTACAGACGATCCAACTTGTCGGATCGACCGTCGGTCCAACCAGATCGGTTGTTGTCTACAGACGATCCAACTTACCATCCGATTTTGACAATATTTTATAATTATTTTTTTATGCTTTATTTGGTTCATATAATTTTTTAGCATCTACTACGTTTTAAAAATAAAATTTTATAAATTTGTATTCAAATAATTTTTTATAGAATAATTTTATTACAAAGGCAGTATCATAAATAAATTTGATTTATGTTTATTTTTCCTTTGTTGTTCCGCTTTGAAATTTTACACACGACTGACGAGGAATATTGTCCGACAATACTACAACACCATCCGATTTAGTTGGTTGGTCGGAGGGTTGGATGGAATTTCCATCCGACACATCCAACTTAATTTTGTCGGACCGATATGCATACACAAGATCCGATTTTACATCCAACCAACCAAATCGGTCCGACCGCCCGACCAAATCGGATCGTCTGTAGCGCTTATAACTAAACACAATGGATTTAGACGTCGAGGTACATAGAATACATTGATGCAGGTTTTTGAACAAAAAAAATTGATTGAGTCGCGCTAATCAGTGTATATAACTGAATTATTATTAAATATTTTTGCAGAAAAAGGGTGTCTGTGGCCTTGTGTATATATTTGAAACAGGGTTCTGTATATAGTCGTTTTTTATTTTTAGAAAAATATCTTTAAACATTTAATTTTGTCTTTGAATTGATATATTTAGCTTTACACGCCGATATATGTTTTTTTTTTATAAGCAATAATATTGATTAATAAAAAATAATACTTTTTTTTCGAGAAATGTTTTTATTTTATTTTTTACGTAGTTTTGTTTTCGTGCGCACGAATAAATTTTTGAAATCAAACCATTTTCAAAACGCCAAGAATTGTTTCCGTCAATTCGTTTATATAGCCATGTCTCTTCCGTCTATTGTTTTAGTCCGTTTCGTTTTCTATATAACTAGCTCATTATGCGCAATAAAATGAAACACGATCAATTAAAATAACAAACTACAAATGGCAAAAAGGTGGAGCCGCGCTTTTACAGTTACAGCTTTATAAACAGATTATAGTACAATTAGCGGGGTATAATTCGGAATATGGCTTAAATTGCAGAATGTTGATGCATTTAGTGACGTAAGTACATTCAATAAATATTAATATTTTCATTACATGAAATTTCATATATATTTCTTTTTAGAATTCAATTTTCAATGACGATCATGAGTTTGATCCAGAATTTCCAACACCGCAACGGTCTAATTTACATTTTCTTCTGGCCCTCTTCCAACATAGATTCGAGAGCATTCTAGGGCGAATCGTTTAACACAATTCAACTAGACACAGTTTGACTTGGTACAATCGAACAGGGGTAAATAATTTAACTTGCAGAATTTAACTTGGATAAGTTAACTTGGACAGTTTAGGTTAGGGTATCTGTCCTAAGGGACCGGCATAGACACAAAAATGGTCCGTGGCCATACCACATTCAATTTTTCTCGGCGCTACTCACTGAACCATCCAGAGCCTACAACGGAGCGTTGAATACACCTGACGTCCATCCAATTTACATAGATCCGACAGGTTGCTGAGGAAAAATTTCCAGCTGATTAACGCTAGACGGAGACAAGTGCAGAGTAGATGGCGTACATTTACTTCCTCCTCTACATCTTCGCAGCTTCTACAGTAATCATTCGAGGAGACTTCTAGTCTCTGCGCATGCTCACCTATGAGACAGTGTCCTGTAACAACCCCCACGACCAAACTAATATAGCGACGTTGAAGTGTTAACAGCTGTTGTTTAGTATATGGTTATTAATAAAAATACCAGCCATTAATTTTATTATTAGTTTATTAAATTTTTAGTTTTTATTTAATTTTGTGTGTGCCACAAGTCACAGAACACTTGTCTTACTTGTTGTCTCCTTAACGGTGATGCCCTATTTGCATGACACGCTGTGTGGTACTTTCACAGTCCACTAGTTGGCAGCATACATCTTGCATACAACACATCCCGCTTCTATATTATCATTCTTCACAGGTCCAATTTCTGAGGCGGCCTAACAGTTCGACCCGCTCTTGTTTGGGACAGACTCGAACCGTTTGGAACAGTCTCGAAACTTCGCTCTCCTTGCACTCCCATAGTTTCTGGGCCTCTTTAACTTACAATAGTTGTATCATCGAAATATAACATGGACCTATTAAACCGCGGTTCAACCAATGTATTCCTCAAATGATTTAAGTTTCTGCGATACAACTTCTCATTTTCCTTTTTTTATTCATTTTCTTCCTACGACTATTGCTGGAGCCCACTGTTTACTTAACTGATCCTGAACTATCACTTTATCCCCTTCACTATAACTTGGCTTATCCTTAGCTGTTTTATCATGATTTGTTTTCGTAATTATCGCTCTCTCCATTAGCGCTCTGCCTCTCCATCAACTAACTTGGTTGTAACATTTGCTTGCTTATTGGCAATTTTGTTCGTAAATTACGTCCCATTAATATTTGACTAGGTGTATACTCAATACCAGCTACTGGTGTTGTGCTCGATATTCTAACAACCTTTCGTAGATTTCCACTTCATCGTTGCTTTTCTTAATTATGTTTTTTGCAATTCCTACTGCTTTTTCCACAAGGCCATTAGACCTAGTATAATAGGGACTAGTGTGTATTACGTTGAACGCACAATTCTATGCAAATATTCTAAACTCACGACTATTAAAGGGATTGTTATCACAAACGACATATCTGAGTAAGCCATGTACAGCAAACGATTTCATACATACCATAACTATATCTTTCATCGATTTAGATTGCCATTCCACAACATCTATCAATTTACTAAAATAATCGACTATAACCAGATATAAAACTGTCCTATATTCACATATATCCATACCCACTTTATGAAATGGCAATGTCGGAATATCATGCGAAATTAATGGCTCTTTTACGTTGCTTCTTTGAAACTTAGCACACTCTTGACAAGTTTGAACCATTCTTTTAATATCCTCCCCCATTTTAGGCCAATACAACAATCTTCTAGCTTGCGCTTTCGACTTAACCATGCCACTATGATCTTTATGTATTAACTTTAACATATTTTGTCTCATACTAGTTGGCACTACTACCTTATCACCATTAAATGAGTGCTAATATGTATGTGCATGAATAAAACAAAAACTAATTATATCATTTTTCAGAATAAAAAAATTCCTGCACATTTTCCCTGTTACTTAGAAATAAATGATAATAAAATATTGCAAGTTGCAACTGCAACTTTTTGGGACTTATCATTCATCAAAACCTGAAATGGAAGGAACATGTACAGAAAGTCAAAAAATCGATATGGCCTTTTGCATTTGCACTAAAGAGAATAAGAAGTAACATTGATGAAAGAACAGCCTGGCTAATCTATAACGCTTATATTAACTGTAGATTAAGTTAAATGAGCTCGCTGTGGACCACTGCATCAAAAAATTCCATGGAAAGTCTCAGGGTTTTGCAAAACAGGATCATAAAAACTATTAAATGCCTTCCAATACTAACATCGACTAAATCTCTGTATTCCCTCAAAACACTTCCTTTAGCGATTCTAGGAAAATTTCAATTATTAGTATTTATTAAAAAAGCACAGATGGCTCTTATGAAATGTAATTTAAGACCTAGAACCACATCTGAAATACATTCTTTTGATACAAGAAGTATTACTGGTAAAACATTTTATTTAACTACCGTAAGTACGTCCCGCTCCCAAAATAATCCATTTTATTTGGGCCCCGTTCTATTTAATGAGCTTTCACATGCTATTAGAGTTGAGTTAAACATCTGGAAATATAAATGTCTTCTGAAGGAGTGCCTGATCACAAAATGGTTGAATGACTAATAAGAGAGATCTAGTAGAGGTTCAATTGTATGCCTAGTTAGCACAAGAATCGGATCATTGGTAAAGTTGTCTTGGCTATACAAAGAAAATATAATAATTAAATGTAATAAAATTATTATTTAATTCACTTTTTAAGCTTTTTTTTTTGTTATAATAAAATAATTTTCTTTGGTTTTTAACTTAATGTTTTATTTATTTTTATTAATTATTTAATAAAAACCCGACGTTTCGACGGTACATTCCGTCATTCTCAGGGGCATAATTTTTACTACACTAGTAAAAATTATGCCCCTGAGAATGACGGAATGTACCGTCGAAACGTCGGGTTTTTATTAAATAATTAATAAAAATAAATAAAACATTAAGTTAAAAACCAAAGAAAATTATTTTAAAATTATTATGAACGACACAGATTTGAATTGACAATTCTTATAATTATCTTTTGTATTTTTGTTTATTTTTATTATATAAATTTTAGTTGTACGTACGTTATTTAAAGAATTAATTGTAAGTGTATGTTATAAATATTTGAAATAAATTGTCTGTCACAGTCTTTTAGACTATTTAGGCAATTTTATAGTGAATAAATAAAAAAAAAAAAAAATAGAAATGAAATCTGAATAAAGCATTGTAGATTCTGAATTTGTTTCGATTAAATTCCAAAAAAAAAAAAAATATTAACCCTTCTTTCACAAATAATTGATTCTTAACTTTCATATAATACTTTTCTTCTCATTTGACAAGCCTCTTCCACTCCTCATGAATCTGTTTTAGAACTTCACTCAAACATTTATCCTTACTAGTTTCTACCTGAAATTCTCGAACTTTCTCCGCTGATATAGGCAAATATTCATGAATACTGTTTACATGTATAACATCTTCATCAATCTTGCAATCCTCAACACTTTTATTATTTCCTGAATCTCAATAGCAATATACATTCGCGTTCCTGATAAATACCTTATCTCGAATGAATAAACAA
Source organism: Tipula helvola (assembly GCA_963556165.1). Taxonomy (NCBI): domain Eukaryota; kingdom Metazoa; phylum Arthropoda; class Insecta; order Diptera; family Tipulidae; genus Tipula; species Tipula helvola. The sequence goes on along the minus strand of OY744481.1, from coordinate 219,209,199 downwards.
ATAATTTAAGATACATCATTTGAATTCATACAGAACTTTTATGAATATCCTTGTCAATATGCTAACTAAAGGTTTATGATCGGTTTCTATTTATATTTTATATCCATAAATGAAATTAAAAAACCTGGTACACGCAAACATAATACCCAAAAGTTCTCGTTCAATAATCGGATAATTTTGCTACGTCTTATGGGCTAACTCTTGTGCTTCAATTACACATTTTTTTAACTTGTCAAATGCTTGATGATGTTTTTCTTCCCATCTAAATTCACTCCCCTTATTTAATAACTGTCTTAATGGGTAAGACTCTGTTGACATGTTTGGTATAAAATTATGTAAAAAATTCAACATTCCCAAAAATGGTTGAATGGCTTTTTTATCTTTAGGTATTGATAAATTAGAAATTGACTCAATTTGCTTAGTGTCTGGCTTGACCCCGTCCTTGTTAAATATAAAACCCAAATATTTCACAGTATTAACCTTATATTGAATTTTTTCAGGATTAAATATAACTTTATTATCTCTGGCTCTAGTTAATACCAAATTCACTAACTCATCATGCTCTTTCTTATCTTCAGCTGCAATTATTATGTCATCAAAATATACCGAGACTCCCGGAATATCTCCAAATATCCTGACATTCTCCCGCTGACAAATCTCTGGACTACTTGCCAATCAAAACGGTAACCTTTTTTAACAATACCGATCCCAAGGCGTATTAAAGGTACTTATTAACGAAGATTCTTCATGTAAAACTATTTGAGGAAACCCTCCTTCATATCCAGTACTGTATACATCTTCTTCTCAGCTAGTCTCCTCAAAATTTTCTCTACTGTCGGTATAGGATAATGTTCTCTCTCTTGATAACTTTATTTAGCTCCAACGGATTAAGACATATTCTTAATGACCCATCTTTTTGCTCAAAAATTACTAAATCATGCACCCAATGAGTAGGCTTTGGTATTTTCTCGGTAATTTTATCCTTTTATAACCGGCAAATAACTGGTTCCAATTTGCCCTTAATATCTGGCAAGCTTCTTACAGGTTTAACTACCGGAACTGCTCCCTCTTGCAAACGAATTTTATACTTAAACGGTAATTTTCCCAGACCATCGAACACTGTTTTATTATTTTCTATAAACTGTTGTTCTTGTTTTTCTGTATCAACACGCTCCTATTATTTATTTGTTTAATTAAATTTAACTCCATACAAGTAGGCAACCCTAGTATCGGCTTAACATGCTTTATTACCACAAACTCAATCATAATTTTCACTCTATTCCTAGGTTGACATAACAATTTAATTCCACCAACAACATTAAGTTTATATCCTCCAAAAAAGATGACCTTACTATTCCAATCCTTTACCAAATGCACCCTATTCAACTTCTCTACTACGTCATAAGGAATCACGTTAATTTCTGCTCCACTATCTATCTTGAAGTTAATTATTTGTTCGTTGATCTCTACTTCATGTGACCAGTTTTCTATTTTGATGTGCGGTTGTTTTACTTCATGTACCTCTGTTATTTGTCATTATTTGTCAACAGCCAAACTACATTCATCTGACTCTCCATCCTCACCCGAATTCTGTTCGTTTTTTACTTGATCAACTGTTCGACGTTTAGTTTTGTACTTTGTAAACTGCTTCGCCTGTTGGTCAGTGTTATTTCGCTGGTAACACCCCACTGCAAAATGTCCTACTTTCGAACATATCATGCACTTTTTTCCGTAAGCTGGACACTTCTTTAATTTATGGTCTGTGGCGACGCACTCATTAACTCACGCATTCATTTGCTCTCTACTACAAATTAAACAAACAAATTATTAAATTTAAAACAATTTACCTATTCGCACGCAATAAATAAACACACCTATTCGTGTATGCAAGCATCCCAACGAAGCGGCAAACACAACTAAAGGTCCAAACAGAATGTATTCGCTCCGTTCCGTTCCGTTTTACTGTTCTGTCAATTTGTATGAAAAACGGAGAAATGCACACAATGGACGGAGGGGAATAATACGGAACGGACACTAAACACAAATTCAAATTTTTGCGGAAAACATAACCTTCAATAATGTTTGACATATAGAAAACAACCTCAAAACAATCACGTTCGTGTATAACACGATTTATGTGTACAAAATTTAAAAAACATACATTTACAGGTATTTCTAAAAAGTAGTGCTTGTTTATTATAAAATGAATACAGAGGAATTTATAGAGACAGTAAAATCGTACACAGAGTTGTACGATAAAAAAAATTCTTTGTACATGGATAACCAAAGAAAAAGCTATATTTGGCAACAATTAAGTACCAAGTTTGATGTTGATGGTATGTAAAATATTTCCGTATAATAAAGCGTACTTTGATTTTCGATAATCTACTCGTATTATCTACTCGATAATCTACTCGTTTTTTATGCTGTTAATATATATTAACAGCATAAAAAAAGTGGAACTACCTTCGGGACAAGTATGTCAGAGAAAAACGTAAAATGGAGCATCCATCAGGAAATGAATATGTTGCTATGAAGCAATGGGAGCTGTTCAATTTATTGACGGTTTTAGATGATAGTATCAAACCGCAAAGGTATGAAACTACTAAATTCTATCACGATGTATATTTAATATTATTCTGTAATTTTTATAGAATGGTAGAAAACACTTCTCCTGAGCCCGCGGAGTATCTGTATTCCGAGTATGGTGAAGACAATGGCGAGAGTGACGTATCATTTGTATCAACCAGAAGTTCTAAGAGTATACCCAAGGATGATGCAATTTCAGAAATGTTTTTGGAAACTTTACAGACCATACAAAAAAAGTTGACTACTGTTAATGAAGACGAGGATAAAATATTTTTAAATTCAATCAGTATCGACATGAAAAAGATGAGCCCAGTTTAGAAAAGCAAATTTAAAATTGAAATATGATAATTTTAAAATCCCAACAGGCTGTATTGAACAGTATTCAAAACTAAAATTTTAGTTAATTATATTTTATTAATTTTTATTTTATTTTATTTTCTATTTCACCAAATGTGATACAATGTAATTATTGAAATGTGATATAAAAACTTGACTGAATTTAAATTATTTAGTTTTTATATTGAAACGGAACTGCCCCATCATTACACAAATACTGTTTTAGATCATCCCTCAAATTAAAGGCGAACCTCGTTGAATTGGTTGAGCGATCACTAATGGATGGAAGTGGTTGCGTGTTTCTGCGCCAATCTCCACTATGTACGTTAAATTCTTGATCTTCCCAGTCGATGAAATTTTGGGGTACATATTTTTGCGAGGTGTCATTTAATTTTATGAAATTGTGTAATGCTACAGTTGCCAAAACCACTGTCTCCGTATTTTCAGGCAGCATATTGATCAGATTTCGAAGAACCCTCCACCTGTTCACCAATATGCCAAAAGCATTTTTAATTACTCTACGAGCTCTCGAAAGTCTGTAATTGAAAATGTCTTTCGATTCGTCGGAATTTCTCGATGAATACGACCGCATTAAGTGTTTTTGGAGTGGAAATGCGGCGTCTCCGATAAAATAGTGTGGGAACATTTTTGAACTGTTTGGTAGATTGCCATTTGGTGGGATTGGAAGTTCATTTCGGTGGAGCTGCTTTCCGAATATTGATGATTTTAGAATTCCTAAAAATATATTACAATACATAATTATAAATAACTAAATTATATTCTAGACAGATGTATATTACCTCCATCACTTTGACTACCGCAATGTGAGTAAAGGTGTAATTGGCATCACACGTTGCCAACAACACAATACTGAAGTTTTTATGTAATTGTAGAAGTCTGAACCTGTACGTGGAAGGAATTGAATTATAATGTGCTTGCCATCAATAGCACCGATGCAATTAGGCATATTCCACTTTTCCCAAAATTGTTTAGAAATTTCTAAGAAGTCTGCTGTGTTCGGGGTTGACACATATAAAGGTGAAAGAATTTTCCACAATATTGAACAAGTATCTATGACGATTTCTCTGACTGTAGATTTTCCCATTTTAAATGACCAGGCTAAAAACTTTAATGAAACACCTTGCGATAAATAGCTAAAAAATAAAAATAAAATGTATACTGTACATCGAATTATTAGAAAATAGCCTGTGTATTTTATTTACGATAGGGTTAAGGCCAAGCGGCATTCGGCATCGATTGATCGTCGCAATGAATGTTTAGTTAGATCGTCTTCAACTAAGCTTAATAGCATGTCATAAAGATTTCGAGTCATTCTAGTATTATTAAAAAAATCATCGGAATCTAGACGTTTCATTTGTTGAAATGAATTGGCATAATATCCACTGATATCCCTATCTAAATTTAGAAGTCTCACCCACCATCTTCTCCGTTTTGATTTATGGATATATTTTTTATAAATTAAGTACAACAGGTACAAATCTATTAACTCATCAAGAGCTTCAATTGCTTTTTGGTAGTCCATATTTATCACTCTTTTATGTAATAGTATTTAAATATAGGTAATAGAAATAATATACCAATAAAATGAAATTAACAAAATTATTTTAATCACAGATATTTTTTATTAAAGTATTGTACATAGTTTGACAAGCGGAGCGGATACATTGTGTTTTACAAAACGGACGAAGCGGAGCGGATCAAAAACGGGCGGATCGGAACGGATACATTCTGTTTGGACCTTAAATAAAAACGAAGATGACAAAATAAAATAAATAAAATCAGTCTCGTCTCGGATATGGTGCTGAGTGCACACATGCGCTCATTGTAATTATACAAAACCAATTACACAACAAACATGAAATGGTGGTGTATTAAAAAATTAAATAGATTTGTATAAATTAAATAAATAAATTTCAATTTTATAAATAAAATTAAATTCTTTTAAATAATAAATATATGTGAGTGTCTAATAAATTACGGTTAAGATATACATAAATTTTTACATTGGTGACCTCCGACGTCCGTTTTTACGGAGAGGAACACGCCACGCCTTATAGCTGATTTACATTCAACGACTTTCGACGTCCGCAAAAAAGTTGAAACACAACATATGAAAAACAGCAAAGACAAAAAGAGAAAAAATAATCATCTGCTTAAAAAAGTCAATTGAAACCCGAGAAACAAACCCAAAAGTCGTCATCTGCTTTTTTTTGCAGATGTCGAGTTTCATCTTTTTTCTGTAAAATCATCAATGCGTTAATAAATAACTATAATACGGTTACATAAACAAGAAAACCAATCATTTATATTGGTATATGACATTTTTTGTTTAAATTTATTTTTAAATGTGTAAAAAAAACGAATTTTTGATTTGACATCTGCATCTGCAAAAATCTTTAAATGTAAATCAGACTTTAATAAAATAATAAAATCGGAGCAACAATTTTTTTTTTTGTGTAAAAAATTATGGATACCTGCTACGATCCCGTAGCAGGTCAACGGTAGGCACCTTATTTATTTTTTTTAAGTTTCTGTTAATAAAAAAAAAATACGTGTCACTCTAATATTTTTTTTGGTTTGCTGTGTATTCATTTGTATGCCAAAATTACCACACACATCGAGTCACACTACAAACACGTATCATGCAGGCAAGTTCGCGCGAGTTATATCAACGCAGCACATCAATTGCAACATTGTAACTCACAACATTGTAAAATGTAATATAAGAGTTATGTCAACGCATCATATCCATTGTAACTCATAATGAATAAAAGAATAGACAAAACAAAAATATAAATTTAAACATAACATAAAATCATTTTCTTAGAAATATATTTCTTTTTCTTTATCTTCATCTCGATTGTGCTTCTATTAAATTTCTTTTATATAAACGTAGAATTAAGATAAATAAATATATTATAATTTTGTAAGTCAAACTAATTGCATTAAAATAAAAATTGTTAAAAACCACAACGCAAAGATTTTTAACTGGCGCAGTTGGTAGCGGATTTTTTTTAGAAAATCCAAAGTTTTTCTACTGTAACAAAAGTTAAGTGATTCTATAAAAATAATATATTCGGATCTATTAAATTGTTCATACCGACGGTATATCGGTAGTGGTGAAATATTATAAAAACAGAAAACATTTAACAGTGATTTAAGTAACCGATCTAAGATTTAAATTAAGTAACAACGGATTATTGTGAAAATAAAAATTTAAAATAATAAAAGTGAAAAGTTACAAAATCCAAAGTGCAAATTATAAAGTGAGCGACAATACACAATATATCATCGCAGCACATACAGAGGAAGAACGAAAAAAAAAAAATGCAATTCTCGACGACAAAACTTGTATTAATACTATGGTGAGTCAAACAAATTTTTTTTGATATTTCCTTTCCCAAGTTTTATTTAAATTAATTCCTATTTACTAAAATAAAAAGCTTAAAATTCAATCGCGAAATCGGTTTTGTTAGAGTAAATAAAAGTTTGCAAAAGTTATAGTATCCTAACATTACCAAAGTACATGGATAATGGTAGTAATAGATTAAGACATTATAAATATAATAATAGGGTAGATTTACGAAAAGTAGTAAAAGAATTTAGTGTTAAAAATAAAGTAGAACAAAATCTAAAATCGGAATTAGATAGAATAACAGAAAAAGTTAAAAATTTAAATATTAAAGAGTCAAAACAGATTAACGAAATAACAGAAGTGAATTTAAGTGAAGAATCAAGTGTTAATTCAAAAATGAATAAAGATATATTTGATCATTTAAGAATCCCAGACGCAATCAAAGACTTGCCTCGTTTTGATGGAAATAAACGTATACTCTATGATTTTGTAGAAAATGTAGAGGAAATTCTTAAAGTATGTGGAGATTTAGAAGAAGCTTCTTATAAAAAGCTTCTCTTAAGAGCTATCCGAAACAAAATTATTGGCGAAGCCAATGACATATTGAATATGTATGGCACCCCACTTGATTGGGATGACATAAAAGGAAATCTTATCACCCATTATAGTGATAAACGAAATGAGATTTCATTAATAAAGGACCTCCACGGTCTTAGTCAAGGAAATGATAGCATTGAGCAATTCTATAGTAAAATTATAGATATACACAGCACGATTATGAATAATATAAAATTAAATGAAGATAGTTCAGCAATAATTCTCTCAAAAAAGAGCTATACGCGAATATGTGTCTTAATTGTTTCTTAAGCGGAATGAAAGAGCCGCTAGGATCCATTATCAGAGCCATGCGCCCTGAGACATTAGCCGAAGCTTTCAGCAATTGCCTATGTAGAGGAACAAAATATGCATTACTTAAAAAATAAAAATAATTACGTCCAACAAAATTATCAAATGGCTAGGAAACAAATACCTATCAAAGTAAATACACAAAATTATTCAAATTTTAATAATAGATTTCCAACCAATAATTTTATGAGATACCAAAACCCTCAATATAGATATCAAAATCCTCAATATGGGAACCAAAATCAGCAATATGGAAATCAAAACCTTCAACAAAGATTGCAAAATCTTCAATATGGATATCAAAATCCACAATATAGATACCAAAATTTCCAATATAAAAATCAAAGTTTTAATCATTTTCCCCAACAAAATAAACCTACACCAATGGACACAGTTAGTGCCATGACTAAATATAAACAACAAGCTCATTTTGAAAGAAATTATAATCAATTTAATAACAATAATAATTTTAATCAACCCGGACCTTCGAATCAATTTAAATCGATAGGCCCTTCAAATTTTAAAAGTAAAGAAATTTTCCCAATAGACACAAATAATTCATCATCCAACTTAGAAGAAAATTTTATGAAAAATCAAAATTATTGTCCAAACTTAGATGAATACTCTAATAACAATCAACCAATAATAAAAGAAATCGACGATCAGGATTTTTCAATACGAAGCCTCGGAACCTCAATAGGATATATCAATAATAATAATGTACAAGCGTACATTTTACCTTATATACCTATTAAATTAAACGAAACAACAAATCTTAAATTTTTGATCGATACAGGGTCAAATAAATCATTTATAAACCCAAAATTCGTTCATCCCTCGCGAAGATTAAACATAAAGCCAATTCAAATAAAAACACTATTTAATCATCATGATATTAATCAAATAGTTATTCTTAATGGAATAAATGAGTTCCAAACTAACGAGAAATTAGAATTTTTGTTGTTTAAGTTTCATGACTACTTCGATGGTCTTATCGGACTTGAAATAATGCAAAAATTGAAGTATATATATAATTAAAAAATTAGAAAAATCAATATTAGAAAATAATCTAGTTAGAATCCCTCTTAAATTTAAATCAAACTTGATGTCAAAACCTTACATGGTTGAAGCAAATCATAAAATAATTGCTCACGTCCCAGTGGATGTAGAAAATGGAGATGTTTACATTACTCCTTTAGAAATAAAACTCAATCTAATTATACCAGAAGGTATTTATCGTTCCAAAAATTGGTTTGCTCAAGTGGAAGTAATCAATTACTGTGAAGAAAAACAAAATTTCATAATTGAACATCCCATAAAGGTTGAACAATTAAATATAAATTATAAAACTGAGTTATTCAGTAATTCAATAGATATGAATAATAATAGTACCATTAATTCATTTGATGATTTATCTCAACTAATAAGAATCAACCATTTAAATTCCGAAGAAAGGAAGTCCATATTAAAACTTTGTAAAAAATACGAAGAAATATTTTATAATGAAAACAATAATCTAACGTTCACTAATCAAATTAAACATAATATCGATTTAAGGGATGAAACTCCCTTATATAATAAATCATACCGATACCCTTATATTCACAAAGAAGAAGTGAAATCACAAATAACTAAAATGTTAAAGCAAGGAATTATTCGCCCAAGCTTTAGTCCATGGTCAAGTCCAATATGGATCGTACCAAAGAAAATTGACAGTTCCGGTAAACAAAAATGGCGACTTGTTGTCGACTATCGTAAAGTAAATGAAAAAACTATTGATGATCGTTATCCTCTGCCAAACATCAACGAAATTTTAGATAAATTAGGAAGATGCCAATACTTTACAACCTTAGATCTCGCAAGTGGTTTTCACCAGATTGAAGTGAACCCCAGAGATATCCCTAAAACAGCTTTTAACGTAGAAGGCGGTCATTTCGAATACGTTCGAATGCCCTTTGGCCTTAAAAATGCACCAGCAACATTCCAAAAAGTTATGGATAATGTGCTTGGAAAATTACAAGGCAGAAATTGTCTTTGCTATATGGACGATGTGATAGTTTTTTCTACCTCATTGCAAGAACATATAGAAAATTTAGAAAAAGTATTTCTAGCACTAAAAAACGCTAACTTAAAAATTCAATTAGACAAAAGTGAGTTCCTTCACAAAGAAATAGCATTCCTTGGTCATGTTGTAACGACCGAAGGGGTTAAACCAAACCCAGATAAAATAAAAACAATTAAAGAATTTCCAATTCCAAAGAACGAAAAACAAATTAAAAGTTTTTTGGGATTAATTGGATATTATCGCAAATTCATAAAAGACTTTGCTAAACTTACTAAACCATTGACCAATTGTCTTCGTAAAAATAATAAAATTATACTAAACCAAGAATATATAGAATGTTTCGAATTATGTAAACAGCTATTAATCAACGATCCGATACTTCAGTATCCGAATTTTGAAAAACCTTTTAATCTAACCACAGATGCTAGCAACGTAGCACTAGGTGCAATTTTATCACAAGGTAATATTGGTAGTGATAAACCAATTTGCTATGCATCCCGTACCTTAACGGTAACAGAACAAAACTATAGTACAATCGAAAAAGAATTGTTGGCTATAGTATGGGCTTGCAAGTATTTTAGACCTTATTTATTTGGTCGCAAGTTTAAAATTATTACAGATCATAAGCCACTCACCTGGTTATTTAACCTAAAAGAACAAAACAGTAAATTGGTTCGTTGGCGCCTCAAGCTTGAGGAATATGATTATGAAATTATATATAAAAAAGGAAGTAAAAATACAAACGCAGACGCGTTATCTAGATTAGAAATTAAAGAATTAAATAATGAAATAAATAATAAAAATAAAAATATAGAGGTAAATATTACAGAACGAAATACAATTTCTCCGAATAGGTCATTAGTTGATGGATTATCAACAAAAAGTACCAGTTCAGAGGATGATATTCCATTAATATATTTAAGAAATAATAAAAATAATTTAAATGAATTATCACTTGATGAAAATAGGTTGTCAGGTTCAAATAGTTCAGTTGATTCAGATAATAATTTAGAATTAATAATTCAAAATAATGAAGTAATATCTTCAACAGAAACGGTTTTAAATGAATTTAATAATCAAATAATAATTGAAAAACAAGAGAATCTAATAGGAATAAAAGTAGAATTTAAATTATTGTTTTATAAAAAAGAAGATATATTATTAAATTAGGCACTGTAAGTGAAAAGGCAATATTGGAAATTTATAAAGAATATATAAATTCCGATAAATTAACAGGATTCATATGCAATGAAGAGATATTCAAAGCAATGAATATAGTATATAGAAAGTATTTTAATAAAAGTAAAATTAAGTTAGTTAGAAGTAAAGGGTTCGTGAACGATATAGAAGACGCAAATTCACAAATACAAACCGTTTGCGAATATCATAATAAATCGAATCATAGAGGAATTCAAGAAACCTATAGTCATTTAAAAAGATTATATTACTTTCCTGAAATGAAAAAATTAATAAACAATTATATAAATAAATGCGAAACATGTCAAGTTAACAAATACCAACGAAATAAAAAACCTATAAAATATGAGTTAACAGAAACACCAAATAAACCTCTTGAAATAGTACATATGGATATATATTCTATTCATAAAGAAAATTTTCTCACCTTAATCGATAAATTTTCTAAATTCTCATGCGCTTATATGTTAACCATTAGGAATAGTATTGATGTTATTCAGCATCTAAAACATTTCATGAGTCATCATGGGATTCCAAAAAAATTAGTGACTGACAATGGATCAGAATTCAATTCAATAATATTTAAAGATTTTATTAAATTATATAATATAGAGCTTCACATTACTTCAGCTAAATCATCTACCGGAAATTCACCAGTAGAAAGATTTCATAGTACTTTAACAGAAATAACTAGAATTATTTATTCTAAGGATAAAAAGAAACAGATACAGGAAATAATTAATGAAGCAGTCATTACATATAATAATTCAATACACAGCAGTACAAAGTGTACACCATTCGAATTACTTAACGGACATTTTACAGATACCAATCCTTTTCCAATTAATAAACAATTCAATTCAGAACAAGAATATATAAAGGAACATAAAAATCAGTATAAAGAATTAACTAAAATAATTTACGAAAATAATAAAAAACAAAAGGAAACCTTAATAAACAAATTAAATGAAAAAAGATTCGATCCTCCAGAAATTGAAGAAGGAGAAACAATTTATGAAGAAGATAATCGTAGGAATAAATTAGCTCCTAAATTTCAAAAACATAAAGTTTTAAAAAATAATAAAATTACATTAGTCACAAACAAAAGAAAGGTTCATAAAAAGAAAATAAAACATCCCAAGAAAAACATACACGATCAAATTATATAAATAAAATCAATTATAAAAATACTGACCAACAATTTTTATATTCTTAATTACAGGTATTTCAAAGCATCTTGTCAACAAGATATAGAAATCTTAGATCTTTCTGATGGTAAAGGAATCTTAACAATTAAATTAGGAAACGCTAGAGTTACCAATAATTACTCAAGATTATTACATATTATAGAATTACAAAACTATGTAAAAAACATTGAAACCATAGAAAATAATATAAAAACAATATTAAAATTTTCAATTGAAGCTACTGAAGATAGTCGTAATTATTATCAATTTAGAATAGAAAGTCTTTTTAGAAAGTTATACGAAGTAAAATACAGTTTAGAAAACTTAGTACCTAAAAATAGAAATAAAAGAGGACTAATCGATGGATTAGGTTCCATAATAAAAGCAATAACAGGGAATTTAGATCAAAACGATTACCAACAGATAAGTGATATCCTTGAACAAATTAAACAAAACGAAAATACAATTTATACCACTTATAATAATAATAATCATGTTAATAAAGAAATGTTAGCAAGGTTTAATTATCTACAAAAATATATAGAAAATTATTCAATTTGGATAACCAATGAAACCAATAAAATTGAAGAAAGAACGTTAACACTTTCAAATATAATACATATAGATCAATGTATACATATAACCGAAAATAAAATAGAAATGTTAAGAATACATATCAGTAATATTATGGAGGCCATCACTTTTGCAAAACTAAAAATTATATCAAGTCATATACTAGCAAGAAACGAAATAAATTATATTTATACTCTATTAGAAAAAGATAACGTAATACTAAATTCTTATGAAGAAATAAACGAATTACTTGAATTACGAGCTTATTATAATAAAACAACACTAATATTTTCTATTAAAATTCCAAATTTCTCCCAAGCAACCATTTCGCAGTATTACATTAAACTCATTCCAAATAATAAAACTAATTTCCTTGAAGAAAAACCTAAATCTCAATTCTTACTCCTTAATCAAGAAAAATATCAATATTTGACAAACCCATGTAATTAAAATTGGAAACACATTATACTGTAAAGAAAATAAATTGCAAAATATACAAGATGAATGCATACCAAACATAATAAATAACAAATATGCTCACTGTAATCTAATAAAAAGAACATTTGAACCAGAAATCAATCAGATCTTCCAGAATTATATATACATTTCAACAATCAACAGTTTATCGTTCACATCTACATGCAACCAAAAAACGAAAGTTCTGCCAGAAATCGCGTTAACAAAATTCAACAATTGCAGTATAACAATTAATAATATAACTTATAATAATAACGAAGTAATATTTTACGAAAAAGAAATAAACATACTACCATATGGAGAATTGAAAATTAATAATACAAAAATAAAATTAAGTCTACCAGAAATACATGAGATAACAATCGATAATAATGAACAAATAAAATTACTAAATATTCATCATATTAATAATACGTATCATAAATCAGCATTTGCAATATCCACATTAAGCATTATATTATTAATAATAATATCTTTTATTTGTATCAAAATAGTTAGATTTCAAAGAAACAGGATGAATCAAATTCAGCAGCAACAACCAACAAATACGGACAGGGATGCCCGCATACTTAGGGGGGAGGAGTTATGTCAACGCAGTACATCAATTGCAACATTGTAACTCACAACATTGTAAAATGTAATATAAGAGTTATGTCAACGCATCATATCCATTGTAACTCATAATGAATAAAAGAATAGACAAAACAAAAATATAAATTTAAACATAACATAAAATCATTTTCTTAGAAATATATTTCTTTTTCTTTATCTTCATCTCGATTGTGCTTCTATTAAATTTCTTTTATATAAACGTAGAATTAAGATAAATAAATATATTATAATTTTGTAAGTCAAACTAATTGCATTAAAATAAAAATTGTTAAAAACCACAACGCAAAGATTTTTAACTCGCGCTCAATACACACACATACAAGGAAACATACCACACTACCTAAATAATTTGGAGTCAGCAACACTATAAGAAGCCACACCATATCGACCCACATACACGTGCCCATGCAGTGCCACTAAATACAAAAATCGCATGCGCACATACAAGAAATATGAAATTAGCATCGCCACGGTGCAACACCATACCATCGAGAGCTGCAGTATCATCATCACCACCATCTCTGCCGCCGCTAGTATTTCACAGAGCACATGGCCCTCGCCTTCGTAATTGCGGTGATCATCGGGCCGTCCGGCAGCATGAACATAAACGCGACAAAATCACCGCCGCTATCATTCCACGGCGCACATTAGCATCTCCATCATCATTACTGCCATTAAGATCATCATGAGCAGCGGTAACATCGTCAACATCATCGCCACCTTCATGACGCAACAGCAACAATAACAGCTTCATCGCCACCATGAACGCCACCGCCATCTCCACATTGACGACAACAGCAGCTCCAGTAACATCACCATCACCATCAACTCATTTTTTTTTCATTTATTGTACATTTTTTTCACCACCATTTTAATTTTTTGTTTGTTTGTTAATTTTCAATTAACTCTAAATTTTTTTAAATTTTTTTAATTTAAATTTTTTTTTAATTTTTTTTCAATCAATAAAATTTTATTTTGTTTTATTGCAAATGGCTCCATACAAATGTCGCACGACAAAGCGACCACCCAGCCATTCCCCGCCGCACCTCGCACCGCACATTATATGGCCACAGTCGCGACTCACGTCGACTGCCGCCGTAAAACATTCCATATCACAGGGACACAGCCGAGACTCACTTCGGCTGTCCCCCCACACAAGTCGAGACTCACATCGACTTTCTCGGCCACAGTCGCCCGAGACTGGTCTGAAAGCGGCCATTGCCAACACCTTCCTTGGCTGACCAAATTCCATCCTAATTGGCAATATTCCAAAAAATCATTTAAAAATCATTTCAGGATCCCTTTTCCAAGACGCATGTCAAATTGCATGTCCGGTTTGTTCGGAAATTTCCATGGTTATCTCTATGCCCTACTTCACATGTCCTCTTATAGAGGCCTTTTGTTTTCTATGGCATAATTATGTTGTCCTCTTAGCGAGGCCTTTCGTTCGTAAATGATTGAACTATGCAGGTCCTCCAGAAAACCCCGTCGATGAGAGGAAAAGAGTAAGGTTATTTAGAACGCAAATAAAATCGCGATGTTAATATAGCAATTTGTGATAATAAAAGTGCTCTTTTAATTTAAAATTATTACATATTTACTACAAAATAAATATAAAGAGGTAATGTTTGTATGTTTAGATGTATGAGGTAATCTCCGAAACTACTCATCCGATTTCAAAAATTCTTTCACCAATATTTAGAGTACCTTCAGGGTGGACATATGCTTATATATTATTCTGTTAAAATAAAGGCGCTTGTCGTGAAGACAAATTTTTTATAAAAATTATAGGGCTCGGTAGTAAGAAAATTATTAATTTCAATATTATTAGAAGGCTTTGATCGAAAGATTTGTTTTTACTTTTGACTGTTTCGTACACACACACTGTTGATCGGCATCAGATATGAAATACATTTTAGAAACTACGGACTTTGACCTAAAGGTAGCAGGAGACTACCAATCAATTGGTACACCTGCCTTTCTACCTTAAATGTAGGCATAAATTACCCTTCGCGAATTTCTTTAGCACCGAATGACATCATCTGAAACAGTGTATTATACCTTCGTATGTTATTTAAAAAATGCGCAGATAACTGGATAATGGCAGATGCCTGCCTGACAAAAGCTCTTTTATTGATTGGGGTGTTTTTTGTATATTAGAGAGAACCACTTTGCCTCCAGCACAACACATACCGTTTGCTTTATCGTTCCATTTTGTAGAAAATCACTTAACTGAAAAACTGCATTTATATAGTTAGAAAATGCATACAATGCCCTAGCATTTTTAACTAACGAGGTTTTATCATATACTTCATCGCAGTACTTTAAATAGTCAATCAATGTATGCGTCACATTCTGGAGGTACCGGACCAGGATAGCTGTAGTTTATTTTAGAAAGGAACCTCCGATGCTATAATAAACGTCCGGCAATATATTGAGCGATCTATAAATAACCCAACGTCCGATCCTATTTCCTTCTGGGACGAAACTAAAAATCAATTTGAAGTTCTGTCAAGTATACGTATACCGTTAAAATATATTACAATACCTGCTACGTCAGTTCCTTTAGAAAGAAATTTTTCAGCAGCCGGGGAAATATTAGGTGACCGTCGAAGTCGTTTTAAATCACAGAAAGTTAAAGCGCTGGTATTTATCCAAAAAAATCAATATCTTATTGATTCATTTTTTTTAGTTTGAGTCATATGCTCAACAGAATAATTTAAGTTTCTTTAATGTACCTGAATTAAAAAAGTTGTTCATTTTTGATTTGTTTTAATTTTAAATACATCAACAATAAAATAAACAATAATCATTGTTGGATTATTTATAATTTTTGCATTATATTGAAATCAGATATTTTCGATGGTATCGATAGCAAAATGTAAACTATCGTTAACTATCGATTGTGCCCACTATCGATATTATCCCATCGCTGCATTGGAAACCGAAAAGTTGCTATGGACAATACAAGAGGATTAATATTTTTTTTTCGCTGGTACTACATTCCACAGAGGGATTTGGCCGCTTCATGATGAAGTTGCTTCATTGATCCAACATTAACCAGCCGTGATTTTAATTTAACCACGGTGCCACCGGGGCGGCATTAATATTATTGCCTGTCGATTTTTGTGTTACCAATAAATCGAAAGAGGATTTAATTTCAAGTGTAAATTCGAATATTGTACGTAATTATACAAATCATCAATGGTTAAGCGATCGTGCTATATTGGCAGCCAAACACAAAGAAGTCATTGATATTAATATTGACATTCAAAGTAAGAATTGTGGCCAAACAAAACCTACAAATCCACTACTGATTGCGTTATGGATCCAGATGAAGTTGTGAATTACCTAATTGAATTTTTAAATTCCCTTGATTTGCCTGGAACTCCATCTCACATTCTACAATTAAAAATTGGTGTGCCAATGATTCTTTTGTCATTCACAACGCATCCAATTTCCGGTACGTCCAATCACTGCAAGTTTGTGCATTAAATCTTGAAACCCCATGTTTCTCTTATACGTTGTTTACTCACGTGTTGGTAAACCGTCAACATTATGCGTATTCGCACATGAAGGAACTTTACAGATATGCGAAAAATTAATTCAGTGACATCTATTTAAATCGAGAGTCAAAACAAAACAAAAGGCTTAGTTAGGGCCAGCAAGGCGGACTGGGCTCAGCTAGTTTACTACAAAATAAATTTTGTTGTTGTAGTTCTTACGATTTGTTTACAATTATTTTTAACAGGCCTACACTAAAAGTTTAAAATAATGACGCAGTTTGCTTGGATATAATAATAAATAAACGAGATTTTAGAAAGTTTATTTTTAATAATAAAATTAGTTTTGTTAAAAAATTTTAATTTAAAAATAATTACATATGTGATTTGAAACTAAAATAAAAATGATTTTCAATATCGATTGTTTCATAATAGCTATTTTCGATATCATCGAAACTTTCGAAATTATCGAAAAAAAACGCTATCGAAAATTTCATAATAGGGCCCCTGCTCGATGCATCACTCCGCCTCCAGCATTCAGTGGGGAGAGTTTAGAGGTGCACCGTGCACAGTCGAAGCCCCTGCTCCCAACTACCTGGTGTGTTTATCAACGCTCTCCTTCACTGCTGCCCGCATGACCACAGGCATCGACCGACGACATATTTTAGGCAACAATCTCCTCCTTGATACATACAGCACAACATCCTCTGGTTGCATGCTTATGTAAAACACCACAATTCACAGGGAGCGGAAAATCACTCATGGGGGAGTCCTGTGGCGACGCACTCATTAACTCACGTATTCATTCGCTCTCCACTCCAAATTAAACAAACAAATTATTAAATTCAAACCAATTCACCTATTCGCACGCAATAAATAAACACACCTATTCGTGTATGCAAGCATACCAACGGAGCGACAAACACAACAAAGTAAAAACGAACATGACAAAATAAAATAAATAAAATCAGTCTCGTCTCGGATATGGTGCTGAGTGCACACACGCGTTCATTGTAATTATACAAAAACCAAATACACAACAAACATGAAATGGTGGTGTATTAAAATAATAATTAGATTTGTATAAATTAAATAAATAAATTTCAATTTTATAAATAAAATTAAATTCTTTTAAATAATAAATATATGTGAATGTCTAATAAATTACGGTTAAGATACAAATTTTTACAGGTCCATTCCACATTTCTTACAATGAAAAACCTCCTTATTACGTTGAACATTGACCACATTCACTGACTTGGCCACATATCCTTGTACTTTTTTAGCTTTAATTTTACTCGCTTCGTGCGCTCTAAATATTTGAACCGACTTATCTAGATCCAACCCCGTATCTCTTAATAAATGTTACTGTACTACTACATCCCTTTATACCAATAATTATTCTATCACGTATCAATGACGACTCTTGATCTCCAACTCACAATCTCGCGCCAACAGTTTTAAATTTGTTAAAAAATTGTCAAACAATTCGCCATCTTCTTGTCCTCTTTTGAAAAATCTAAACCGATTAAACACTGTGTTTTTCCTTGGACTAAAATGCTTATCAAACTGTTTTATTACCACTTCGTACGATTTTTTATTTTCCTCACTCAACTTAAATGTGTTATACACCTGCAATCCTTCATCACCAATACAATTTAATAACATTGCAATTTTAATTACGTCATCCTTATTCTCTTTCTCTGACGCTTGTAAATAAATTGTGAATTTTTGTTTGAAAATTTTCCATCCGCTGGATTTTCCATAAAATTACCATTTTTTGGTGGTTTAAACTCCATTATTATATAATTTCACTTGAATTTATCAACTATTTACTGTCTTTTATAATTTTATAATATTATAATTTTTGTTTTTTATGTCGAACACTTAACCTCACTAAATCACGCGGTTCTTCTGCTTTTTTTATTTTTTTATTTTAAACTTTTAATTAAGAGTTTATTTTATTTTATAAATTATCACAACACAGAACCTCTAATCTGACACCATGTTTTGTATATGTTTATTAATAAAAATAGCAGCCATTAATTTTATTATTACTTTATTACATTTCTAGTTTTTATTTAATTTTGTGTATGCCACAAGTCACAGACCACTTGTCTTACTTATTGTCTCCTTGACAGTGATGCTCTATATGCATGACAGGCACTGTGGTAATCCACTAGTTGGCAGCATACATAATGCATACAATACAGCTGTCCTGTTCCTGCCTGATTTAGTGTTGGCCAAATTTGCCTATTTATAATACACCCAATTGATACCCCATTGGACAACCCATTGGTATCCCATGGTACCGCATTGGACCATATATAAATCACTGCTCTCCTAGTTTTTTCCTGAAGCAAGAGATTTTCAACATTTATCTTACTTGGTAAATTGAGGCAATTTGTACCCTGCCGAGTGAGTTAATCTCAGCCTTTTCATTCCTCGCAACACTGAAGCGCGTTGGCACCCACGTTAAGTGGATGTTAAACTGATCTGCCACCCGTTAAGAGATGAGAGGCAGCTCTGGACTTCCTGCGACGTAAGGAAATAAGCCCGTAGCGTTTTATTAGCGGCCTGATCGACCGTAAAAATGCAAATATCCTTTAAAGATATACCTCAACCAATCTACGGCCTTCATTATCGCAATTAATTCAGCCTGAAAGCTTTAATATTCCGGTAGGCGAAATGAGAGGTTCACATTTAGTTTCTCACAGAAAACACCACAAACGACCCCTCCATCCATTTTTGAACCATCCGTGAGAAAGTTTAAAACTTCAGGATTCAGCATCTCTTCACCCAACCAGTCCTCTCTGGAGGGAATATCGGTATGATCCCTTTCCTCAAAAGATGGTAATGGAATCATGCAATCGGTGGTACCAGGGATGTATCTGTTACATAAAAAATATGATGTCCTGTAATACTACAGGTCCACATAGAAATGGGTTTGAGTGCCCAGAATATTTAGAGGTTGTAACGAGCGGCTCTTTTTTTGTTGTACCATAATGTATTTTTTTTTGTTTTTCGATCATTTGTCTCAGTCAGTGTTGCGTAACCTGAAAGAAGAGTGTCGGTGGTTATTGTGTGTAGGATTGCGATTGAATTGTAGTACTAATAATTGTGCGCCATAAGGCGATTTCTTTTTCTTTGTTTTTTTGTTTCATTGCAGTTTTCCATCAGGGTCAACGGTGAGCTCAGCGGTGGCGCTAGAAGGAATCGAATCTCGTCGAGAGGACGACTGTTTTTTTTTGTTATTGCTACAATAAGACTATGCAATCTGATTTACATTCCCGTTATTGGCGTATTAAAGTGTGTCGTGCTAAATAAGAGCGACTCAGAATTGTCTTCTTTCTCGTTAGTCAGTCACTGTTTTTCTTTAATCATCCAAATCCCTTCAGGAAATAAAAACAAACTAAAAATTAAATTTAACTTGCTTTGTGAGTAAAGTTAGCGCTTTATTTGTTTTGGTAAAGAAACACATTTATAATGTATAATTTTTTTGTTGGTGGTTCTATTATATAATAATTATATTCTAAATTAATTTTGTAATTTTTAAGAAAGATTTAAATGCAAATTTTGTTACAACTGAGATGCTGTGTTAAAATTAATTATTTGTAGATAAAAAAATGTATAACTTCTAAGTCCATTTTCCAGGAGATATTGACGTAGCGGCAGACGTGGTGATATGCGGGTGTGTGTGTGATTTCTATTTTCTTTTGATTTTTTTTTCGCATGGTAATTTAATGCAGCTCTTCAAGCATCCCGATGGGCCCTCTATAAACCAATACCTGACTGAGCGTTAGCTGGCAATTGCTGTAAGATGGGACTCCGGTTAATTTCTGTTCATTACGATAAAGGAAACTACAAACCAGATATAATTGGTATTGGTGGTGAATTCGTGGATGATCTAACTCCCGTAAGTTTACTAGCTGCACTAGCTATTCAAACGCATACATCCAGGGGTATGTGTGACTAAGCTAGCGAATATAGTTTCATCCAGAAATAAATTTATGAAATTTAAACATCGTCCCAAGCAAATGAGAGTATGATAACTGACTATATCATTCTCTCAAATAATCTGAATATGATTTTATATTATGGCAATTTTTCATAAAAATCGAAATCCTCCCTGATGGTTAGAAACAACAAACTATACTCTCATTTTCTTTTCTGCTATACCAAAGTAAAAAACTTCAAACTCCTTTCCTGAAAAGTGACTTTTTTGACTTATCATACTCTCATTTGCATGGAACGACATGCAATTTAAATGTTAGTTTCGATAATTTAGAAAATACCCATTCTACTTTCTTTTATTTAACTTCACTAAACATTCTTGGAATATTCAATTAACTCACATTTTTGTTTAATTTTCAAACCGTGTTTTGGGGAATACATTTCTTCAAACATTGCTTTAAGGTTAACTTTGCTACTCATTGCATCATTTTATAAAATTACTGTTTAAAATAATTTTTTTATTCAAAAAACATGCCAACTGATAAAAAAAAAATAATAATAATGTGCAAAAACTGCTGTATCTCCCTGTAAACAAATCGGGGGCCATCTTGCAAATTTTTGGCAGTCATAAAAAATTATACTATACAATTACCAATCGTGAAAACTTACAAAAACAATTTAGAAACA
The DNA here is from genome assembly GCA_963556165.1 of Tipula helvola. Taxonomy (NCBI): domain Eukaryota; kingdom Metazoa; phylum Arthropoda; class Insecta; order Diptera; family Tipulidae; genus Tipula; species Tipula helvola. Next base: position 219,187,737 of record OY744481.1, on the reverse strand, counting down.
TGCAAAAATGATTTAAACAATGATTTACACCGATTTACGTAATATATTTGCATAAAAAAACCGGAAATACATGACGAAAGTGTGCAAATCAATTATAATTAGCATATTTGGGCTAATCTACGCCTAATTACTGTTTGAAATAATTTTTTTATTCAAAACACACAAAGTTATGCCAACTGATAAAAAAAAATAATAATAATGTGCAAAAACTGCTGTATCTCCCTGTAAAAAAATGGGGGGCCATCTTGCAAATTTTTAACAAACATAAAAAATTATACTACACGATTACCAATCGTCAAAACTTACAAAAAAAATTTAGAAACATGCAAAAATGATTTAAACAATGATTTACACCGATTTACGCAATATATTTGCATTAAAAAAACGGAAATACATGACGAAAGTGTGCAAATCAATTATAATTAGCATATTTGGGCTAATCTACGCCTAATTACTGTTTGAAATAATTTTTTTATTCAAAACACACAAAGTTATGCCAACTGATAAAAAAAAATAATAATAATGTGAAAAAACTGCTGTATCTCCCTGTAAAAAAATCGGGGGCCATCTTGCAAATTTTTGGCAATCATAAAAAATTATACTACACGATTAGTACACGATTACCAATTGTGAAAACTTACAAAAAAATTTAGAAACATGCAAAAATGATTTAAACAATGATTTACACCGATTTACGCAATATATTTGCATTAAAAACCGGAAATACATGACGAAAGTGTGCAAATCAATTATAATTAGCATATTTGGGCTAATCTACGCCTAATTACTGTTTGAAATAATTTTTTTAGTCAAAACACACAAAGTTATGCCAACTGATAAAAAAAAATAATAATAATGTGCAAAAACTGCTTTATCTCCCTGTAAAAAAAATCGGGGGCCATCTTGCAAATTTTTGGCAATCATAAAAAATTATACTACACGATAAATAAATAAATAACTCCCTATAAATTGCATATTTGGGCTAAACACATGTATGTCACAAAAAAATGACAGCTGAAAATTGCTTGCTGGCAATATAAAAATCAGAGTTAAAAGGTATAGAGGAGAAACATGGTAAACCAATTTAAGTAGGTATGATCAAGCGCATGTATTGCTATCTCTTTCACTAAAAAATTCTGACATTTGGTGCTTTTTTCTTGATATACTTTTTTTATAAACACTAGTTCATAGCAAGCAAAAACAAATCGAATTGTTTTGCGGTGATAGTTTTTGTGAAAATTTTGTGAAAACAACGAAGCCTTGTGATTTTATCGCACCAAGAAAAGACGAATTTGAAACAGCTGTCAATCATCCCTATTCGATTGGTTTATCATGGAGGAGAAATAACCAAACGACTAAAGTATGTAAGCAAAAATATAGAGGAGAAATAAACAAACGTCAACTGTGTAAGCAAAGCGGTGGGAAAAAGGGATAGCGATAAAATAAAACAGGAATGTTTCGTTACGAAAAACTTTTTCAATTTAGCTGGTTTGAAGCCACCAGCGAGTGTATTTAGCAAGTTTGTACAACATTCTTGCACTAACAGCAGTCGTATGTGTGCGCAATACATTTTTCTGGGCTTGTTCAAATTTCCAATCATATCGATCGATCCATACCCGCCGTTTGTGTGAGCGTCTTTTACACGATTCAAATATTTTTCGCTTAATTCTGGTGGTTTACTTATAAAGAATGTATCATGTGCATCTCTTGCTGGGGAACGTATAATGCATCGAAATTCCAAAATGAGGATTCTCTTCATAATGCACCAATTCTCTTCATAAAATAATGCACCAATGATTTTCTGATGATCCTCATCAAATACACTAACTAAATCGAGAGTATTAACTTGATTTTTATCTTCTATATATGTACTAGCTGAGTTACCCGGCGTTGCACGGGTGGTATATAATTCAAATACCTTGATTATTATGCAAGAATTCTCTCTTTATATCGCTGTAGTTGCAATCACATATGAAAAGAAAATTATAAGTACCTGTATTCAGTAACGGGTGCCTCCGTCAATGCATCCAGGCGAAATTTTGTAATGATATTATTGGACATCCTGTTTGTGAGGATAGTTAATTAATTTTGGTTTGGTATTTGTTACCAATTGCCAAATAATTATATTCCATTTTTACAAACCTTCAACCAGATCAAAGTGAATAATAAATATAAAGATATTTTAGTTAATAATTTTTATTATAAAGCCTTTTGATGAACAATATTTTTGGTTTTTCCATTTGGTGTGTAAATAAATAAATTTTTTGGCGTTCCCACTCTGGAGCAAGCAACATACAGTTGGCCATGTGAAAAGCATGAATTTTCCAAAATAACACCAGCTATTTTCAATGATTGCCCCTGGACTTTGTTGATTGTCATTGCAAAAGCAAGGCGTAATGGGAATTGTAGTCGCTTGAATTGAAACAGCAAATCGGTGGGAATCATATAGGAATGCGCGGAATTAGCACATCTTCTCCTTTACTTTTACCGGTAATAATCGTTGCTTCAATCACATTCGGCATCAATTTCTTCACACAAAGCCGTGTTCCGTTGCACAATTTCGGTGGATCTAAATTTCGGAGCAGTATTATTGGTAAACTCTTTTTAAAAATAGTATGTGTGGTGGAATACCAGGTGTCTCCAAAGAATTAAGAAACTCTATTGGATAATTGACGGATTGATCCACATCAGTAACCATGTCGATAGATTTGTATTTCATTAGTGACCCGGGTAGTTGCGATTGAATTTCATTATTTAATTTATTAACGCCGTCATTTTTGGGAGCTAGGAGTGCACGTTCGCACAGCCAATCATGATTTTTGAAGTTATTTGGCAGATTTGGGAATTTTCATTACCACGTCCTGTATTGATGGCAGCATTTGACAAAAATTAGGCGGGAACGATATCTCACATGTTAGAGGGTCATTTGGCAATTTCCCGTTACCCATGTCCAAAAGCTGCCTGGCAAATGTTTTAGCTGTACCATCGTGATGTAAATTCACACGCATGTTTGTAGATAGTGTGATTTTCGTAACGTGTTTCTAAAGATGAGACGCCTTCAGGCAGGCATTAAGTTCATCAGCGGGTGTTGATCGTGGAATGACTGGCAAAGTTTGACGAAAATCGCCTGCTAGTAGTGTTAGAGCTCCTCCCATTGGTCGGTTATTTTGTCGCAAATCGCGCAAAGTACGATCAACCGCTTCAAATGCTTTTTTGTGTGCCATGGTACACTCATCCTAAATAATGATTTTACATGTTTTTAATAACGTGGCAATTCCCGAATTTCGTGTTATATTGCAAGAAAAATTATCCGCTTGATTCAAATTCAATGGTAGTTTTAACGTTGAATGTGCTGTGCATCCTTCATCGAGTAAAGTGGATGCAATTCCAGATGATGCAACAGCGAGGCCGATTGTATTCTGCTGTCTTACTTCAGCAAATATTAAATTAAGAAGGAATGTTTTTCCAGTGCCTCCGGATGCATCAAGAAAAATAATTCCTCCGTTACCGTTTGCTATGTATTGCATCACTTTAGTGTATGCCTGCCTTTGCTCATCCACTAAGAGACTTTTTTTGAGTCTCAGCGAAAACTCGTAACTGACCAACGTCGTAATTTTGTTCTCGTAATAGATCTCTATCACGAACAATGCTTCCATTGCGTGTCGGTGCTGGCAACCCAAGTTGGGAAATGACTTTCTTATTAATGTATATGCATGCATCCTCGAGTACCTAATATAAGTGCTTCATTAAATATGTCTGCTGAAAACTGAATTTCCATATCGGGATTTGTTCTACGTGCTTGCCAAAGTATATCTTCACTAAGGCTTTCTTTGTGCTTTTCCCAAAGACCTTTAGGATCGGAAGGTGTGCATGTTGTTAATATGATTGCAAAGAGCTTGTGTATTTGTGCTGGACGACACATAAGACATGCTTCGGTTAGTGTTCTATCCCAGTGTTCATCATTTTCAAGTAAGCCCAGTTTAAGACATGCCTCTCTATAGGTTTGACATACTTCGCCATTTACAGTTCTCAGTGCTTGAAAAGACGTTGGTCCTCTTACTTCATGAAGCAGCTTTCTCAGAAAAAACCACTCCGTATTGTTAGGATGAACATTATAAACTCGACCCAAGGCATCAGAACCACGTATTCTAGGGTACTCCCGAATAATTGTGCCTTGCTTTCTTCTAAAAAACTTCTTCTTCGACGTGTTCCATGTATAATATTTTGGAACTTCATGATACAGCAACGTTTTTACGAATGGATCTGTTCCGCACAATTGAAAAAGGCTGTTAATGTCGTATTCGTTGGTTGCGCAGCTCTCTGTAACAGATTTTCTTCCGTAAAGTAAACTCGTTGTTCATTTTCTAAGTGTAGACTAAGATATACAACTGTTGGATAACGCTCGTGAGTATAAAACGCAGAATTCGCCAGACAGCTTCATTACTGCTGATGTAACGTCCTATTTGAAATTGCGTGACTTCATCGAATGGTGAATTTGTATTCGAAAGTCCAAAAATTGCCATATCACTGCCTTTGTTGACGTATTTACATATATATTGTAACGAAATGCCATGGAGTTTGGTCTCTTAAAGGAAAACATTCATTTTATAGAGAAAAACCAAACCCCAAGGCACATCAGTTAACAGAATATACATGTCATTTGAACGTCTCTGGGCGGTCATTTTGCCGGCTAAAGCTCAGGGGATGCGTGGGTTTTCCAGAGACATGACATGGATCGAGATTGACCGCAGGAAGGGAACTTGACAGGGTAGGAAACAACAGCCCATTATTCACTTTACTCACACTGGTATGCTACTTACCTCGAACTCATCCCTCGAATATTACACTCTAAAAGCTCATTATGAAATTATTAAAGCGGTGCTGATTCAATAATTGACTTGGAATTCATAATTTATTTAACAAATGAATTTAACAAAATTTAAAAGAAAGAATTAAACACTACTCGAAGAACTAATAATAAATTAATATTGCCATTTGAAAGAATTTTAATAATAATTATGATATTTTAACATATTATACTAAGGCTACTAAATAGATATTAATAATAACAATAATAACCTCAGAGAAATAAAACTATTAACTAAAAATTAATCACAATAGTAACTATATTTATGAGGCCATCAAAAATCAAACCAAATTATCAAACAAAAAAAAATGATTATTAGATTATTGATCACAACCGAAAATTAATTTAATTAATAAAATTATACACGATACGCAAGGATTTGATTTTTCGCCAAATTAATGCACTTACTTTTATGAATTGACATATAAAAAAAAAACTTAAAATTTAAATCAATGAATGTACTTAACTAAATTTTAACGCCCATGATGATTATACGTTGCATGAATTCATGATGGTAGTGATGGTAATATATCCGTTTGAATGAAATATGAATACACCAGCAATGAAGAATTAATTAGCAGTAGAATCGATTTTATGGTTGTAATTACATCGATCTTTTATGCAATCAATGAAAATGAATTTTGGTTTTTATCATAAAGGTCAATGACCGTAATTTTGCTTTATTGATATAAGTATTATTTATTTTCATGAATTATTTGGTACGATTTATATGTCTTTATTATTATTAAGTTAGGATTTATGATATATTAATTAGAACTTTTATTATATAGGCTTATTATTACACAAATTATACTATTCGCAATAAATTCGATACTTTGAGAGTCTGTATTATGGGCATAAATTCACTAGCCATACCAAAATATCTTTAATTTATTAATTTGATTTATTACTTGACTGTTTGTATTAATTCATTGATTGGATGCACTTTATAATCTAGAATATGGTAGATTCTAGAAAAACAAACCACTGTTTGTTTTCTTATTTTTGTTTGTTTTACAACACTTTGGATTAGTTGAGACAATAAATATTGTGTCCGTTAAATTGGCACATGTTTTGTAGAATATGTATCACGTTATCACTGAATCTTAAGTACATTTAACAACGTCACACTGTACTTTTAGTAATTTTATAGTTTATACTTATAACTAGCACATAATATAATTGTCTTAATTACATTTTTTTTTTTTCATTTCAAGAACAAGAAATAACTGTACTTAACACTACTTAAATTAAGCTAACAGATTATATTCGGTATACATACTTCCCGAATTTTCTATAATTTGTTATACAAATTATGAATCCAAATTACTGTTTTTTTTTTTTTTTTTAATAATTAAGTGTAACTTAACACTGTAAAACTAATTTAAGTTCCACTATAGCAATATACAGTTCGTGAAATTAATTATGTATAACGTTATTTCACTTGAATACTGAGCACTTTTAGAGTTTATTATCAGGAGTCCGATTATTTTAGAAAACTATTATCTTTCTTTAAGCTTTCTCGAATAAAAAAAAACCTCCTGACCGATTAACTTTAACTTTATTCACGACTAAACTTAGACTCAAAAACTATGACTCCGACTTAACTTAATATGTTTATCACGACCGAGTTATTCAAAAATTTACACCAGACTGACTTATTTTTCTAAAATTTTGTCTCCCAATCTCCTCGATACCCCATAAAAAAAACATCGCAAATTTTTATGATCACCGTCATAAAAAAAAAATTATCCGATCACCAAAATAAAAGAATTTCGCGCCAGATTCTCATTTCTAGTATATTTTGTTTATTTTGTTTGTTTACAAAGGCATTTATTTGTTGTTGTGGTTCAAACCCTTTGTTGGAACGCAAAAAAAAAATGCAAATGAAATATTTCATTTTTGTTGACGTTACAAATCGTGGGGACGACTCACACCCGAGAAAGAGTCTCTATATAAGCCGGGCAAAATATGAGAGAAGAAAAGAAAAAAAAAATGCGGGCCTATTTTGAGCCAGAATTAGAACGGAAAATTAAAAAAAATGAAGCAATAAAAAAAAAAAAAGAACTATTGTTTATTTACGAGTATATGTCTATGTAGTTGAGAGTTATGGTTGCGCAGTTTTCGATTTGAGAAATAATGACACGAAAGTTCGAAAACAAAATTGGAAATTAATTACCTAATTAAATTCGAATGTCTTTTCCATGGTATGTGCCTAAGGGCTTCCCATGTAAGTCCTTTAACTTATACGCCACGTTTCCGACTTTACTGTCAATAACAGCAGGGACAAATTTAGGAGCCAGTTTTGCTGAAAACTTATTGAAAGCGTCGCTCTGTGGGAATGTTCTCACAAACACTGCCTGTCCGACGTTGAATACCCAATGACGACTACGTAAATTGTACCGCTGCGAACCTTTTTGGTGTGCTACTCGCAAATAATGCAAAACCCTTTCACGCACAACATTTAAACGATCCGGTTTTGAGGCAATATTTAAAAAATTATCGTCACACTCACCAAGCAACCGTCGGAGGTTGTAGTCTGATCCATGTTGAATGAAGTTTTGGCCGAAAACTAGAAAATGTGGAGAAAATGTCGTCGAAGAGTGGATGACGTTTCTTAACGCAGATGCGATTTCCGAAATATGAACGTCCCAACCAGAATGGTTGACAGATAAGTAGGATCGAATGGCGGACAAAACGGTACGGTTTACTCGCTCTGAGGCATTACTCTGGGGAGAGTAGACAGGCGTGCGCATATGATTAACTCCATATTTCAGCAATAACTCATGGAATAGCTTTGACGTGAATTGTTTGCCATTATCTGTTACCACATACTCAGGCACTGAAAATGTGTTAAATATTTCATTTTCCACATATTGACACAATAAATTGGCGGATGCTTCTCTAAGGGGTTTGAGGAAAACAAACTTTGAGTAGTGATCTAGTATGATTAGAAGGTACGTATTTCCTCGTTTAGAACGTGGGTATGGGCCAAGAAAATCTATATAAAGTTTTTGAAAAGGACGATTCGAAGTGAGTTGATTACCCATTGTAGGCTTGGTACTGTAATTTACGGCCTTAGTCATCTTACACATCTGACAGTTTTTAATAAAATCTTTGACATCTTGTGCCAAACGTGTCCAGTGGTACTGTCGTTGAATCCGTTCAATCGTCTTCGCCACACCCATATGGGAAGCCGAAGGCGGTACATGTGCTTGATGAATAAGGGTTTGCGTTAAACTCTCTGGAATGACTAATTTCCAATCAGGTATGTCAGTGTCTTCATAACGCCATCCGTACGCAGGAGCTATGAGCAACTTGCCATCTTGCACTCTAAAGTTGTGGTTAACATCCGGCAACGTTTCGACCTGTTTGATTTGTTTGATATACTCGGTTTCTAAAAATGCAGGGTGACTCAGATCTACGTGAAGAGGTTCGGAACCTATTTTTGAATCGAGAGAACCTATTGTATTTATATGGCAAAAATCGTGTGAATCTAAATTTTCGTGTGTACAAGAATCGATGACTGGCGTAATCTCTTCACAAAAAGCACGGGATAACGCATCTGGAACCACGTTTTGTGAACCCTTTCGGTAAGCCATTTGGAAGTCGAACGGTTGTAGCTTGAGGCTCCAGCGTGCTAACCGTCCTGACAAATCCTTCTGCGACATCAACCATTGGAGGCTGGCGTGGTCTGTATATATGGTAAATGGGTACCCTTCAATATAGGGTCTGAACTTTTTGACGCTCAGCACAGCAGCGTAGCATTCCAACTCGGTAACCGAATAGTTTCTCTGAGCGGCGTTTAGTTTCTGAGAAACAAAAATTATTGGACGCTCTGCTCCGTCGGAATCGAGTTGGAACAAAACGCTACCTACTCCTGTTGTGCTGGCGTCACACTGTATAAAGAAGGGTTTACCATAATCAGGATTTGCCAGGACGGGAGATGTCGATAAGGCAGTTTTCAGTTCGTTGAAAGCAGATTCAGCATTTGCAGACCATTTAATTTTGGAACCCTTTTTCAGTAGGTCGGTAAGAGGAGCAGATAATGTTGCATAATTTCTTATGAACCGCCGGTACCAACCGCACATTCCCAAGAACCGTCGAATTTGTTTTACCGTTTTAGGGGCAGGGAACTCGCCGATTGCACGAACTTTCTCGGGATCGGTACGGAGGCAGCCATCACCGATAAGGTATCCAAGATATTTCGATTCCTTTAAGAGAAATTTGCTCTTATCGACGTTTATGGTGAGTCCTGCCATTTTTAAACGAGTGGCCACCTCTTCTAGCAGTACCAAGTGTTCTTCAAGAGATGCCGACGTCACCAAGAGGTCGTCCAGGTACACAAAGATTCTGTCATGCAGTTGGTGCGGGATCACTTTGTGCATCAAGCGGCACATCGTCTGAGGAGCGTTGCATAATCCGAATGGCATGACCGTGAATTGATACAAAGGTCTCCCAGGTACGGTAAACGCCGTCTTATCTCTGGATTGTTGGTCCAACGGGATCTGCCAAAAGGCATCTTTAAGGTCGATACAAGATATATACCTGGTTTGATCTAGTCGGCCCAACAATCCATCGATAAGTGGTAATGGGTACGCGTCCTTAACGGTGACCTTGTTCAACTCACGGGCATCCAAACAGAGACGAACCTTACCGCTTGCTTTACGCACCAAAGTGACCGGTGAGCACCAACTGCTTTGACTTTCCTCTATCACGCCTAACGCTAGCATACGATCGAGTTCATCGAAAAGTTGTTTCTGTATAGCTGGCGAAACAGAGTAGAATCTTTGTTTGATTGGTCTCACTGTGCCAACGTCGATAGAATGTGAAAGTATCGTCGTTTTTCCGAGGCCAAGTTTAGTACAGGATGGGAAATGATCAATCACTGAGTTTAATTTTATTTGATCTGCTGGCGACAGTGCGTGATAGTTAGACGATTCGGGCTCAAAGGGAATCTCAGGACTCAATGAGCATACAGTTGGAGTGATCTGGAATAGATTCCAAAAATCTATCCCTAGATATAGCGGTTGATCCAGACTAGGAACGATATGTAGACGCATTTTGTGACATTTGTTATTAAATTTTACCGTTGCACATATAAATCCAAACACTCTCTCTGACTGCCCGTTGGCTGCTTTTATATATGAAGGAGAACTATGAAATTGTACACCAGTATCTGTTAAAAATTGTTCGGCGCCTGCGCCTAAAACGCTAACTGTAGCCCCACTATCCAACAAACCCCTATATTCAACCCCATTGATTAGAACTTGTGCATATGGCCTTGGATCTTTTAAATGGTTCGTCAGGATGGAACTAACTATTTCGGATTTGAGACTATTGCGATTTTGCCAGTATAATCGAGTTCGTTTGCGTTGATGAAGATTGTAATAACGTTTTTTTGTGTTCTGGGACTTAATGCATGGATTGGAAGTATATTGAAGGTCAGAAGAATTTCCGGGCGAAGAATGGAGATGTGGTGGTTCAGAAAGGTTACGTGAAGATAATTTGTTTGACACTGCGCTATCATACTGACCACTACTATCTGCGTTGCTGATTGAATTTATTTCGGTGAATTGGGTTGAGCGAGCTGGCGCAACTCCAGATCTGTGTTGCTGGCTGCTTCTACTGTTTCTTTGGTTGGCCTGGGAAGTATTGCTTTCGGGGTTCCGTGATTCCCAGAACGCCACTGACCCCTCTGTGTGTTTTCCGAGCACTTCGAACATTTAGCATAAACGGTGTCTCTCATTCCACATTTATGACAAAACCATCGCAGAGGTGGGAAACGGCAATCAATAAAAGTGTGTCCCTTCTCATCGCAATTATAACACACAATTTCTCGGTTAACGGAGCGAGAGAAATTAGGGTTGGTCTGAAACGTACCACCTGTAGTCCAATTCTTGGTTTGTTCGACGTAGTTATTACGATACGCTGCTATTTCTGGTTCCCTAACAGCAGGATCGTTGTACTGACTGTTTTGCTGGTTTGGCTTAACACCTTCATTTGGTTCGATGAGTTTCATCTCGTTGATTCCTTTTCTGGTACTTACCATTGATTCAGGATCGATTCGGAGTCGAGTCCAGGTATCTTCCCATGTAGTACAACTGGCAATCAAATCATTAATCGAAGAAAACCGTCGATCTGTCAATTGGTATTGGAGACCAGGCCTCATATTTTGCATGAGAAGTTCGATGATTTTTTCCTCAGAATATGGAGTTCGGCATTGTAAACTCATACTCCAAACATTGTGATAAAACTCGACAAAAGTTTCACGTGGCAACTGTTTTCTGGTCTCAATCATACGGCGTATTTCAAAGTCAGAACGTCTGTCCTGAAATCGTTCCATGAACTTGTATTTCAGTTCAACCCATGATATAGCTGGATAGTGACGTCTGCACGTCCAATACCATTGTAAAGCGACTCCCTTTAATACCGAACTCATTTCAGTGAGCAAGTTGGCTTCGGACAAGTTTAATGAATTGGCTAAAGTGTCGACCTGAAAAATGAACATATCTATTGGAACACTGGATGGTGAGCCGTCGTAAGATATTCCACATCGAGAAAGGCTGCGATGCTCGAGGGGATATCGTAAACCTTGCGGGGTTGGAGCAACATTAAAATTTGAATATGGTTGTGGAAGACTCGCTGGAGGGTTGGTGTAGATGGAACTATATGGTAACGAAACGGTTGGAGCAAAAGGTGCTGAATTGACTTGAGGTATCGGAAATGATGATGCAGGCAGTAAATTTGATGAAACGGTTGATGGAAAATAATTATTTGGATTAGTATACGCTGACTGGCTAATTGTAATATTCGGTGGAGTTGGAATCCGACTTGTGAACAATGGAGGTGGTTGACTAAGATTACCATACACTGATGCAGGGTCTGTAGGGATGAATGAAGGCAGTTGTCCTCCGATTGGTCCTGGTTGACTCACGCTTGTCGGAATGGACATATGAGGTGGAATTGTATGTTTCATTTGGTCCTGTATTGCGTCTTGGCGTTGATTTAATTCAGACATCTGTTGCGACAAAACACTGAATTTCTCCAGGACAGATTCCAACAATTTGGTTTGCGTTTCAACTTGCTGATTCTTCATCAGGCTTTCTGTTTGCACCCGTTCAAGGAGTTCCTCTAATGTGGATTGCCTAACATATGTCTGCGATGTTGAAGGCGCAGGTTTATTGTCGTCAACAGTTTCGGATTGCGGATGTGTCGCATCTATCTTATGGGTATCTATATTTACTAAATTTACCGAGGATTCCACCTGAATTAATTTTGCCGCTTCGATAGACTTATTTAATTGGTCCGCGTTAGTCATATAAATCTGCACACTTGATAGTAGTTGTTCACAGCTTTTTAAGGTATTTCGAGCACTATCTTGGTATTTAGGGGATTTGGTCGCTCGCTGCAACCGAAACGCTACATGAAAAAGACGCGACTCTATCTGATGGGCCAAACTCCAGACGTGTTCTTCTTGCTTTTCATTGAGTTGGGTAATGTCTTGTTGCAAGTCTTGTAGTTTGTTCTGGCAAGTCCGGATTTCTAAATCTGGCCGTTTTTTTGCTGCCAGATGCATCTCAGTAGGTATGGTTTGTGGATCTGAGATTTCATTTTGAATAGCTTCGTCAAGTACTTGAGTGGCGTCGGGTGTACTAAAATCAATTCCGCGCACCGCACACTCCACCTCAATTTCGTCGAGTCCCAAGACCGAAGGATCCATTTTTAATTTAAACAAAAAAGAAATTCTGAATTTATATAAAAGAAGAGAAAAAAAATAAACGAGCGTAACCTTTAAGAGATTAGCACACTATAAAACTAAACCGAAATATACAATAAAAAAAAAAATAATAATAATGTCGATAAAAAGTATCAGAAATATTTCGAGTCTTACTATTACGATCAAAGAAAAAAAATAATGTATCAGTTTTCAAAAAGTTATATCATAGAAGCGAGGATGAGTTCAAAGCAGCAAAATCTTTTAAATCTTAAACAAAAGGTGAGCAAGAAAAATGAACTGTTGCCTTTGTGGAATAGGGAAAGGTAAAGGAAGAAGTTTGCATAGGAAGGGAGAAGGAAAAAAAAAATGAACCAGAAAACAATCAATCATAAATTCCACAGTAAATATTACTGGAACATTATGTAGTGATTCCCCTCTGGTTAATTCATAACATTCAAAGCTAGACAGTAGCGAAAAATAATGAAAAGCATGGGCACTAGCCCCTGTGAATATTGAACAGGTAAAAACATAGGTAAGCTCAAGTCAACATATAATACGGAAGCAGCTTCACCCAATTTCAACCAACTCAAAACGCACAGATATCTACAGAAGAAAAAACAAATTAAAGAGGAACGAATAAATTTTAAAATTATAATCATTTGATCAAATCAAACATTGTCGTCAAATTCAAACAATTAATTGAAACTGGACAAAGACGTCAATGTTTGATGAAAAAAATGAAATAATAAAAAAAAATAATAAAAGTATGTCAATAGGATGGAAAGGAAGGATTTTAAGAAAGGATTGCCTTAAAGAAGTTTGGGCGCCACTGTAACGAAATGCCATGGAGTTTGGTCTCTTAAAGGAAAACATTCATTTTATAGAGAAAAACCAAACCCCAAGGCACATCAGTTAACAGAATATACATGTCATTTGAACGTCTCTGGGCGGTCATTTTGCCGGCTAAAGCTCAGGGGATGCGTGGGTTTTCCAGAGACATGACATGGATCGAGATTGACCGCAGGAAGGGAACTTGACAGGGTAGGAAACAACAGCCCATTATTCACTTTACTCACACTGGTATGCTACTTACCTCGAACTCATCCCTCGAATATTACACTCTAAAAGCTCATTATGAAATTATTAAAGCGGTGCTGATTCAATAATTGACTTGGAATTCATAATTTATTTAACAAATGAATTTAACAAAATTTAAAAGAAAGAATTAAACACTACTCGAAGAACTAATAATAAATTAATATTGCCATTTGAAAGAATTTTAATAATAATTATGATATTTTAACATATTATACTAAGGCTACTAAATAGATATTAATAATAACAATAATAACCTCAGAGAAATAAAACTATTAACTAAAAATTAATCACAATAGTAACTATATTTATGAGGCCATCAAAAATCAAACCAAATTATCAAACAAAAAAAAATGATTATTAGATTATTGATCACAACCGAAAATTAATTTAATTAATAAAATTATACACGATACGCAAGGATTTGATTTTTCGCCAAATTAATGCACTTACTTTTATGAATTGACATATAAAAAAAAAACTTAAAATTTAAATCAATGAATGTACTTAACTAAATTTTAACGCCCATGATGATTATACGTTGCATGAATTCATGATGGTAGTGATGGTAATATATCCGTTTGAATGAAATATGAATACACCAGCAATGAAGAATTAATTAGCAGTAGAATCGATTTTATGGTTGTAATTACATCGATCTTTTATGCAATCAATGAAAATGAATTTTGGTTTTTATCATAAAGGTCAATGACCGTAATTTTGCTTTATTGATATAAGTATTATTTATTTTCATGAATTATTTGGTACGATTTATATGTCTTTATTATTATTAAGTTAGGATTTATGATATATTAATTAGAACTTTTATTATATAGGCTTATTATTACACAAATTATACTATTCGCAATAAATTCGATACTTTGAGAGTCTGTATTATGGGCATAAATTCACTAGCCATACCAAAATATCTTTAATTTATTAATTTGATTTATTACTTGACTGTTTGTATTAATTCATTGATTGGATGCACTTTATAATCTAGAATATGGTAGATTCTAGAAAAACAAACCACTGTTTGTTTTCTTATTTTTGTTTGTTTTACAACACTTTGGATTAGTTGAGACAATAAATATTGTGTCCGTTAAATTGGCACATGTTTTGTAGAATATGTATCACGTTATCACTGAATCTTAAGTACATTTAACAACGTCACACTGTACTTTTAGTAATTTTATAGTTTATACTTATAACTAGCACATAATATAATTGTCTTAATTACATTTTTTTTTTTTCATTTCAAGAACAAGAAATAACTGTACTTAACACTACTTAAATTAAGCTAACAGATTATATTCGGTATACATACTTCCCGAATTTTCTATAATTTGTTATACAAATTATGAATCCAAATTACTGTTTTTTTTTTTTTTTTTTAATAATTAAGTGTAACTTAACACTGTAAAACTAATTTAAGTTCCACTATAGCAATATACAGTTCGTGAAATTAATTATGTATAACGTTATTTCACTTGAATACTGAGCACTTTTAGAGTTTATTATCAGGAGTCCGATTATTTTAGAAAACTATTATCTTTCTTTGAGCTTTCTCGAATAAAAAAAAACCTCCTGACCGATTAACTTTAACTTTATTCACGACTAAACTTAGACTCAAAAACTATGACTCCGACTTAACTTAATATGTTTATCACGACCGAGTTATTCAAAAATTTACACCAGACTGACTTATTTTTCTAAAATTTTGTCTCCCAATCTCCTCGATCACCCCATAAAAAAAACATCGCAAATTTTTATGATCACCGTCATAAAAAAAAAATTATCCGATCACCAAAATAAAAGAATTTCGCGCCAGATTCTCATTTCTAGTATATTTTGTTTATTTTGTTTGTTTACAAAGGCATTTATTTGTTGTTGTGGTTCAAATCCTTTGTTGGAACGCAAAAAAAAATGCAAATGAAATATTTCATTTTTGTTGACGTTACAATATATTTAATTGAATTAACCAGTTGCAGTACTCAACGTTAATATGGGCTTTAAATATTTTCGACAGTAACGGAGTGTAAGGAACAATCCAACTATTATCTACCTCATGATGCACATTGTTTACTTTGATAGTGGCTGTGTGTCCTCCGTCATCGGGTTTTCGTCTCCGGTATTGTGGATATCCGTCGTCACCAGTTTGTGTTTTCTGATACATCTTTCGGGGATATTTTTTCGAACACTTTCCGTCTTTCATTCAAGGTGAATTGGGATTTACGGCTCCACATGGTCCATTTATCATGTTTTTGCTAACGATTTCAAAAAGTATCGGATCTTCTTCGGGATTGGGTAATTCAGCTGATATATAACACTATCAATTTGAGTCGGAGTAATCTTGTCCTTTAACCAAATCAAAATATGAGCATGTGGTATAGGCCTCTTTTCTGCCATTCTATAGAATACATCCAGCAGCGAGTTTCTCCATAAATACGATTTTTAGTTATGAGGTTCATGAGATTTATGAGTTTCTGTTTGAAAACTCTAGCTGTCAGATCATGCCGATGGGTCGATGATTGCCCAATTAGAAGTAAATCTATAATCTCAGTCCATGTTGGATTACACGTAAACGTAAATTAGAACTCGCTGACTATGGTACATTTCAAAACAGGATATGATAAATAGGATATCACTAAACAGTAACTGTCAAACCAGTAAAAATGGATTATTAGTATGGATAATATAAGTGTTCAGAGATTTGTCTTCAGTTAAAGTGATGAAAGATTGTCTTAAATTTAAATTAATAAAATTAATTTGAATAATTAAATCAATTATAGTAGAGGTATGATTTGTGTATAACAATCGCACTCTAGATATCCTTCCTGGTGTATAAATTTGCGGCTAAGGCGCTATTTCGGAACATTTAAATAATTGTATCTATACATATAAAAATGAATTCTTGATCCAGGGCAGACTTCCGGATTGGAGCATGTCACTAATTTCATATAACCCCTTTCCTAAAGTCATTCCCATCAAAAAAATCTTAAAAAAATTGAAATTTCAGAAAAAATTTGTACCACAGCCCCTAGACCCCGGGGTCCAGCCCCTTCAAAAGTATCGTGGGCTTGGTCCTGAACATGCAACATATACATGGTAAAAATTTCATGGCGATGGGTAAAGCGGCTAAGGCGTTATTTCAGAACAATCAAATAATTGTATCTTTACATGTAAAAATGAATTTTTGATCCAGGGGCGGACCCCCCGAATTCGAACATGTCTCTTATTTCATATAACCCCTTTCCAAAACTCATTCTCGTAAAAAAATTTAAATTTTTGAAAAAATTTGTACCATGGCCCCTAGACCCCGGGGTCCAGCCCTTTCCACAATATCGTAAGATTGGTCCTGAACATGCAACATTTGCATGGTAAACATTTCATGGCGATCGGTTGAGAGACTGAGAAGTAATTTTGAAATAATTTTTGATCCGGGGCTGGGCCCCTCGGATTCGAACATGTCAGTAATTTCATATAACCAGCCCCATAAACTCATTTTCGTGGAAAAATTTAAAGAAAATTAAAATTTTCGGAAAAATTTGTACCGCAGCCCCTAGACCCCGGGGTCCAGCCCCTTCCAAAATATCGTAAGGTTGGTTCTGGATATGCAACTTGTACATGGTAAAAATTTCATGGCGATCGGTTGAGCGGCTGAGACGCCCATTCGGAACAGACAAACACACAACCAAACAAACAGGAATTCATTTTTATATATATAGATTTAAGTAGTTGTTCTGGTTGCATTATTAATTTATGTAAATTATTATTTTATTCTATTCCTAATTTAACATAAAATTTAATGACAGCTAAAAATTGGTTTTACAATGTACAGTAAAATCTCTCAAAGACGGAATCTCAAGGGACCGACAAAATTTTCCACGTTCCTGGTTTCAGAGGTTTAAAAAAATGTCTTCATCATAAAAATATATAAAGATATGGCGGTTTATTAATTTGGATGTTCTCGTTGCCACGCAAATTTTGTTATTTTCATTAGCAGTTGGATATTTGGACATAACCTCATCTTTATTTTTGATAATGTTATTCATTTGCGACTTTCCACAATTTAATACGCGCATATTTCAAATACTGATTCATTTTCAGTATTCACTTAAGTACAATATTCTTTCCATTTAAGTATAAATTATGAATTTTATTTGTTTTACTCGTTTTGTTGCAAAAAAAAATTTTCACAGTCTCATCAAAAATTGACATTTGTTTGGACATACATTACAAAATATGTACATACATATATGTTTGATACCAATTTTTATTTTACAATTCAATGTGAAGTTCAGTATAATTCCATGTTTGAAGAGTTTGGGTGCATAATTATTGCTCTACGAAATAATTTCCTTCCGCGTCTCGAGAGTTTCCATGTAAAAAGGCAAATTTAGATTCAAATTAGGTTGAAGGGACCATTTAAAACCCGATTTTTCCGTGGCTGTCGAGTTTGCACGATAATCAGATTCCGTCTTTGAGAGATTTTACTGTACATATAAAAATCAGAGTTAAAAGGTATGTATAGAGGAGAAATAAGCAAACGTCAAGTGTAATCAAAGCGGTGGGAAAAAGGGATAGCGATAAAATAATAATTCTAATTCTGTAATTCCAAGTTTTCCGATTAAATCGCCAAGGGTTATTCAAAACGAAAGTGTGCAAATCAAATATAATTGGCATATTTGGGCTAATCTACGCCTAATTACTGTTTGAAATAATTTTTTATTCAAAACACACAAAGTTATGCCAACTGATAAAAAAAAAAAAATAATAATGTGCAAAAACTGCTGTATCTCCCTGTAAACAAATCGGGGGCCATCTTGCAAATGTTTGGCAATCATAAAAAATTATACTACACGATTACCAATCGTGAAAACTTACAAGAAAAATTTAGAAACATGCAAAAATGATTTAAACAATGATTTACACCGATTTACGCAATATATTTGAAAGTGTGCAAATCAATTATAATTAGCATATTTGGGCTAATCTACGCCTAATTACTGTTTGAAATAATTTTTTATTCAAAACACACAAAGTTATGCCAACTGATAAAAAAAAAATAATAATAATGTGCAAAAACTGCTGTATCTCCCTGTAAAAAAATCGGGGGCCATCTTGCAAATTTTTGGCAATCATAAAAAATTATACTACACGATTACCAATCGTCAAAACTTACAAAAAAAATTTAGAAACATGCAAAAATGATTTAGAAAATGATTTACACCGATTTACGCAATATATTTGCATTTAAAAACCTAAAATACATGACAAAAGTGTGCAAATCAATTATAATTAGCATAGTTGGGCTAATCTACGCCTAATTACTGTTTGAAATAATATTTTTAGTCAAAACACACAAAGTTATGCCAACTGATAAAGAAAAATAATAATAATGTGCAAAAACTGCTTTATCTCCCTGTAAAAAAAATCGGGGGCCATCTTGCAAATTTTTGGCAATCATAAAAAATTATACTACACGATAAATAAATAAATAACTCCCTATAAATTGCATAATTGGGCTAAACACATATATGTATGTCACAAAAAAATGACAGCTGAAAATTGCTTGCTGGCAATATAAAAATCAGAGTTAAAAGGTATAGAGGAGAAATAAACAAACGTCAAGTGTGTAAGCACAGCGGTGGGAAAAAGGGATAGCGATAAAATAAAACAGGAATGTTTCGTTACGAAAAACTTTATCAATTTAGCTGGTTTGAAGCCACCAGCGAGTGTATTTAGCGAGTTTGTACAACATTCTTGCACTAACAGCAGTCGTATGTGTGCGCAATACATTTTTCTGGGCTTCTTCAATTTTCCAATCATATCGATCGATCCATACCCGCCGTTTGTGTGAGCGTCTTTTACACGATTCAAATATTTATCGCTTAATTCTGGTGGTTTACTTATAAAGAATGTATCATGTGCATCTCTTGCTGGGGAACGTATTGGCGACTCTCATCAACTGTAGTCGGCGTTGGTTTCTATGTAAGCAAAGGGGACGAGTATTGTCAAATTCAACTATTTGACAGTTCTAATCCCCCTTTTTATATGGTTAAATTTTGTTCATATTGGTTTCACCAGATGTCAGCTACTTTGTTGAAAGTCGCGAATAATGCATCGAAATTCCAAAATGAGGATTCTCTTCATAATGCACCAATTCTCTTCATAAAATAATGCACCAATGATCTTCTGATGATCCTCATCAAATACACTAACTTAATCGAGAGTATCAACTTGATTTTTATCTTCTATATATTTATTTAAGTAGTTGTTCTGGTTGCATTATTAATTTATGTAAATTATTATTTTATTCTATTCCTAATTTAACATAAAATTTAATGACAGCTAAAAGTTGGTTTTACAACGTACATATAAAAATCAGAGTTAAAAGGTAGAGGAGAAATAAACAAACGTCAAATGTAAGCAAAGCGGTCGGAAAAAGGGATAGCGATAAAATAATAATTCTAATTCTGTAATTCCAAGTTTTCTAAAGAATTCCGAAAATAGCCCGATTAAATCGCCAAGGGTTATTCAAAACGAAAGTGTGCAAATCAATTATAATTAGCACATTTGGGCTAATCTTCGCCTAATTACTGTTTAAAATAATTTTTTTATTCAAAACACACAAAGTTATGCCAACTGATAAAAAAAATATAATAATAATGTGCAAAAACTGCTGTATCTCCCTGTAAAAAAATCGGAGCCATCTTGCAAATTTTTGGCAATCATAAAAAATTATACTACACGATTACCAACCGTGAAAACTTACAGAAAAAAATTTAGAAACATGCAAAAATGATTTAAACAATGATTTACACCGATTTACGCAATATATTTGCATTAAAAAACCGGAAATACATGAGGAAAGTGTGCAAATCAATTATAATTGGCATATTTGGGCTAATCTACACCTAATTACTATTTGAAATAATTTTTTTATTCAAAATACACAAAGTGTGCAAATCAATTATAAATGGCATGTTTGGGCTAATCTATGCCTAATTACTGTTTGAAATAATTTTTTTATTCAAAACACACAAAGTTATGCCAACTGATAAAAAAAATATTAATAATGGGCAACATTTTTTCTTTCAGAAGAAAAGTTTTTCTTTCAGAAGAATTTTTTTTATGTTTTTTTTTTATTCATTTTTAACTAAGGGAAGGACACATTTATTGATATAGCAAAAATTCTAACAAGCGAACCGTTTTCAGAATTGGCCAAGAGGTAGCAAATAGGGCCCTTAACTAAACCGCCATATCAAATTTGCAGGCCCAATATAATCCTGACCAGATGAATTTTTTTTATGTTTTTTTTAATTCATTTTTAACTAAAGGAAGGACACATTTATGATATATAGCAAAAATTCTAACAAGCGAATCGCCTACAGAATTGGCCAAGAGGTAGCCAATAGGGTCCTTAACTAAACCGCCATATCAAATTTGCAGGCCCAACATAATCCTGATCAGAAGAATTTGTTTTATGTTTTTTTTATTCATTTTTAACTAAGGGAAGGACACATTAATTGATATAGCAAAAATTCTAACAAGAGAACAGCGGTCAGAATTGGCCAAGAGGTTGTCAATAGGGTTCTTAACTAAACTGCTATATCAAATTTGCAGGCCCAACATAATCCTGATCAGAAGAATTTGTTTTATGTTTTTTTTATTCATTTTTAACAAAGGGAAGGACACATTTATTGATATAGCAAAAATTCTAACAAGCGAACTGCGTTCAGAATTGGCCAAGAGGTAGCCAATGGGGCCCCTAACTAAACCGATATATCAAATTTGCAGGCCTAACATAATCCTGATCAGAAGAATTTGTTATATGTTTTTTTTTATTCATTTTTAACCATGGGAAGGACATATTTATTGATATAGCAAAAAACCTAACAAGCGAACCGTGTTCGAAACTGGCCAAGAGGTAGTTAATAGGGTCCTTAACTAAACCGCCATATCAAATTTGCAGGCCCGATATAATCCGGATCAGAAGATTTTTTTTATATTTTTTTTATTTATTTTTAACTAAGGGAAGGACACATTGATTGATATAGCGAAAATTCTAACAAGCAAACTGCTTTCAGAATTGGCCAAGAGGTAGCCAATAGGGTCCTTAACTAAACCGCCATATCAAATTTCC
Organism: Tipula helvola; assembly: GCA_963556165.1. Lineage (NCBI taxonomy): Eukaryota > Metazoa > Arthropoda > Insecta > Diptera > Tipulidae > Tipula > Tipula helvola. The sequence goes on along the minus strand of OY744481.1, from coordinate 219,165,906 downwards.
AGGCCCAACATAATCCTGATCAGAAGAATTTTTTTTATGTTTTTTTATTCATTTTTAACTAAGGGAAGAAACATTTATTGATATAGCAAAAAATCTAACAAGCGAACCGCGTTCAGAGTTGGCAAATAGGTAGCCAGTAGGGTCCTTAACTAAACCGCCATATCAAATTTGCAGGCCCAACATAATCCTGATCAGATGAATTTTTTTATGTTTTTTTATTCATTTTTAACAAAGGGAAGGAAACATTTATCGATATAGCAAAAAATCTAACAAGCGAACCGCGTTCAGAATTGGCCAAGAGGTAGCTAATGGGGCCCTTAACTAAACCGACATATCAAATTTCCACGCCTAGCATAATCATGATCACAAGAATTTTTTTATGTTTTTTTATTCATTTTTATCTAAGGGAAGGGCACATTTATTGATATAGCAAAAATTCTAAAAATCGAATCGCTTTCAGAATTGGCCAAAAGGTTGCCAATAGGGTCCTTAACTAAACCGCCATATCAAATTTGCAGGCCCAACATAATCCTGATCAGAAGAATTTTTTTTATGTTTTTTTTTATTCATTTTTAACTAAGGGAAGGACACATTTATTGATATAGCAAAAATTCTAACAAGCGGACCGCTTTCAAAATTGGCCAAGAGGTAGCCAATAGGGTCCTTAACTAAACCGCCATATCAAATTTCCAGGCCCAACATAATCCGGATCAGATGATTTTTTTTATGTTTTTTTTATTCATTTTTAACAAAGGGAAGGAATTATTTATCGATATAGCAAAAAATCTAACAAGCGAACCGCGTTCAGAATTGGCCATGAGGTAGCCAATGGGGCCCTTAACTAAACCGACATATCAAATTTCCACGCCTAGCATAATCATGATCAGAAGAATTTTTTTATTTTTTTTTATTCATTTTTATCTAAGGGAAGGGAACATTTATTGATATAGCAAAAATTCTAAAAAGCGAACCGCTTTCAGAATTGGCCAAGAGGTAGCCAATAGGGTCCTTAATTAAACCGCCATATCAAATTTGCAGACCCGACATAATCCTGATCAGAAGAATTTTTTTTATGTTTTTTTTTATTCATTTTTAACTAAAGGAAGGACACATTTATTGATATAGCAAAAATTCTAACAAGCGGACCGCTTTCACAATTGGCCAAGAGGTAGCCAATAGGGTCCTTAACTAAACCGACATATCAAATTTGCAGGCCCGACATAATCCGGATCAGAAGAGTTCGTTATATGTTTTTTTTTATTCATTTTTAACCATGGAAAGGACACATTTATTGATATAGCAAAAATTCTAACAAGCGAATCGCTTTGAGAATTGGCCAAGAGGTAGCCAATAGGGTCCTTAACTAAACCGCCATATCAAATTTGCAGGCCCGACATAATCCGGATCAGAAGAATTTTTTTTATGTTTTTTTTTATTCATTTTTAACTAAGGGAAGGACACATTTATTGATATAGCAAAAATTCTAACAAGCGGACCGCTTTTAAAATTGGCCAAGAGGTAGCCAATAGGGTCCTTAACTAAACCGCCATATCAAATTTGCAGGCCCAATATAATCCTGATCAGAAGAATTTGTTTTATGTTTTTTTTATTCATTTTTAACAAATGGAAGGACACATTTATTGATATAGCAAAAATTCTAACAAGCGAACCGCGTTCAGTATTGGCCAAGTGGTAGCCAATAGGGCCCTTAACTAAACCGACATATCAAATTTCCAGGCCCGACATAATCCTGATCAGAAGTATTTTTTTATTTTTTTTTATTCATTTCTAACTAAGGGAAGGACACATTTATTGATATAGCAAAAATTCTAACAAGCGAACCGTGTTCAGAATTTGCCAATAGGTAGCCAATAGGGTCCTTAACTAAACCGCCATATCAAATTTGCAGGCCCGACATAATCCGGATCAGAAGAATTTTTTTTATGTTTTTTTTTATTCATTTTTAACTAAGGGAAGGACACATTTATTGATATAGCAAAAATTCTAACATGCGGACCGCTTTTAAAATTGGCCAAGAGGTAGCCAATAGGGTCCTTAACTAAACCGCCATATCAAATTTGCAGGCCCAATATAATCCGGATCAGAAGAATTTTTTTGTATGTTTTTTTTATTCATTTTTAACTAAGGGAAGGACACATTTATTGATATAGCAAAAATTCTAACAAGCGGACCGCTTTCAAAATTGGCCAAGAGGTAGCCAATAGGGTCCTTAACTAAACCGACATATCAAATTTGCAGGCCCGACATAATCCGGATCAGAAGAGTTCGTTATATGTTTTTTTTTATTCATTTTTAACCATGGAAAGGACACATTTATTGATATAGCAAAAATTCTAACAAGCGAATCGCTATGAGAATTGGCCAAGAGGTAGCCAATAGGGTCCTTAACTAAACCGCCATATCAAATTTGCAGGCCCGACATAATCCGGATCAGAAGAATTTTTTTTATGTTTTTTTTTATTCATTTTTAACTAAGGGAAGGACACATTTATTGATATAGCAAAAATTCTAACAAGCGGACCGCTTTTAAAATTGGCCAAGAGGTAGCCAATAGGGTCCTTAACTAAACCGCCATATCAAATTTGCAGGCGCGACATAATCCGGATTAGAAGAATTTGTTTTATGTTTTTTTTATTCATTTTTAACCAAGGGAAGGACAAATTTATTGATATAGCAAAGATTCTAAAAAGCGAATCGCTTTCAAAATTGGCCAAGAGGTAGCCAATAGGGTCCTTAACTAAACCACCATATCAAATTTGCAGGCCCGACATAATCCGGATCAGAAGAATTTGTTTTATGTTTTTTTTATTCATTTTTAACTAAGGGAAGGACACATTTATTGATATAGCAAAAATTCTAACAAGCGAACTGCTTTCAGAATTAACTAGGAGGTAGCCAATAGGGTCCTTAACTAAACCGCCATATCAAATTTGCAGGCCCAACATAATCGTGATCAGAAGAATTTGTTTTATTTTTTTTTTTATTCATTTTTAACTAAGGGAAGGACACATTTATTGATATAGCAAAAATTCTAAAAAGCGAATCGCTTTCAAAATTGGCCAAGAGGTAGCCAATAGGGTCCTTAACTAAACCGCCATATCAAATTTGCAGGCCCAATATAATCCGGATCAGAAGAATTTTTTTGTATGTTTTTTTTTATTCATTTTTAACTAAGGGAAGGACACATTTATTGATATAGCAAAAATTCTAACAAGCGGACCGCTTTCAAAATTGGCCAAGAGGTAGCCAATAGGGTCCTTAACTAAACCGCCTTATTAAATTTGGAGGCCCGACATAATCCGGATCAGAAGAATTTGTTTTATGTTTTTTTTATTCATTTTTAACCAATGGAAGGACACATTTATTGATATAGCAAAAATTCTAACAAGCGAATCGCTTTCAGAATTGGCCAAGAGGTAGCAATTAGGGTTCTTAACTAAACCGCCATATCAAATTTGCAGGCCCGACATAATGCGGATCAGAAGAATTTGTTTCATGTTTTTTTTATTCATTTTTAACTAAGGGAAGAAACATTTATTGATATAGCAAAAAATCTAACAAGCGAACCGCGTTCAGAGTTGGCCAAGTGGTAGCCAGTAGGGTCCTTAACTAAACCGCCATATCAAATTTGCAGGCCCAACATAATCCTGATCAGATGAATTTTTTTATGTTTTTTTTATTCATTTTTAACAAAGGGAAGGACACATTTATCGATATAGCAAAAAATCTAACAAGCGGACCGCTTTCAAAATTGCCCAAGAGGTAGCCAATAGGGTCCTTAACTAAACCGCCATATCAAATTTGCAGGCCCGACATAATCCGGATCAGAAGAATTTTTTTTTATGTTTTTTTGATTCATTTTTAACAAAGGGAAGGACACATTTATTGATATAGCAAAAATTCTAACAAGCGAACTGCTTTCAGAAATGGCCAAGAGGTAACCAATAGGGTCCTTAACTAAACCGCCATATCAAATTTGCAGGCCCAACATAATCCTGATCAGAAGAATTTGTTTTATGTTTTTTTTTATTCATTTTTAACTAAGGGAAGGACACATTTATTGATATAGCAAAAATTCTAACAAGCGAACCGCGTTCAGAATTGGTCAGGAGGTTGCCAATAGGGCCCTTAACTAAACCGACGTATCAAATTTGCAGGCCCAATATAATCCTGATCAGAAGAATTTGTTTTATGTTTTTTTTTATTCATTTTTAACCAAGGGAAGGACACATTTATTGATAAAGCAAAAATTCTAACAAGCGGACCGCTTTCAAAATTGGCCAAGAAGTAGCCAATAGGGTCCTTAACTAAACCGCCATATCAAATTTGCAGGCCCGACATAATCCGGATCAGAATAATTTGTTTTATGTTTTTTTTATTCATTTTTAACTAAGGGAAGGACACATTTATTGATATAGCAAAAAATCTAACAAGCGAACCGCTTTCAAAATTGGCCAAGAGGTAGCCAATAGGGTCCTTAACTGAACCGATATATCAAATTTGCAGGCCCAATATAATCCTGATCAGAAGAATTTTTTTTATGTTTTTTTTTATTCATTTTTAACTAAGGGAAGGACACATTTATTGATATAGCAAAAATTCTAACAAGCGGACCGCTTGCAAAATTGGCCAAGAGGTAGCCAATAGGGTCCTTAACTAAACCGCCATATCAAATTTGCAGGCCCAATATAATCCTGATCAGAAGAATTTTTTTTATGTTTTTTTTTTATTCATTTTTAACTAAGGGAAGGACACATTTATTGATATAGCAAAAATTCTAACAAACGGACCGCTTTCAAAATTGGTCAAGAGGTAGCCAATAGATATAGCAAAAATTCTAACAACCGAATCGCGTTCAGAATTGGCCAAAATGTAGCCAATAGGGTCCTTAACTAAACTAAACCGACATATCAAATTTTCAGGCCCAATATAATCCTGATCAGAAGAATTTTTTTTATGTTTTTTTTTATTCATTTTTAACTAAGGGAAGGACACATTTATTGATATAGCAAAAATTCTAACAAGCTAATCGCTTTCAGAATTGGCCAGGAGGTAGCCAATAGGGTCCTTAACTAAACCGCCATATCAAATTTGCAGGCCCAACATAATTCTGATCAGAAGAATTTTTTTATACTTTTTTATTCATTTTTATCTAAGGGAAGGACACATTTATTGATATAGCAAAAATTCTAAAAAGCGGATCGCGTTCAGAATTTGCCAAGTGGTAGCCAATAGGACCCTTAACTAAACCGACATATCAAATTTGCAGGCCCATCATAATCCTGATCAGAAGTATTTTTTTATTTTTTTTTATTCATTTTTAACTAAGGGAAGGACACATTTATTGATATAGCAAAAATTCTAACAAGCGAACCGTGTTCGAAGTTGGCCAATAGGTAGCCAGTAGGGTCCTTAACTAAACCGTCATATCAAATTTGCAGGCCCAACATAATCCTGATCAGAAGAATTTTTTATATGTTTTTTTTAATTCATTTTTAACAAAGGGAAGGACACATTTATTGATATAGCAAAAATTCTAACAAGCGAACCGCGTTCAGAATTTGCCAAGTGGTAGCCAATAGGGCCCTTAACTAAACTGACGTATCAAATTTGCAGGCCCAATATAATCCTGATCAGAAGAATTTGTTTTATGTTTTTTTTTATTCACTTTTAACTAAGGGAAGGACACATTTATTGATATAGCAAAAATTCTAACAAGCGAACTGCTTTCAGAATTGGCCAAGAGGTAGCCAATAGGGTTCTTAACTAAACCGCCATATCAAATTTGCAGGCCTAACATAATCCGGATCAGAAGAATTTGTTTTATGTTTTTTTTTATTCACTTTTAACCATGGAAAGGACACATTTATTGATATAGCAAAAAACCTAACAAGCGAACCGCTTTCAAAATTGGCCAAGAGGTAGCCAATAGGGTCCTTAACTAAACCGCCATATCAAATTTGCAGGCCCGACATAATCCGGATCAGAAGAATTTGTTTTATGTTTTTTTTTATTCATTCTTAACCAAGGGAAGACACATTTATAGATATGGCAAAAATTCTAACAAGCGAATCGCTTTCAAAATTGGCCAAGAGGTAGCCAATAGGGTTCTTAACTAAACTGGCATATCAAATTTGCAGGCCCAATATAATCCTGATCAGAAGAATTTTTTTTATGTTTTTTTTTATTCATTTTTAACTAAGGGAAGGACACATTTATTGATATAGCAAAAATTCTAACAACCGAATCGCGTTCAGAATTAGCCAAAAGGTAGCCAATAGGGTCCTTAACTAAACCGACATATCAAATTTGCAGGCCCAATATAATCCTGATCAGAAGAATTTTTTTATGTTTTTTTTTATTCATTTTTAACTAAGGGAAGGACACATTTATTGATATAGCAAAAATTCTAACAATCGAATCGCTTTCAGAATTGGCCAGGAGGTAGCCAATAGGGTCCTTAACTAAACCGCCATATCAAATTTGCAGGCCCAACATAATCCTGATCAGAAGAATTTGTTTTATGTTTTTTTTATTCATTTTTAACTAAGGGAAGGACACATTTATTGATATAGCAAAAATTCTAACAAGCGAACCGCGTTCAGAATAGGCCAAGTGGTAGCCAATAGGGTCCTTAACTAAATCGACATATCAAATTTGCAGGCCCATCATAATCCTGATCAGAAGTATTTTTATATTTTTTTTTATTCATTTTTAACTAAGGGAAGGACACATTTATTGATATAGCAAAAATTCTAACAAGCGAACCGTGTTCGAAGTTGGCCAATAGGTAGCCAGTTGGGTCCTTAACTAAACCGTCATATCAAATTTGCAGGCCCATCATAATCCTGATCAGAAGTATTTTTATATTTTTTTTTATTAATTTTTAACAAAGGGAAGGACACATTTATTGATATAGCAAAAATTCTAACAAGCGAACCGCGTTCAGAATTTGCCAAGTGGTAGCCAATAGGGCCCTTAACTAAACCGACGTATCAAATTTGCAGGCCCAATATAATCCTGATCAGAAGAATTTGTTTTATGTTTTTTTTTATTCATTTTTAACTAAGGGAAGGACACATTTATTGATATAGCAAAAAACCTAACAAGCGAACCGCTTTCAAAATTGGCCAAGAAGTAGCCAATAGGGTCCTTAACTAAACCGCCATATCAAATTTGCAGGCCCAACATAATCCGGATCAGAAGAATTTGTTTTATGTTTTTTTTTATTCACTTTTAACCATGGAAAGGAAACATTTATTGATATAGCAAAAAACCTAACAAGCGAACCGCTTTCAAAATTGGCCAAGAGGTAGCCAATAGGGTCCTTAACTAAACCGCCATATCAAATTTGCAGGCCCGACATAATCCGGATCAGAAGAATTTGTTTTATGTTTTTTTTTATTCATTCTTAACCAAGGGAAGGACACATTTATAGATATAGCAAAAATTCTAACAAGCGAATCGCTTTCAAAATTGGCCAAGAGGTAGCCAATAGGGTTCTTAACTAAACCGCCATATCAAATTTGCAGGCCCAATATAATCCTGATCAGAAGAATTTTTTTTATGTTTTTTTTTATTCATTTTTAACTAAGGGAAGGACACATTTATTGATATAGCAAAAAATCTAACAAGCGAACCGCTTTCAGAATTGGCCAAGAGGTAGCCAATAGGGTCCTTAACTAAACCGCCATATCAAATTTGCCGGCCCAATATAATCCTGATCAGAAGAATTTTTTTTATGTTTTTTTTTATTATTTTTAACTAAGGGAAGGACACATTTATTTATATAGCAAAAATTGTAACAAGCGGACCGCTTTCAAAATTGGCCAAGAGGTAGCCAATAGGGTCCTTAACTAAACCGACATATCAAATTTCCACGCCTAGCATAATCATGATCAGAAGAATTTTTTTATATTTTTTTTATTCATTTTTATCTAAGGGAAGGACACATTTATTGATATAGCAAAAATTCTAAAAAGCGGATCGCGTTCAGAATTTGCCAAGTGGTAGCCAATAGAACCCTTAACTAAACCGACGTATCAAATTTGCAGGCCCAACATAATCATGATCAGAAGAATTTTTTTTATGTTTTTTTTTATTCATTTTTAACTAAGGGAAGGACACATTTATTGATATAGCAAAAATTCTAACAAGCGAACCGCGTTCAGAATTGGCCAAGAGGTAGCCAATAGGGTCCTTAACTAAACCGCCATATCAAATTTGCAGGCCCAATATAATCCTGATCAGAAGAATTTTTTATATGTTTTTTTTTATTCATTTTTAACAAAGGGAAGGACACATTTATTGATATAGCAAAAATTCTAACAAGCAAACCGCGTTCAGAATTGGCCAAGTGGTAGCCAATAGGGCCCTTAACTAAACCGACGTATCAAATTTGCAGGCCCAATATAATCCTGATCAGAAGAATTTGTTTTATGTTTTTTTTTATTCATTTTTAACTAAGGGAAGGACACATTTATTGATATAGCAAAAATTCTAACAAGCGAACTGCTTTCAGAATTGGCCAAGAGGTAGCCAATAGGGTCCTTAACTAAACCGCCATATCAAATTTGCAGGCCCAACATAATCCGGATCAGAAGAATTTGTTTTATGTTTTTTTTTATTCACTTTTAACCATGGAAAGGAAACATTTATTGATATAGCAAAAAACCTAACAAGCGAACCGCTTTCAAAATTGGCCAAGAGGTAGCCAATAGGGTCCTTAACTAAACCGCCATATCAAATTTGCAGGCCCGACATATTCCGGATCAGAAGAATTTGTTTTATGTTTTTTTTTATTCATTCTAAACCAATGGGAAGGACACATTTATAGATATAGCAAAAATTCTAACAAGCGAACTGCTTTCAGAATTGGCCAAGAGGTAGCCAATAGGGTCCTTAACTAAACCGCCATATCAAATTTGCAGGCCCAACATATTCCGGATCAGAAGAATTTTTTTTATGTTTTTTTATTCACTTTTAACCATGGAAAGGAAACATTTATTGATATAGCAAAAAACCTAACAAGCGGACCGCTTTCAAAATTGGCCAAGAGGTAGCCAATAGGGTCCTTAACTAAACCGCCATATCAAATTTGCAGGCCCAACATAATCCGGATCAGAAGAATTTTTTTATACTTTTTTATTCATTTTTATCTAAGGGAAGGACACATTTATTGATATAGCAAAAATTCTAAAAAGCGGATCGCGTTCAGAATTTGCCAAGTGGTAGCCAATAGGGCCCTTAACTAAACCGACGTATCAAATTTGCAGGCCCAACATAATCATGATCAGAAGAATTTGTTTTATGTTTTTTTTTATTCATTTTTAACTAAGGGAAGGACACATTTATTGATATAGCAAAAATTCTAACAAGCGAACCACTTTCAGAATTGGCCAAGAGGTAGCCAATAGGGTCCTTAACTAAACCGCCATATCAAATTTGCAGGCCCAACATAATCCTGATCAGAAGAATTTTTTATATGTTTTTTTTATTCATTTTTAACAAAGGGAAGGACACATTTATTGATATAGCAAAAATTCTAACAAGCGAACCGCGTTCAGAATTTGCCAAGTGGTAGCCAATAGGGCCCTTAACTAAACCGACGTATCAAATTTGCAGGCCCAACATAATCATGATCAGAAGAATTTGTTTTATGTTTTTTTTTATTCATTTTTAACTAAGGGAAGGACACATTTATTGATATAGCAAAAATTCTAACAAGCGAACCGCTTTCAGAATTGGCCAAGAGGTAGCCAATAGGGTCCTTAACTAAACCGCCATATCAAATTTGCAGGCCCAACATAATCCTGATCAGAAGAATTTTTTATATGTTTTTTTTTATTCATTTTTAACAAAGGGAAGGACACATTTATTGATATAGCAAAAGTTCTAACAAGCAAACCGCGTTCAGAATTGGCCAAGTGGTAGCCAATAGGGCCCTTAACTAAACCGACGTATCAAATTTGCAGGCCCAATATAATCCTGATCAGAAGAATTTGTTTTATGTTTTTTTTTATTCATTTTTAACTAAGGGAAGGACACATTTATTGATATAGCAAAAATTCTAACAAGCGAACTGCTTTCAGAATTGGCCAAGAGGTAGCCAATAGGGTCCTTAACTAAACCGCCATATCAAATTTGCAGGCCCAACATAATCCGGATCAGAAGAATTTGTTTTATGTTTTTTTTTATTCATTTTTAACTAAGAGAAGGACACATTTATTGATATAGCAAAAATTCTAACAAGCGAACCACTTTCAGAATTGGCCAAGAGGTAGCCAATAGGGTCCTTAACTAAACCGCCATATCAAATTTGCAGGCCCAACATAATCCTGATCAGAAGAATTTTTTATATGTTTTTTTTATTCATTTTTAACAAAGGGAAGGACACATTTATTGATATAGCAAAAATTCTAACAAGCGAACCGCGTTCAGAATTTGCCAAGTGGTAGCCAATAGGGCCCTTAACTAAACCGACGTATCAAATTTGCAGGCCCAACATAATCATGATCAGAAGAATTTGTTTTATGTTTTTTTTTATTCATTTTTAACTAAGGGAAGGACACATTTATTGATATAGCAAAAATTCTAACAAGCGAATCGATTTCAGAATTGGCCAGGAGGTAGCCAATAGGGTCCTTAACTAAACCGCCATATCAAATTTGCAGGCCCAACATAATCCTGATCAGAAGAATTTGTTTTATGTTTTTTTTATTCATTTTTTACTAAGGGAAGGACACATTTATTGATATAGCAAAAATTCTAACAAGCGAACCGCGTTCAGAATAGGCCAAGTGGTAGCCAATAGGGTCCTTAACTAAATCGACATATCAAATTTGCAGGCCCATCATAATCCTGATCAGAAGTATTTTTATATTTTTTTTTATTCATTTTTAACTAAGGGAAGGACACATTTATTGATATAGCAAAAATTCTAACAAGCGAACCGTGTTCGAAGTTGGCCAATAGGTAGCCAGTTGGGTCCTTAACTAAACCGTCATATCAAATTTGCAGGCCCATCATAATCCTGATCAGAAGTATTTTTATATTTTTTTTTATTCATTTTTAACAAAGGGAAGGACACATTTATTGATATAGCAAAAATTCTAACAAGCGAACCGCGTTCAGAATTTGCCAAGTGGTAGCCAATAGGGCCCTTAACTAAACCGACGTATCAAATTTGCAGGCCCAATATAATCCTGATCAGAAGAATTTGTTTTATGTTTTTTTTTATTCATTTTTAACTAAGGGAAGGACACATTTATTGATATAGCAAAAAACCTAACAAGCGAACCGCTTTCAAAATTGGCCAAGAAGTAGCCAATAGGGTCCTTAACTAAACCGCCATATCAAATTTGCAGGCCCAACATAATCCGGATCAGAAGAATTTGTTTTATGTTTTTTTTTATTCACTTTTAACCATGGAAAGGAAACATTTATTGATATAGCAAAAAACCTAACAAGCGAACCGCTTTCAAAATTGGCCAAGAGGTAGCCAATAGGGTCCTTAACTAAACCGCCATATCAAATTTGCAGGCCCGACATAATCCGGATCAGAAGAATTTGTTTTATGTTTTTTTTTATTCATTCTTAACCAAGGGAAGGACACATTTATAGATATAGCAAAAATTCTAACAAGCGAATCGCTTTCAAAATTGGCCAAGAGGTAGCCAATAGGGTTCTTAACTAAACCGCCATATCAAATTTGCAGGCCCAATATAATCCTGATCAGAAGAATTTTTTTTATGTTTTTTTTTATTCATTTTTAACTAAGGGAAGGACACATTTATTGATATAGCAAAAAATCTAACAAGCGAACCGCTTTCAGAATTGGCCAAGAGGTAGCCAATAGGGTCCTTAACTAAACCGCCATATCAAATTTGCCGGCCCAATATAATCCTGATCAGAAGAATTTTTTTTATGTTTTTTTTTATTATTTTTAACTAAGGGAAGGACACATTTATTTATATAGCAAAAATTGTAACAAGCGGACCGCTTTCAAAATTGGCCAAGAGGTAGCCAATAGGGTCCTTAACTAAACCGACATATCAAATTTCCACGCCTAGCATAATCATGATCAGAAGAATTTTTTTATATTTTTTTTATTCATTTTTATCTAAGGGAAGGACACATTTATTGATATAGCAAAAATTCTAAAAAGCGGATCGCGTTCAGAATTTGCCAAGTGGTAGCCAATAGGGCCCTTAACTAAACCGACGTATCAAATTTGCAGGCCCAACATAATCATGATCAGAAGAATTTTTTTTATGTTTTTTTTATTCATTTTTAACTAAGGGAAGGACACATTTATTGATATAGCAAAAATTCTAACAAGCGAACCGCGTTCAGAATTGGCCAAGAGGTAGCCAATAGGGTCCTTAACTAAACCGCCATATCAAATTTGCAGGCCCAATATAATCCTGATCAGAAGAATTTTTTATATGTTTTTTTTTATTCATTTTTAACAAAGGGAAGGACACATTTATTGATATAGCAAAAATTCTAACAAGCAAACCGCGTTCAGAATTGGCCAAGTGGTAGCCAATAGGGCCCTTAACTAAACTGACGTATCAAATTTGCAGGCCCAATATAATCCTGATCAGAAGAATTTGTTTTATGTTTTTTTTTATTCATTTTTAACTAAGGGAAGGACACATTTATTGATATAGCAAAAATTCTAACAAGCGAACTGCTTTCAGAATTGGCCAAGAGGTAGCCAATAGGGTTCTTAACTAAACCGCCATATCAAATTTGCAGGCCCAACATAATCCGGATCAGAAGAATTTGTTTTATGTTTTTTTTTATTCACTTTTAACCATGGAAAGGAAACATTTATTGATATAGCAAAAAACCTAACAAGCGAACCGCTTTCAAAATTGGCCAAGAGGTAGCCAATAGGGTCCTTAACTAAACCGCCATATCAAATTTGCAGGCCCGACATATTCCGGATCAGAAGAATTTGTTTTATGTTTTTTTTTATTCATTCTAAACCAATGGGAAGGACACATTTATAGATATAGCAAAAATTCTAACAAGCGAACTGCTTTCAGAATTGGCCAAGAGGTAGCCAATAGGGTCCTTAACTAAACCGCCATATCAAATTTGCAGGCCCAACATATTCCGGATCAGAAGAATTTGTTTTATGTTTTTTTATTCACTTTTAACCATGGAAAGGAAACATTTATTGATATAGCAAAAAACCTAACAAGCGGACCGCTTTCAAAATTGGCCAAGAGGTAGCCAATAGGGTCCTTAACTAAACCGCCATATCAAATTTGCAGGCCCAACATAATCCGGATCAGAAGAATTTTTTTATACTTTTTTATTCATTTTTATCTAAGGGAAGGACACATTTATTGATATAGCAAAAATTCTAAAAAGCGGATCGCGTTCAGAATTTGCCAAGTGGTAGCCAATAGGGCCCTTAACTAAACCGACGTATCAAATTTGCAGGCCCAACATAATCATGATCAGAAGAATTTGTTTTATGTTTTTTTTTATTCATTTTTAACTAAGGGAAGGACACATTTATTGATATAGCAAAAATTCTAACAAGCGAACCACTTTCAGAATTGGCCAAGAGGTAGCCAATAGGGTCCTTAACTAAACCGCCATATCAAATTTGCAGGCCCAACATAATCCTGATCAGAAGAATTTTTTATATGTTTTTTTTATTCATTTTTAACAAAGGGAAGGACACATTTATTGATATAGCAAAAATTCTAACAAGCGAACCGCGTTCAGAATTTGCCAAGTGGTAGCCAATAGGGCCCTTAACTAAACCGACGTATCAAATTTGCAGGCCCAACATAATCATGATCAGAAGAATTTGTTTTATGTTTTTTTTTATTCATTTTTAACTAAGGGAAGGACACATTTATTGATATAGCAAAAATTCTAACAAGCGAACCGCTTTCAGAATTGGCCAAGAGGTAGCCAATAGGGTCCTTAACTAAACCGCCATATCAAATTTGCAGGCCCAACATAATCCTGATCAGAAGAATTTTTTATATGTTTTTTTTTATTCATTTTTAACAAAGGGAAGGACACATTTATTGATATAGCAAAAGTTCTAACAAGCAAACCGCGTTCAGAATTGGCCAAGTGGTAGCCAATAGGGCCCTTAACTAAACCGACGTATCAAATTTGCAGGCCCAATATAATCCTGATCAGAAGAATTTGTTTTATGTTTTTTTTTATTCATTTTTAACTAAGGGAAGGACACATTTATTGATATAGCAAAAATTCTAACAAGCGAACTGCTTTCAGAATTGGCCAAGAGGTAGCCAATAGGGTCCTTAACTAAACCGCCATATCAAATTTGCAGGCCCAACATAATCCGGATCAGAAGAATTTGTTTTATGTTTTTTTTTATTCACTTTTAACCATGGAAAGGAAACATTTATTGATATAGCAAAAAACCTAACAAGCGAACCGCTTTCAAAATTGGCCAAGAGGTAGCCAATAGGGTCCTTAACTAAACCGCCATATCAAATTTGCAGGCCCGACATATTCCGGATCAGAAGAATTTGTTTTATGTTTTTTTTTATTCATTCTTAACCAAGGGAAGGACACATTTATTGATATAGTAAAAAACCTAACAAGCGGACCGCTTTCAAAATTGGCCAAGAGGTAGCCAATAGGGTCCTTAACTAAACCGACATATCAAATTTCCACGCCTAGCATAATCATGATCAGAAGAATTTTTTTATACTTTTTTATTCATTTTTATCTAAGGGAAGGACACATTTATTGATATAGCAAAAATTCTAAAAAGCGGATCGCGTTCAGAATTTGCCAAGTGGTAGCCAATAGGGCCCTTAACTAAACCGACGTATCAAATTTGCAGGCCCAACATAATCATGATCAGAAGAATTTGTTTTATGTTTTTTTTTATTCATTTTTAACTAAGGGAAGGACACATTTATTGATATAGCAAAAATTCTAACAAGCGAACCACTTTCAGAATTGGCCAAGAGGTAGCCAATAGGGTCCTTAACTAAACCGCCATATCAAATTTGCAGGCCCAACATAATCCTGATCAGAAGAATTTGTTTTATGTTTTTTTTATTCACTTTTAACCATGGAAAGGACACATTTATTGATATAGTAAAAAACCTAACAAGCGGACCGCTTTCAAAATTGGCCAAGAGGTAGCCAATAGGGTCCTTAACTAAACCGACATATCAAATTTCCACGCCTAGCATAATCATGATCAGAAGAATTTTTTTATACTTTTTTATTCATTTTTATCTAAGGGAAGGACACATTTATTGATATAGCAAAAATTCTAAAAAGCGGATCGCGTTCAGAATTTGCCAAGTGGTAGCCAATAGGACCCTTAACTAAACCGACGTATCAAATTTGCAGGCCCAACATAATCATGATCAGAAGAATTTGTTTTATGTTTTTTTTTTATTCATTTTTAACTAAGGGAAGGACACATTTATTGATATAGCAAAAATTCTAACAAGCGAACCACTTTCAGAATTGGCCAAGAGGTAGCCAATAGGGTCCTTAACTAAACCGCCATATCAAATTTGCAGGCCCAACATAATCCTGATCAGAAGAATTTTTTATATGTTTTTTTTATTCATTTTTAACAAAGGGAAGGACACATTTATTGATATAGCAAAAATTCTAACAAGCGAACCGCGTTCAGAATTTGCCAAGTGGTAGCCAATAGGGCCCTTAACTAAACCGACGTATCAAATTTGCAGGCCCAACATAATCATGATCAGAAGAATTTGTTTTATGTTTTTTTTTATTCATTTTTAACTAAGGGAAGGACACATTTATTGATATAGCAAAAATTCTAACAAGCGAACCGCTTTCAGAATTGGCCAAGAGGTAGCCAATAGGGTCCTTAACTAAACCGCCATATCAAATTTGCAGGCCCAACATAATCCTGATCAGAAGAATTTTTTATATGTTTTTTTTTATTCATTTTTAACAAAGGGAAGGACACATTTATTGATATAGCAAAAATTCTAACAAGCAAACCGCGTTTAGAATTGGCCAAGTGGTAGCCAATAGGGCCCTTAACTAAACCGACGTATCAAATTTGCAGGCCCAATATAATCCTGATCAGAAGAATTTGTTTTATGTTTTTTTTTATTCACTTTTAACCATGGAAAGGAAACATTTATTGATATAGCAAAAAACCTAACAAGCGAACCGCTTTCAAAATTGGCCAAGAGGGGTCCTTAACTAAACCGCCATATCAAATTTGCAGGCCCGACATATTCCGGATCAGAAGAATTTGTTTTATGTTTTTTTTTATTCATTCTTAACCAATGGGAAGGACACATTTATAGATATAGCAAAAATTCTAACAAGCGAACTGCTTTCAGAATTGGCCAAGAGGTAGCCAATAGGGTCCTTAACTAAACCGCCATATCAAATTTGCAGGCCCAACATATTCCGGATCAGAAGAATTTGTTTTATGTTTTTTTATTCACTTTTAACCATGGAAAGGAAACATTTATTGATATAACAAAAAACCTAACAAGCGGACCGCTTTCAAAATTGGCCAAGAGGTAGCCAATAGGGTCCTTAACTAAACCGCCATATCAAATTTGCAGGCCCAACATAATCCGGATCAGAAGAATTTTTTTATACTTTTTTATTCATTTTTATCTAAGGGAAGGACACATTTATTGATATAGCAAAAATTCTAAAAAGCGGATCGCGTTCAGAATTTGCCAAGTGGTAGCCAATAGGGCCCTTAACTAAACCGACGTATCAAATTTGCAGGCCCAACATAATCATGATCAGAAGAATTTGTTTTATGTTTTTTTTTATTCATTTTTAACTAAGGGAAGGACACATTTATTGATATAGCAAAAATTCTAACAAGCGAACCACTTTCAGAATTGGCCAAGAGGTAGCCAATAGGGTCCTTAACTAAACCGCCATATCAAATTTGCAGGCCCAACATAATCCTGATCAGAAGAATTTTTTATATGTTTTTTTTATTCATTTTTAACAAAGGGAAGGACACATTTATTGATATAGCAAAAATTCTAACAAGCGAACCGCGTTCAGAATTTGCCAAGTGGTAGCCAATAGGGTCCTTAACTAAACCGCCATATCAAATTTGCAGGCCCAACATATTCCGGATCAGAAGAATTTGTTTTATGTTTTTTTATTCACTTTTAACCATGGAAAGGAAACATTTATTGATATAGCAAAAAACCTAACAAGCGGACCGCTTTCAAAATTGGCCAAGAGGTAGCCAATAGGGTCCTTAACTAAACCGCCATATCAAATTTGCAGGCCCAACATAATCCTGATCAGAAGAATTTTTTATATGTTTTTTTTTATTCATTTTTAACAAAGGGAAGGACACATTTATTGATATAGCAAAAATTCTAACAAGCAAACCGCGTTCAGAATTGGCCAAGTGGTAGCCAATAGGGCCCTTAACTAAACCGACGTATCAAATTTGCAGGCCCAATATAATCCTGATCAGAAGAATTTGTTTTATGTTTTTTTTTATTCATTTTTAACTAAGGGAAGGACACATTTATTGATATAGCAAAAATTCTAACAAGCGAACTGCTTTCAGAATTGGCCAAGAGGTAGCCAATAGGGTCCTTAACTAAACCGCCATATCAAATTTGCAGGCCCAACATAATCCGGATCAGAAGAATTTGTTTTATGTTTTTTTTTATTCACTTTTAACCATGGAAAGGAAACATTTATTGATATAGCAAAAAACCTAACAAGCGAACCGCTTTCAAAATTGGCCAAGAGGTAGCCAATAGGGTCCTTAACTAAACCGCCATATCAAATTTGCAGGCCCGACATATTCCGGATCAGAAGAATTTGTTTTATGTTTTTTTTTATTCATTCTTAACCTAGGGAAGGACACATTTATTGATATAGTAAAAAACCTAACAAGCGGACCGCTTTCAAAATTGGCCAAGAGGTAGCCAATAGGGTCCTTAACTAAACCGACATATCAAATTTCCACGCCTAGCATAATCATGATCAGAAGAATTTTTTTATACTTTTTTATTCATTTTTATCTAAGGGAAGGACACATTTATTGATATAGCAAAAATTCTAAAAAGCGGATCGCGTTCAGAATTTGCCAAGTGGTAGCCAATAGGGCCCTTAACTAAACCGACGTATCAAATTTGCAGGCCCAACATAATCATGATCAGAAGAATTTGTTTTATGTTTTTTTTTATTCATTTTTAACTAAGGGAAGGACACATTTATTGATATAGCAAAAATTCTAACAAGCGAACCACTTTCAGAATTGGCCAAGAGGTAGCCAATAGGGTCCTTAACTAAACCGCCATATCAAATTTGCAGGCCCAACATAATCCTGATCAGAAGAATTTGTTTTATGTTTTTTTTATTCACTTTTAACCATGGAAAGGACACATTTATTGATATAGTAAAAAACCTAACAAGCGGACCGCTTTCAAAATTGGCCAAGAGGTAGCCAATAGGGTCCTTAACTAAACCGACATATCAAATTTCCACGCCTAGCATAATCATGATCAGAAGAATTTTTTTATACTTTTTTATTCATTTTTATCTAAGGGAAGGACACATTTATTGATATAGCAAAAATTCTAAAAAGCGGATCGCGTTCAGAATTTTCCAAGTGGTAGCCAATAGGGCCCTTAACTAAACCGACGTATCAAATTTGCAGGCCCAACATAATCATGATCAGAAGAATTTGTTTTATGTTTTTTTTTATTCATTTTTAACTAAGGGAAGGACACATTTATTGATATAGCAAAAATTCTAACAAGCGAACCACTTTCAGAATTGGCCAAGAGGTAGCCAATAGGGTCCTTAACTAAACCGCCATATCAAATTTGCAGGCCCAACATAATCCTGATCAGAAGAATTTTTTATATGTTTTTTTTATTCATTTTTAACAAAGGGAAGGACACATTTATTGATATAGCAAAAATTCTAACAAGCGAACCGCGTTCAGAATTTGCCAAGTGGTAGCCAATAGGGCCCTTAACTAAACCGACGTATCAAATTTGCAGGCCCAACATAATCATGATCAGAAGAATTTGTTTTATGTTTTTTTTTATTCATTTTTAACTAAGGGAAGGACACATTTATTGATATAGCAAAAATTCTAACAAGCGAACCGCTTTCAGAATTGGCCAAGTGGTAGCCAATAGGGCCCTTAACTAAACCGACGTATCAAATTTGCAGGCCCAATATAATCCTGATCAGAAGAATTTGTTTTATGTTTTTTTTTATTCATTTTTAACTAAGGGAAGGACACATTTATTGATATAGCAAAAATTCTAACAAGCGAACTGCTTTCAGAATTGGCCAAGAGGTAGCCAATAGGGTCCTTAACTAAACCGCCATATCAAATTTGCAGGCCCAACATAATCCGGATCAGAAGAATTTGTTTTATGTTTTTTTTTATTCACTTTTAACCATGGAAAGGAAACATTTATTGATATAGCAAAAAACCTAACAAGCGAACCGCTTTCAAAATTGGCCAAGAGGTAGCCAATAGGGTCCTTAACTAAACCGTCATATCAAATTTGCAGGCCCGACATATTCCGGATCAGAAGAATTTGTTTTATGTTTTTTTTTTATTCATTCTAAACCAATGGGAAGGACACATTTATAGATATAACAAAAATTCTAACAAGCGAACTGCTTTCAGAATTGGCCAAGAGGTAGCCAATAGGGTCCTTAACTAAACCGCCATATCAAATTTGCAGGCCCAACATATTCCGGATCAGAAGAATTTGTTTTATGTTTTTTTATTCACTTTTAACCATGGAAAGGAAACATTTATTGATATAGCAAAAAACCTAACAAGCGGACCGCTTTCAAAATTGGCCAAGAGGTAGCCAATAGGGTCCTTAACTAAACCGCCATATCAAATTTGCAGGCCCAACATAATCCGGATCAGAAGAATTTTTTTATACTTTTTTATTCATTTTTATCTAAGGGAAGGACACATTTATTGATATAGCAAAAATTCTAAAAAGCGGATCGCGTTCAGAATTTGCCAAGTGGTAGCCAATAGGGCCCTTAACTAAACCGACGTATCAAATTTGCAGGCCCAACATAATCATGATCAGAAGAATTTGTTTTATGTTTTTTTTTATTCATTTTTAACTAAGGGAAGGACACATTTATTGATATAGCAAAAATTCTAACAAGCGAACCACTTTCAGAATTGGCCAAGAGGTAGCCAATAGGGTCCTTAACTAAACCGCCATATCAAATTTGCAGGCCCAACATAATCCTGATCAGAAGAATTTTTTATATGTTTTTTTTATTCATTTTTAACAAAGGGAAGGACACATTTATTGATATAGCAAAAATTCTAACAAGCGAACCGCGTTCAGAATTTGCCAAGTGGTAGCCAATAGGGCCCTTAACTAAACCGACGTATCAAATTTGCAGGCCCAACATAATCATGATCAGAAGAATTTGTTTTATGTTTTTTTTTATTCATTTTTAACTAAGGGAAGGACACATTTATTGATATAGCAAAAATTCTAACAAGCGAACCGCTTTCAGAATTGGCCAAGAGGTAGCCAATAGGGTCCTTAACTAAACCGCCATATCAAATTTGCAGGCCCAACATAATCCTGATCAGAAGAATTTTTTATATGTTTTTTTTTATTCATTTTTAACAAAGGGAAGGACACATTTATTGATATAGCAAAAATTCTAACAAGCAAACCGCGTTCAGAATTTGCCAAGTGGTAGCCAATAGGGCCCTTAACTAAACCGACGTATCAAATTTGCAGGCCCAACATAATCATGATCAGAAGAATTTGTTTTATGTTTTTTTTTATTCATTTTTAACTAAGGGAAGGACACATTTATTGATATAGCAAAAATTCTAACAAGCGAACCGCTTTCAGAATTGGCCAAGAGGTAGCCAATAGGGTCCTTAACTAAACCGCCATATCAAATTTGCAGGCCCAACATAATCCTGATCAGAAGAATTTTTTATATGTTTTTTTTTATTCATTTTTAACAAAGGGAAGGACACATTTATTGATATAGCAAAAATTCTAACAAGCAAACCGCGTTCAGAATTGGCCAAGTGGTAGCCAATAGGGCCCTTAACTAAACCGACGTATCAAATTTGCAGGCCCAATATAATCCTGATCAGAAGAATTTGTTTTATGTTTTTTTTTATTCATTTTTAACTAAGGGAAGGACACATTTATTGATATAGCAAAAATTCTAACAAGCGAACTGCTTTCAGAATTGGCCAAGAGGTAGCCAATAGGGTCCTTAACTAAACCGCCATATCAAATTTGCAGGTCCAACATAATCCGGATCAGAAGAATTTGTTTTATGTTTTTTTTTATTCACTTTTAACCATGGAAAGGAAACATTTATTGATATAGCAAAAAACCTAACAAGCGAACCGCTTTCAAAATTGGCCAAGAGGTAGCCAATAGGGTCCTTAACTAAACCGCCATATCAAATTTGCAGGTCCGACATATTCCGGATCAGAAGAATTTGTTTTATGTTTTTTTTTTATTCATTTTTAACCAAGGGAAGGACACATTTATTGATATAGCAAAAATTCTAACAAGCGAACCACTTTCAGAATTGGCCAAGAGGTAGCCAATAGGGTCCTTAACTAAACCGCCATATCAAATTTGCAGGCCCAACATAATCCTGATCAGAAGAATTTTTTATATGTTTTTTTTATTCATTTTTAACAAAGGGAAGGACACATTTATTGATATAGCAAAAATTCTAACAAGCGAACCGCGTTCAGAATTTGCCAAGTGGTAGCCAATAGGGCCCTTAACTAAACCGACGTATCAAATTTGCAGGCCCAACATAATCATGATCAGAAGAATTTGTTTTATGTTTTTTTTTATTCATTTTTAACTAAGGGAAGGACACATTTATTGATATAGCAAAAATTCTAACAAGCGAACCGCTTTCAGAATTGGCCAAGAGGTAGCCAATAGGGTCCTTAACTAAACCGCCATATCAAATTTGCAGGCCCAACATAATCCTGATCAGAAGAATTTTTTATATGTTTTTTTTTATTCATTTTTAACAAAGGGAAGGACACATTTATTGATATAGCAAAAATTCTAACAAGCAAACCGCGTTCAGAATTGGCCAAGTGGTAGCCAATAGGGCCCTTAACTAAACCGACGTATCAAATTTGCAGGCCCAATATAATCCTGATCAGAAGAATTTGTTTTATGTTTTTTTTTATTCATTTTTAACTAAGGGAAGGACACATTTATTGATATAGCAAAAATTCTAACAAGCGAACTGCTTTCAGAATTGGCCAAGAGGTAGCCAATAGGGTCCTTAACTAAACCGCCATATCAAATTTGCAGGCCCAACATAATCCGGATCAGAAGAATTTGTTTTATGTTTTTTTTTATTCACTTTTAACCATGGAAAGGAAACATTTATTGATATAGCAAAAAACCTAACAAGCGAACCGCTTTCAAAATTGGCCAAGAGGTAGCCAATAGGGTCCTTAACTAAACCGTCATATCAAATTTGCAGGCCCGACATATTCCGGATCAGAAGAATTTGTTTTATGTTTTTTTTTATTCATTCTAAACCAATGGGAAGGACACATTTATAGATATAACAAAAATTCTAACAAGCGAACTGCTTTCAGAATTGGCCAAGAGGTAGCCAATAGGGTCCTTAACTAAACCGCCATATCAAATTTGCAGGCCCAACATATTCCGGATCAGAAGAATTTGTTTTATGTTTTTTTATTCACTTTTAACCATGGAAAGGAAACATTTATTGATATAGCAAAAAACCTAACAAGCGGACCGCTTTCAAAATTGGCCAAGAGGTAGCCAATAGGGTCCTTAACTAAACCGCCATATCAAATTTGCAGGCCCAACATAATCCGGATCAGAAGAATTTTTTTATACTTTTTTATTCATTTTTATCTAAGGGAAGGACACATTTATTGATATAGCAAAAATTCTAAAAAGCGGATCGCGTTCAGAATTTGCCAAGTGGTAGCCAATAGGGCCCTTAACTAAACCGACGTATCAAATTTGCAGGCCCAACATAATCATGATCAGAAGAATTTGTTTTATGTTTTTTTTTATTCATTTTTAACTAAGGGAAGGACACATTTATTGATATAGCAAGAATTCTAACAAGCGAACCACTTTCAGAATTGGCCAAGAGGTAGCCAATAGGGTCCTTAACTAAACCGCCATATCAAATTTGCAGGCCCAACATAATCCTGATCAGAAGAATTTTTTATATGTTTTTTTTATTCATTTTTAACAAAGGGAAGGACACATTTATTGATATAGCAAAAATTCTAACAAGCGAACCGCGTTCAGAATTTGCCAAGTGGTAGCCAATAGGGCCCTTAACTAAACCGACGTATCAAATTTGCAGGCCCAACATAATCATGATCAGAAGAATTTGTTTTATGTT
The DNA here is from genome assembly GCA_963556165.1 of Tipula helvola. NCBI lineage: Eukaryota > Metazoa > Arthropoda > Insecta > Diptera > Tipulidae > Tipula > Tipula helvola. The sequence continues at coordinate 219,142,455 of OY744481.1, read as the reverse complement.
TTTTTTTATTCATTTTTAACTAAGGGAAGGACACATTTATTGATATAGCAAAAATTCTAACAAGCGAACCGCTTTCAGAATTGGCCAAGAGGTAGCCAATAGGGTCCTTAACTAAACCGCCATATCAAATTTGCAGGCCCAACATAATCCTGATCAGAAGAATTTTTTATATGTTTTTTTTTATTCATTTTTAACAAAGGGAAGGACACATTTATTGATATAGCAAAAATTCTAACAAGCAAACCGCGTTCAGAATTGGCCAAGTGGTAGCCAATAGGGCCCTTAACTAAACCGACGTATCAAATTTGCAGGCCCAATATAATCCTGATCAGAAGAATTTGTTTTATGTTTTTTTTTATTCATTTTTAACTAAGGGAAGGACACATTTATTGATATAGCAAAAATTCTAACAAGCGAACTGCTTTCAGAATTGGCCAAGAGGTAGCCAATAGGGTCCTTAACTAAACCGCCATATCAAATTTGCAGGCCCAACATAATCCGGATCAGAAGAATTTGTTTTATGTTTTTTTTTATTCACTTTTAACCATGGAAAGGAAACATTTATTGATATAGCAAAAAACCTAACAAGCGAACCGCTTTCAAAATTGGCCAAGAGGTAGCCAATAGGGTCCTTAACTAAACCGCCATATCAAATTTGCAGGCCCGACATATTCCGGATCAGAAGAATTTGTTTTATGTTTTTTTTTATTCATTCTTAACCAAGGGAAGGACACATTTATTGATATAGTAAAAAACCTAACAAGCGGACCGCTTTCAAAATTGGCCAAGAGGTAGCCAATAGGGTCCTTAACTAAACCGCCATATCAAATTTGCAGGCCCAACATAATCCGGATCAGAAGAATTTTTTTATACTTTTTTATTCATTTTTATCTAAGGGAAGGACACATTTATTGATATAGCAAAAATTCTAAAAAGCGGATCGCGTTCAGAATTTGCCAAGTGGTAGCCAATAGGGCCCTTAACTAAACCGACGTATCAAATTTGCAGGCCCAACATAATCATGATCAGAAGAATTTGTTTTATGTTTTTTTTTATTCATTTTTAACTAAGGGAAGGACACATTTATTGATATAGCAAAAATTCTAACAAGCGAACCACTTTCAGAATTGGCCAAGAGGTAGCCAATAGGGTCCTTAACTAAACCGCCATATCAAATTTGCAGGCCCAACATAATCCTGATCAGAAGAATTTTTTATATGTTTTTTTTATTCATTTTTAACAAAGGGAAGGACACATTTATTGATATAGCAAAAATTCTAACAAGCGAACCGCGTTCAGAATTTGCCAAGTGGTAGCCAATAGGGCCCTTAACTAAACCGACGTATCAAATTTGCAGGCCCAACATAATCATGATCAGAAGAATTTGTTTTATGTTTTTTTTTATTCATTTTTAACTAAGGGAAGGACACATTTATTGATATAGCAAAAATTCTAACAAGCGAACCGCTTTCAGAATTGGCCAAGAGGTAGCCAATAGGGTCCTTAACTAAACCGCCATATCAAATTTGCAGGCCCAACATAATCCTGATCAGAAGAATTTTTTATATGTTTTTTTTTATTCATTTTTAACAAAGGGAAGGACACATTTATTGATATAGCAAAAATTCTAACAAGCAAACCGCGTTCAGAATTGGCCAAGTGGTAGCCAATAGGGCCCTTAACTAAACCGACGTATCAAATTTGCAGGCCCAATATAATCCTGATCAGAAGAATTTGTTTTATGTTTTTTTTTATTCATTTTTAACTAAGGGAAGGACACATTTATTGATATAGCAAAAATTCTAACAAGCGAACTGCTTTCAGAATTGGCCAAGAGGTAGCCAATAGGGTCCTTAACTAAACCGCCATATCAAATTTGCAGGCCCAACATAATCCGGATCAGAAGAATTTGTTTTATGTTTTTTTTTATTCACTTTTAACCATGGAAAGGAAACATTTATTGATATAGCAAAAAACCTAACAAGCGAACCGCTTTCAAAATTGGCCAAGAGGTAGCCAATAGGGTCCTTAACTAAACCGCCATATCAAATTTGCAGGCCCGACATATTCCGGATCAGAAGAATTTGTTTTATGTTTTTTTTTATTCATTCTTAACCAAGGGAAGGACACATTTATTGATATAGTAAAAAACCTAACAAGCGGACCGCTTTCAAAATTGGCCAAGAGGTAGCCAATAGGGTCCTTAACTAAACCGATATATCAAATTTCCACGCCTAGCATAATCATGATCAGAAGAATTTTTTTATACTTTTTTATTCATTTTTATCTAAGGGAAGGACACATTTATTGATATAGCAAAAATTCTAAAAAGCGGATCGCATTCAGAATTTGCCAAGTGGTAGCCAATAGGGCCCTTAACTAAACCGACGTATCAAATTTGCAGGCCCAACATAATCATGATCAGAAGAATTTGTTTTATGTTTTTTTTTATTCATTTTTAACTAAGGGAAGGACACATTTATTGATATAGCAAAAATTCTAACAAGCGAACCACTTTCAGAATTGGCCAAGAGGTAGCCAATAGGGTCCTTAACTAAACCGCCATATCAAATTTGCAGGCCCAACATAATCCTGATCAGAAGAATTTGTTTTATGTTTTTTTTATTCACTTTTAACCATGGAAAGGACACATTTATTGATATAGTAAAAAACCTAACAAGCGGACCGCTTTCAAAATTGGCCAAGAGGTAGCCAATAGGGTCCTTAACTAAACCGACATATCAAATTTCCACGCCTAGCATAATCATGATCAGAAGAATTTTTTTATACTTTTTTATTCATTTTTATCTAAGGGAAGGACACATTTATTGATATAGCAAAAATTCTAAAAAGCGGATCGCGTTCAGAATTTGCTAAGTGGTAGCCAATAGGGCCCTTAACTAAACCGACGTATCAAATTTGCAGGCCCAACATAATCATGATCAGAAGAATTTGTTTTATGTTTTTTTTTATTCATTTTTAACTAAGGGAAGGACACATTTATTGATATAGCAAAAATTCTAACAAGCGAACCACTTTCAGAATTGGCCAAGAGGTAGCCAATAGGGTCCTTAACTAAACCGCCATATCAAATTTGCAGGCCCAACATAATCCTGATCAGAAGAATTTTTTATATGTTTTTTTTATTCATTTTTAACAAAGGGAAGGACACATTTATTGATATAGCAAAAATTCTAACAAGCGAACCGCGTTCAGAATTGGCCAAGTGGTAGCCAATAGGGCCCTTAACTAAACCGACGTATCAAATTTGCAGGCCCAACATAATCATGATCAGAAGAATTTGTTTTATGTTTTTTTTATTCATTTTTAACTAAGGGAAGGACACATTTATTGATATAGCAAAAATTCTAACAAGCGAACCGCTTTCAGAATTGGCCAAGAGGTAGCCAATAGGGTCCTTAACTAAACCGCCATATCAAATTTGCAGGCCCAACATAATCCTGATCAGAAGAATTTTTTATATGTTTTTTTTTATTCATTTTTAACAAAGGGAAGGACACATTTATTGATATAGCAAAAATTCTAACAAGCAAACCGCGTTCAGAATTGGCCAAGTGGTAGCCAATAGGGTCCTTAACTAAACCGCCATATCAAATTTGCAGGCCCAACATAATCCTGATCAGAAGAATTTTTTATATGTTTTTTTTTATTCATTTTTAACAAAGGGAAGGACACATTTATTGATATAGCAAAAATTCTAACAAGCAAACCGCGTTCAGAATTGGCCAAGTGGTAGCCAATAGGGCCCTTAACTAAACCGACGTATCAAATTTGCAGGCCCAATATAATCCTGATCAGAAGAATTTGTTTTATGTTTTTTTTTATTCATTTTTAACTAAGGGAAGGACACATTTATTGATATAGCAAAAATTCTAACAAGCGAACTGCTTTCAGAATTGGCCAAGAGGTAGCCAATAGGGTCCTTAACTAAACCGCCATATCAAATTTGCAGGCCCAACATAATCCGGATCAGAAGAATTTGTTTTATGTTTTTTTTTATTCACTTTTAACCATGGAAAGGAAACATTTATTGATATAGCAAAAAACCTAACAAGCGAACCGCTTTCAAAATTGGCCAAGAGGTAGCCAATAGGGTCCTTAACTAAACCGCCATATCAAATTTGCAGGCCCGACATATTCCGGATCAGAAGAATTTGTTTTATGTTTTTTTTTATTCATTCTTAACCAAGGGAAGGACACATTTATTGATATAGTAAAAAACCTAACAAGCGGACCGCTTGCAAAATTGGCCAAGAGGTAGCCAATAGGGTCCTTAACTAAACCGATATATCAAATTTCCACGCCTAGCATAATCATGATCAGAAGAATTTTTTTATACTTTTTTATTCATTTTTATCTAAGGGAAGGACACATTTATTGATATAGCAAAAATTCTAAAAAGCGGATCGCGTTCAGAATTTGCCAAGTGGTAGCCAATAGGGCCCTTAACTAAACCGACGTATCAAATTTGCAGGCCCAACATAATCATGATCAGAAGAATTTGTTTTATGTTTTTTTTTATTCATTTTTAACTAAGGGAAGGACACATTTATTGATATAGCAAAAATTCTAAAAAGCGGATCGCGTTCAGAATTTGCCAAGTGGTAGCCAATAGGGCCCTTAACTAAACCGACGTATCAAATTTGCAGGCCCAATATAATCCTGATCAGAAGAATTTGTTTTATGTTTTTTTTTATTCATTTTTAACTAAGGGAAGGACACATTTATTGATATAGCAAAAATTCTAACAAGCGAACTGCTTTCAGAATTGGCCAAGAGGTAGCCAATAGGGTCCTTAACTAAACCGCCATATCAAATTTGCAGGCCCAACATAATCCGGATCAGAAGAATTTGTTTTATGTTTTTTTTTATTCACTTTTAACCATGGAAAGGAAACATTTATTGATATAGCAAAAAACCTAACAAGCGAACCGCTTTCAAAATTGGCCAAGAGGTAGCCAATAGGGTCCTTAACTAAACCGCCATATCAAATTTGCAGGCCCGACATATTCCGGATCAGAAGAATTTGTTTTATGTTTTTTTTTATTCATTCTTAACCAAGGGAAGGACACATTTATTGATATAGTAAAAAACCTAACAAGCGGACCGCTTTCAAAATTGGCCAAGAGGTAGCCAATAGGGTCCTTAACTAAACCGACATATCAAATTTCCACGCCTAGCATAATCATGATCAGAAGAATTTTTTTATACTTTTTTATTCATTTTTATCTAAGGGAAGGACACATTTATTGATATAGCAAAAATTCTAAAAAGCGAACCGCTTTCAGAATTGGCCAAGAGGTAGCCAATAGGGTCCTTAACTAAACCGCCATATCAAATTTGCAGGCCCAATATAATCCTGATCAGAAGAATTTTTTATATGTTTTTTTTTATTCATTTTTAACAAAGGGAAGGACACATTTATTGATATAGCAAAAATTCTAACAAGCGAACCACTTTCAGAATTGGCCAAGAGGTAGCCAATAGGGTCCTTAACTAAACCGCCATATCAAATTTGCAGGCCCAACATAATCCTGATCAGAAGAATTTGTTTTATGTTTTTTTTATTCACTTTTAACCATGGAAAGGACACATTTATTGATATAGTAAAAAACCTAACAAGCGGACCGCTTTCAAAATTGGCCAAGAGGTAGCCAATAGGGTCCTTAACTAAACCGACATATCAAATTTCCACGCCTAGCATAATCATGATCAGAAGAATTTTTTTATACTTTTTTATTCATTTTTATCTAAGGGAAGGACACATTTATTGATATAGCAAAAATTCTAAAAAGCGGATCGCGTTCAGAATTTGCCAAGTGGTAGCCAATAGGGCCCTTAACTAAACCGACGTATCAAATTTGCAGGCCCAACATAATCATGATCAGAAGAATTTGTTTTATGTTTTTTTTTATTCATTTTTAACTAAGGGAAGGACACATTTATTGATATAGCAAAAATTCTAACAAGCGAACCACTTTCAGAATTGGCCAAGAGGTAGCCAATAGGGTCCTTAACTAAACCACCATATCAAATTTGCAGGCCCAACATAATCCTGATCAGAAGAATTTTTTATATGTTTTTTTTATTCATTTTTAACAAAGGGAAGGACACATTTATTGATATAGCAAAAATTCTAACAAGCGAACCGCGTTCAGAATTTGCCAAGTGGTAGCCAATAGGGCCCTTAACTAAACCGACGTATCAAATTTGCAGGCCCAACATAATCATGATCAGAAGAATTTGTTTTATGTTTTTTTTTATTCATTTTTAACTAAGGGAAGGACACATTTATTGATATAGCAAAAATTCTAACAAGCGAACCGCTTTCAGAATTGGCCAAGAGGTAGCCAATAGGGTCCTTAACTAAACCGCCATATCAAATTTGCAGGCCCAACATAATCCTGATCAGAAGAATTTTTTATATGTTTTTTTTTATTCATTTTTAACAAAGGGAAGGACACATTTATTGATATAGCAAAAATTCTAACAAGCAAACCGCGTTCAGAATTGGCCAAGAGGTAGCCAATAGGGCCCTTAACTAAACCGACGTATCAAATTTGCAGGCCCAATATAATCCTGATCAGAAGAATTTGTTTTATGTTTTTTTTTATTCATTTTTAACTAAGGGAAGGACACATTTATTGATATAGCAAAAATTCTAACAAGCGAACTGCTTTCAGAATTGGCCAAGAGGTAGCCAATAGGGTCCTTAACTAAACCGCCATATCAAATTTGCAGGCCCAACATAATCCGGATCAGAAGAATTTGTTTTATGTTTTTTTTTATTCACTTTTAACCATGGAAAGGAAACATTTATTGATATAGCAAAAAACCTAACAAGCGAACCGCTTTCAAAATTGGCCAAGAGGTAGCCAATAGGGTCCTTAACTAAACCGCCATATCAAATTTGCAGGCCCGACATATTTCGGATCAGAAGAATTTGTTTTATGTTTTTTTTTATTCATTCTTAACCAAGGGAAGGACACATTTATAGATATAGCAAAAATTCTAACAAGCGAATCGCTTTCAAAATTGGCCAAGAGGTAGCCAATAGGGTTCTTAACTAAACCGCCATATCAAATTTGCAGGCCCAATATAATCCTGATCAGAAGAATTTTTTTTATGTTTTTTTTTATTCATTTTTAACGAAGGGAAGGACACATTTATTGATATAGCAAAAAATCTAACAAGCGAACCGCTTTCAGAATTGGCCAAAAGGTAGCCAATAGGGTCCTTAACTAAACCGCCATATCAAATTTGCAGGCCCAACATAATCCTGATCAGAAGAATTTTTTTATACTTTTTTATTCATTTTTATCTAAGGGAAGGACACATTTATTGATATAGCAAAAATTCTAACAAGCGAACCGCGTTCAGAATTTGCCAAGTGGTAGCCAATAGGGCCCTTAACTAAACCGACGTATCAAATTTGCAGGCCCAACATAATCATGATCAGAAGAATTTGTTTTATGTTTTTTTTTATTCATTTTTAACTAAGGGAAGGACACATTTATTGATATAGCAAAAATTCTAACAAGCGAACCACTTTCAGAATTGGCCAAGAGGTAGCCAATAGGGTCCTTAACTAAACCGCCATATCAAATTTGCAGGCCCAACATAATCCTGATCAGAAGAATTTTTTATATGTTTTTTTTATTCATTTTTAATAAAGGGAAGGACACATTTATTGATATAGCAAAAATTCTAACAAGCGAACCGCGTTCAGAATTTGCCAAGTGGTAGCCAATAGGGCCCTTAACTAAACCGACGTATCAAATTTGCAGGCCCAACATAATCATGATCAGAAGAATTTGTTTTATGTTTTTTTTTATTCATTTTTAACTAAGGGAAGGACACATTTATTGATATAGCAAAAATTCTAACAAGCGAACCGCTTTCAGAATTGGCCAAGAGGTAGCCAATAGGGTCCTTAACTAAACCGCCATATCAAATTTGCAGGCCCAACATAATCCTGATCAGAAGAATTTTTTATATGTTTTTTTTTATTCATTTTTAACAAAGGGAAGGACACATTTATTGATATAGCAAAAATTCTAACAAGCAAACCGCGTTCAGAATTGGCCAAGTGGTAGCCAATAGGGCCCTTAACTAAACCGACGTATCAAATTTGCAGGCCCAATATAATCCTGATCAGAAGAATTTGTTTTATGTTTTTTTTTATTCATTTTTAACTAAGGGAAGGACACATTTATTGATATAGCAAAAATTCTAACAAGCGAACTGCTTTCAGAATTGGCCAAGAGGTAGCCAATAGGGTCCTTAACTAAACCGCCATATCAAATTTGCAGGCCCAACATAATCCGGATCAGAAGAATTTGTTTTATGTTTTTTTTTATTCACTTTTAACCATGGAAAGGAAACATTTATTGATATAGCAAAAAACCTAACAAGCGAACCGCTTTCAAAATTGGCCAAGAGGTAGCCAATAGGGTCCTTAACTAAACCGCCATATCAAATTTGCAGGCCCGACATATTCCGGATCAGAAGAATTTGTTTTATGTTTTTTTTTATTCATTCTAAACCAATGGGAAGGACACATTTATAGATATAGCAAAAAACCTAACAAGCGAACCGCTTTAAAAATTGGCCAAGAGGTAGCCAATAGGGTCCTTAACTAAACCGCCATATCAAATTTGCAGGCCCAACATATTCCGGATCAGAAGAATTTGTTTTATGTTTTTTTTTATTCATTCTTAACCAAGGGAAGGACACATTTATTGATATAGTAAAAAACCTAACAAGCGGACCGCTTTCAAAATTGGCCAAGAGGTAGCCAATAGGGTCCTTAACTAAACCGACATATCAAATTTCCACGCCTAGCATAATCATGATCAGAAGAATTTTTTTATACTTTTTTATTCATTTTTATCTAAGGGAAGGACACATTTATTGATATAGCAAAAATTCTAACAAGCGAACCGCGTTCAGAATTTGCCAAGTGGTAGCCAATAGGGCCCTTAACTAAACCGACGTATCAAATTTGCAGGCCCAACATAATCATGATCAGAAGAATTTGTTTTATGTTTTTTTTTATTCATTTTTAACTAAGGGAAGGACACATTTATTGATATAGCAAAAATTCTAACAAGCGAACCACTTTCAGAATTGGCCAAGAGGTAGCCAATAGGGTCCTTAACTAAACCGCCATATCAAATTTGCAGGCCCAACATAATCCTGATCAGAAGAATTTGTTTTATGTTTTTTTTATTCACTTTTAACCATGGAAAGGATACATTTATTGATATAGTAAAAAACCTAACAAGCGGACCGCTTTCAAAATTGGCCAAGAGGTAGCCAATAGGGTCCTTAACTAAACCGATATATCAAATTTCCACGCCTAGCATAATCATGATCAGAAAAATTTTTTTATACTTTTTTATTCATTTTTATCTAAGGGAAGGACACATTTATTGATATAGCAAAAATTCTAAAAAGCGGATCGCGTTCAGAATTTGCCAAGTGGTAGCCAATAGGGCCCTTAACTAAACCGACGTATCAAATTTGCAGGCCCAACATAATCATGATCAGAAGAATTTGTTTTATGTTTTTTTTTATTCATTTTTAACTAAGGGAAGGACACATTTATTGATATAGCAAAAATTCTAACAAGCGAACCACTTTCAGAATTGGCCAAGAGGTAGCCAATAGGGTCCTTAACTAAACCGCCATATCAAATTTGCAGGCCCAACATAATCCTGATCAGAAGAATTTTTTATATGTTTTTTTTATTCATTTTTAACAAAGGGAAGGACACATTTATTGATATAGCAAAAATTCTAACAAGCGAACCGCGTTCAGAATTTGCCAAGTGGTAGCCAATAGGGCCCTTAACTAAACCGACGTATCAAATTTGCAGGCCCAACATAATCATGATCAGAAGAATTTGTTTTATGTTTTTTTTTATTCATTTTTAACTAAGGGAAGGACACATTTATTGATATAGCAAAAATTCTAACAAGCGAACCGCTTTCAGAATTGGCCAAGAGGTAGCCAATAGGGTCCTTAACTAAACCGCCATATCAAATTTGCAGGCCCAACATAATCCTGATCAGAAGAATTTTTTATATGTTTTTTTTTATTCATTTTTAACAAAGGGAAGGATACATTTATTGATATAGCAAAAATTCTAACAAGCAAACCGCGTTCAGAATTGGCCAAGTGGTAGCCAATAGGGCCCTTAACTAAACCGACGTATCAAATTTGCAGGCCCAATATAATCCTGATCAGAAGAATTTGTTTTATGTTTTTTTTTATTCATTTTTAACTAAGGGAAGGACACATTTATTGATATAGCAAAAATTCTAACAAGCGAACTGCTTTCAGAATTGGCCAAGAGGTAGCCAATAGGGTCCTTAACTAAACCGCCATATCAAATTTGCAGGCCCAACATATTCCGGATCAGAAGAATTTGTTTTATGTTTTTTTATTCACTTTTAACCATGGAAAGGAAACATTTATTGATATAGCAAAAAACCTAACAAGCGGACCGCTTTCAAAATTGGCCAAGAGGTAGCCAATAGGGTCCTTAACTAAACTGCCATATCAAATTTGCAGGCCCAACATAATCCGGATCAGAAGAATTTTTTTATACTTTTTTATTCATTTTTATCTAAGGGAAGGACACATTTATTGATATAGCAAAAATTCTAAAAAGCGGATCGCGTTCAGAGTTTGCCAAGTGGTAGCAAATAGGGCCCTTAACTAAACCGACGTATCAAATTTGCAGGCCCAACATAATCATGATCAGAAGAATTTGTTTTATGTTTTTTTTTATTCATTTTTAACTAAGGGAAGGACACATTTATTGATATAGCAAAAATTCTAACAAGCGAACCACTTTCAGAATTGGCCAAGAGGTAGCCAATAGGGTCCTTAACTAAACCGCCATATCAAATTTGCAGGCCCAACATAATCCTGATCAGAAGAATTTTTTATATGTTTTTTTTATTCATTTTTAACAAAGGGAAGGACACATTTATTGATATAGCAAAAATTCTAACAAGCGAACCGCGTTCAGAATTTGCCAAGTGGTAGCCAATAGGGCCCTTAACTAAACCGACGTATCAAATTTGCAGGCCCAACATAATCATGATCAGAAGAATTTGTTTTATGTTTTTTTTTATTCATTCTAAACCAATGGGAAGGACACATTTATAGATATAGCAAAAATTCTAACAAGCGAACTGCTTTCAGAATTGGCCAAGAGGTAGCCAATAGGGTCCTTAACTAAACCGCCATATCAAATTTGCAGGCCCAACATATTCCGGATCAGAAGAATTTGTTTTATGTTTTTTTTTATTCACTTTTAACCATGGAAAGGAAACATTTATTGATATAGCAAAAAACCTAACAAGCGAACCGCTTTCAAAATTGGCCAAGAGGTAGCCAATAGGGTCCTTAACTAAACCGCCATATCAAATTTGCAGGCCCGACATATTCCGGATCAGAAGAATTTGTTTTATGTTTTTTTTTATTCATTCTAAACCAATGGGAAGGACACATTTATAGATATAGCAAAAATTCTAACAAGCGAACTGCTTTCAGAATTGGCCAAGAGGTAGCCAATAGGGTCCTTAACTAAACCGCCATATCAAATTTGCAGGCCCAACATATTCCGGATCAGAAAAATTTGTTTTATGTTTTTTTATTCACTTTTAACCATGGAAAGGAAACATTTATTGATATAGCAAAAAACCTAACAAGCGGACCGCTTTCAAAATTGGCCAAGAGGTAGCCAATAGGGTCCTTAACTAAACCACCATATCAAATTTGCAGGCCCAACATAATCCGGATCAGAAAATTTTTTTATACTTTTTTATTCATTTTTATCTAAGGGAAGGACACATTTATTGATATAGCAAAAATTCTAAAAAGCGGATCGCGTTCAGAATTTGCCAAGTGGTAGCCAATAGGGCCCTTAACTAAACCGACGTATCAAATTTGCAGGCCCAACATAATCATGATCAGAAGAATTTGTTTTATGTTTTTTTTTATTCATTTTTAACTAAGGGAAGGACACATTTATTGATATAGCAAAAATTCTAACAAGCGAACCACTTTCAGAATTGGCCAAGAGGTAGCCAATAGGGTCCTTAACTAAACCGCCATATCAAATTTGCAGGCCCAACATAATCCTGATCAGAAGAATTTTTTATATGTTTTTTTTATTCATTTTTAACAAAGGGAAGGACACATTTATTGATATAGCAAAAATTCTAACAAGCGAACCGCGTTCAGAATTTGCCAAGTGGTAGCCAATAGGGCCCTTAACTAAACCGACGTATCAAATTTGCAGGCCCAACATAATCATGATCAGAAGAATTTGTTTTATGTTTTTTTTTATTCAATTTTAACTAAGGGAAGGACACATTTATTGATATAGCAAAAATTCTAAAAAGCGGATCGCGTTCAGAATTTGCCAAGTGGTAGCAAATAGGGCCCTTAACTAAACCGACGTATCAAATTTGCAGGCCCAACATAATCATGATCAGAAGAATTTGTTTTATGTTTTTTTTTATTCATTTTTAACTAAGGGAAGGACACATTTATTGATATAGCAAAAATTCTAACAAGCGAACTGCTTTCAGAATTGGCCAAGAGGTAGCCAATAGGGTCCTTAACTAAACCGACGTATCAAATTTGCAGGCCCAACATAATCCTGATCAGAAGAATTTTTTATATGTTTTTTTTATTCATTTTTAACAAAGGGAAGGACACATTTATTGATATAGCAAAAATTCTAACAAGCGAACCGCGTTCAGAGTTTGCCAAGTGGTAGCAAATAGGGCCCTTAACTAAACCGACGTATCAAATTTGCAGGCCCAACATAATCATGATCAGAAGAATTTGTTTTATGTTTTTTTTTATTCATTTTTAACAAAGGGAAGGACACATTTATTGATATAGCAAAAATTCTAACAAGCAAACCGCGTTCAGAATTGGCCAAGTGGTAGCCAATAGGGCCCTTAACTAAACCGACGTATCAAATTTGCAGGCCCAATATAATCCTGATCAGAAGAATTTGTTTTATGTTTTTTTTTATTCATTTTTAACTAAGGGAAGGACACATTTATTGATATAGCAAAAATTCTAACAAGCGAACTGCTTTCAGAATTGGCCAAGAGGTAGCCAATAGGGTCCTTAACTAAACCGCCATATCAAATTTGCAGGCCCAACATAATCCGGATCAGAAGAATTTGTTTTATGTTTTTTTTTATTCACTTTTAACCATGGAAAGGAAACATTTATTGATATAGCAAAACACCTAACAAGCGAACCGCTTTCAAAATTGGCCAAGAGGTAGCCAATAGGGTCCTTAACTAAACCGCCATATCAAATTTGCAGGCCCGACATATTCCGGATCAGAAGAATTTGTTTTATGTTTTTTTTGATTCATTCTTAACAAAGGGAAGGACACATTTATAGATATAGCAAAAATTCTAACAAGCGAATCGCTTTCAAAATTGGCCAAGAGGTAGCCAATAGGGTTCTTAACTAAACCGCCATATCAAATTTGCAGGCCCAATATAATCCTGATCAGAAGAATTTTTTTTATGTTTTTTTTTATTCATTTTTAACTAAGGGAAGGACACATTTATTGATATAGCAAAAAATCTAACAAGCGAACCGCTTTCAGAATTGGCCAAGAGGTAGCCAATAGGGTCCTTAACTAAACCGACATATCAAATTTGCAGGCCCAATATAATCCTGATCAGAAGAATTTTTTTTATGTTTTTTTTTATTCATTTTTAACTAAGGAAGGACACATTTATTGATATAGCAAAAATTGTAACAAGCGAACCGTGTTCGAAGTTGGCCAATAGGTAGCCAATAGGGTCCTTAACTAAACCGTCATATCAAATTTGCAGGCCCAATGTAATCCTGATCAGAAGAATTTGTTTTATGTTTTTTTTATTCATTTTTAACAAATGGAAGGACACATTTATTGATATAGCAAAAATTCTAACAAGCGAACCGCGTTCAGTATTGGCCAAGTGGTAGCCAATAGGGCCCTTAACTAAACCGACATATCAAATTTCCAGGCCCAACATAATCCTGATCAGAAGTATTTTTTTATTTTTTTTTATTCATTTTTAACTAAGGGAAGGACACATTTATTGATATAGCAAAAATTCTAACAAGCGAACCGTGTTCGAAGTTGGCCAATAGGTAGCCAATAGGGTCCTTAACTAAACCGCCATATCAAATTTGCAGGCCCGACATAATCCGGATCAGAAGAATTTGTTTTATGTTTTTTTTATTCATTCTTAACCAATGGAAGGACACATTTATAGATATAGCAAAAATTCTAACAAGCGAATCGCTTTCAAAATTGGCCAAGAGGTAGCCAATAGGGTTCTTAACTAAACCGCCATATCAAATTTGCAGGCCCAATATAATCCTGATCAGAAGAATTTTTTTTATGTTTTTTTTTATTCATTTTTAACTAAGGGAAGGACACATTTATTGATATAGCAAAAATTCTAAAAAGCGGATCGCCTTCAGAATTGGCCAAGAGGTAGCCAATAGGGTCCTTAACTAAACCACCATATCAAATTTGCAGGCCCGACATAATGCGGATCAGAATAATTTTTTTTATGTTTTTTTTTATTCATTTTTAACTAAGGGAAGGACACATTTATTGATATAGCAAAAATTCTAACAAGCGAACTGCGTTCAGAATTGGCCAAGAGGTAGCCAATATGGTCCTTAACTAAACCGTCATATCAAATTTGCAGGCCCAATATAATCCTGATCAGAAGAATTTGTTTTATGTTTTTTTTATTCATTTTTAACAAATGGAAGGACACATTTATTGATATAGCAAAAATTCTAACAAGCGAACCGCGTTCAGTATTGGCCAAGTGGTAGCCAATAGGGCCCTTAACTAAACCGACATATCGAATTTCCAGGCCCAACATAATCCTGATCAGAAGTATTTTTTTATTTTTTTTTATTCATTTTTAACTAAGGGAAGGACACATTTATTGATATAGCAAAAATTCTAACAAGCGAACCGTGTTCGAAGTTGGCCAATAGGTAGCCAATAGGGTCCTTAACTAAACCGCCATATCAAATTTGCAGGCCCGACATAATCCGGATCAGAAGAATTTGTTTTATGTTTTTTTTTATTCATTCTTAACCAAGGGAAGGACACATTTATAGATATAGCAAAAATTCTAACAAGCGAATCGCTTTCAAAATTGGCCAAGAGGTAGCCAATAGGGTTCTTAACTAAACCGCCATATCAAATTTGCAGGCCCAATATAATCCTGATCAGAAGAATTTTTTTATAATTTTTTATTCATTTTTAACTAAGGGAAGGACACATTTATTGATATAGCAAAAATTGTAACAAGCGGACCGCTTTCAAAATTGGCCAAGAGGTAGCCAATAGGGTCCTTAACTAAACCGACATATCAAATTTGCAGGTAGCCAATAGGGTCCTTAACTAAACCGTCATATCAAATTTGAAGGCCCAATATAATCCTGATCAGAAGAATTTGTTTTATGTTTTTTTTATTCATTTTTAACAAATGGAAGGACACATTTATTGATATAGCAAAAATTCTAACAAGCGAACCGCGTTCAGTATTGGCCAAGTGGTAGCCAATAGGGCCCTTAACTAAACCGACATATCAAATTTCCAGGCCCAACATAATCCTGATCAGAAGTATATTTTTATTTTTTTTTATTCATTTTTAACTAAGGGAAGGACACATTTATTGATATAGCAAAAATTCTAACAAGCGAACTGCTTTCAGAATTGGCCAAGAGGTAGCCAATAGGGTCCTTAACTAAACCGCCATATCAAATTTGCAGGCCCAACATAATCCGGATCAGAAGAATTTGTTTTATGTTTTTTTTTATTCACTTTTAACCATGGAAAGGAAACATTTATTGATATAGCAAAAAACCTAACAAGCGAACCGCTTTCAAAATTGGCCAAGAGGTAGCCAATAGGGTCCTTAACTAAACCGCCATATCAAATTTGCAGGCCCGACATAATCCTGATCAGAAGAATTTGTTTTATGTTTTTTTTTATTCATTCTTAAACAAGGGAAGGACACATTTATAGATATAGCAAAAATTCTAACAAGCGAACTGCTTTCACAATTGGCCAAGAGGTAGCCAATAGGGTCCTTAACTAAACCGCCATATCAAATTTGCAGGCCCAACATAAACC
This sequence comes from Tipula helvola, assembly GCA_963556165.1. Classification (NCBI taxonomy): domain Eukaryota; kingdom Metazoa; phylum Arthropoda; class Insecta; order Diptera; family Tipulidae; genus Tipula; species Tipula helvola. The sequence continues at coordinate 219,126,224 of OY744481.1, read as the reverse complement.
GGATCAGAAGAATTTGTTTTATCTTTTTTTCTTCACTTTTAACCATGGAAAGGAAACATTTATTGATATAGTAAAAAACCTAACAAGCGGACCGCTTTCAAAATTGGCCAAGAGGTAGCCAATAGGGCCCTTAACTAAACCGCCATATCAAATTTGCAGGCCCGACATAATCCAGATCAGAAGAATTTGTTTTATGTTTTTTTTTATTCATTCTTAACCAAGGGAAGGACACATTTATAGATATAGCAAAAATTCTAACAAGCGAATCGCTTTCAAAATTGGCCAAGAGGTAGCCAATAGGGTTCTTAACTAAACCGCCATATCAAATTTGCAGGCCCAATATAATCCTGATCAGAAGAATTTTTTTTATGTTTTTTTTTATTCATTTTTAACTAAGGGAAGGACACATTTATTGATATAGCAAAAAATCTAACTAGCGAACCGCTTTCAGAATTGGCCAAGAGGTAGCCAATAGGGTCCTTAACTAAACCGCCATATCAAATTTGCAGGCCCAATATAATCCTGATCAGAAGAATTTTTTTTATGTTTTTTTTTATTCATTTTTAACTAAGGGAAGGACACATTTATTGATATAGCAAAAATTCTAACAAGCGAACCGTGTTCGAAGTTGGCCAATAGGTAGCCAATAGGGTCCTTAACTAAACCGTCATATCAAATTTGCAGGCCCAATATAATCCTGATCAGAAGAATTTGTTTTATGTTTTTTTTATTCATTTTTAACAAATGGAAGGACACATTTATTGATATAGCAAAAATTCTAACAAGCGAACCGCGTTCAGTATTGGCCAAGTGGTAGCCAATAGGGCCCTTAACTAAACCGACATATCAAATTTCCAGGCCCAACATAATCCTGATCAGAAGTATTTTTTTATTTTTTTTTATTCATTTTTAACTAAGGGAAGGACACATTTATTGATATAGCAAAAATTCTAACAAGCGAACCGTGTTCGAAGTTGGCCAATAGGTAGCCAATAGAGTCCTTAACTAAACCGCCATATCAAATTTGCAGGCCCGACATAATCCGGATCAGAAGAATTTTTTTTATGTTTTTTTTTATTCATTCTTAACCAATGGAAGGACACATTTATAGATATAGCAAAAATTCTAACAAGCGAATCGCTTTCAAAATTGGCCAAGAGGTAGCCAATAGGGTTCTTAACTAAACCGCCATATCAAATTTGCAGGCCCAATATAATCCTGATCAGAAGAATTTTTTTTATGTTTTTTTTTATTCATTTTTAACTAAGGGAAGGACACATTTATTGATATAGCAAAAATTCTAAAAAGCGGATCGTTTCAGAATTGGCCAAGAGGTAGCCAATAGGGTCCTTAACTAAACCACCATATCAAATTTGCAGGCCCGACATAATCCGGATCAGAAGAATTTTTTTTATGTTTTTTTTTATTCATTTTTAACTAATGGAAGGACACATTTATTGATATAGCAAAAATTCTAACAAGCGAACTGCTTTCAGAATTGGCCAAGAGGTAGCCAATAGGGTCCTTAACTAAACCGCCATATCAAATTTGCAGGCCCAATATAATCCTGATCAGAAGAATTTGTTTTATGTTTTTTTTATTCATTTTTAACAAATGGAAGGACACATTTATTGATATAGCAAAAATTCTAACAAGCGAACCGCGTTCAGTATTGGCCAAGTGGTAGCCAATAGGGCCCTTAACTAAACCGACATATTAAATTTCCAGGCCCAACATAATCCTGATCAGAAGTATTTTTTTATTTTTTTTTATTCATTTCTAACTAAGGGAAGGACACATTTATTGATATAGCAAAAATTCTAACAAGCGAACCGTGTTCGAAGTTGGCCAATAGGTAGCCAATAGGGTCCTTAACTAAACCGCCATATCAAATTTGCAGGCCCGACATAATCCGGATCAGAAGAATTTGTTTTATGTTTTTTTTTATTCATTCTTAACCAAGGGAAGGACACATTTATAGATATAGCAAAAATTCTAACAAGCGAATCGCTTCAAAAATTGGCCAAGAGGTAGCCAATAGGGTTCTTAACTAAACCGCCATATCAAATTTGCAGGCCCAATATAATCCTGATCAGAAGAATTTTTTTTATGTTTTTTTTTATTCATTTTTAACTAAGGGAAGGACGCGAGGGAATCTTAAGGTATAAAAACTAAAAAAATTCTAAGTAAATCATCAGTCCATCGATCATAACCAAGAAGTAAACATATACAACTTTTTTTAGTCTTTTTAACAAGCATCATAAGTATACAAGTGCAGTTTCTTTAAAATAAAAATATAAATCAAATAGTCAATCCAATTGTTATCACATTCACAAGTAGAAATTTCTCTCTGCACGTAAAAATAAAAGTAATACGACATTTTGCGACCAGTATTGTGCTACTATTTTGAAATTTGTTTTAAATTTTGTGTTAATATCAACTCATATAAAAAAAATAATAAAAATCTGTGTACAACCAATTTATAAATTTTGCAAACTCTAAAAGAAAATTGTAATAATTGTCCAAGAACTGTAAAGTGAAGTGAATAATATAAATTCAGTCGAAATATATCAAGAATTCTAATCAAAGCTCCGGGTTTATTATTTTCCACAAGAAGCAGAGATCCATTAGTTCCGAATAATAGCTGAACATCTTTAGCGGCAATTTGAATGTAAGTATCACCCTCCCTCATCATACTAATCACAACCATTACGGCTCTATGACATTGTAGCACCGAATCTCCGTTTAGTAACGGAGAGGGAAACCAACACGTGTAAAGCATATGTTTTCCCAGTGACTACCTTGTCCCTTAGAGTATCCGACTAGTTATACTAACACTGTGCTATAACGCACTACTTTCATATAGCTTGACTGTTTAGGCCCGACGATACAGAGATAACCCCCACCAGAGGTAAGTTATCGACGACTCATTATTTAGTTCATTACTCTAGAATACGAAAATACAGAATTGGCCCAGCGGTAAGCCAACTACAACCTATAACTGATATTAACATCAACGACGAAATCTATCGATACCAGGAGCCGTTGTATCGTTACTAATCTAACATTATAGCCCATTTAGATCTTACATCATTAGCTACACAGATAGAAATCACGTCTTTCTCAACATTAATGGCGCTGTAGGTAAAGTTTCCGTAGGGACATCCGCGTTAGTTAATTAAGAAAAATTTTTGCTCTAACATTATTTTAAAGCACACACTAAAACATTTAACAAATGCGTCTATTCGCACCGAGCAAACATAATAATAAGGCTGTTAAACTCATGATGAAGGTATCACAGTGAGCTTAGCATAGGGTTGCAATAAATCCCAACTTTCCAGAATACAAGAAAGTTGAAACACACAATATCAACTTTATCGTGAACAAACGAGTACTATCCAAAATATATGAACAACAAAGATAAATCAGAATTTGAGCAAAAATCGCAGAAGACACCACGTTCACCGATACAAACCAGACCAAATCCAAGATTACCATCATTAATTAGGGACGACCGCACCCGTTTCCAACGGAGTAACAGTAACAGCGACTCAGAACCACAACCAGATAACAGCGAAGCAGAAAAGGAACCAATAAAAGACACTAAACTCAAACCCAAAAGAAAAGAAACTGAAACAGAAGCCACGCAAAATTCTAACGAAGCAACACAGACAACAAAAAAACCCACAAAATTGAAAGTAGAAGGACAACAACAACCTGACAAAGAAGATAACAAACAACCCCGAAAAGTAGAAGCAGCAGTTACACCACCACAATTAGAGAAGAAAACAGAGAACGAACGAGCACAACCAGCAGAGAAACCTGCACCACAAATTGAAAACACAGTAGAAGCAGCAACATCAAACAAAGTAAAAACTCGACAAATCGGCGAAGCAGCAAAAGAAACAGACAAAAAAAACAAACAAATTCAAGAACTATCAAATCAAAAAGTACCACCTGAAGAAATTGACAACACGGAAGTTTTACAACCCGAAAAACTATATCAACCAATAACTAAAACACAGAAAGAAAACAAAGACAAGAAAGAAAACAAGCGAAATCCAGTGTTACAAAACCAGAAAATACAACCACAAGTAGCCAAAGAAGCAGAAGAAACGCAACCCCAAAAACCACAAGAACTAGTAACAATACCCCAACGAGTCATCATACAAAACAGAAACGAAACAGTAAAAATGGTAACCACACGAGAAATACAACAAGACATAACAAGCATAGTTCCAGAATTTAGCGGCGAAGGAAGTGGTGACGTGACAGTCAACCTTAAACGATTCTTAGGGTTAGCAGACAGCGCGTACGGCACACTGACAACAGAAGAAGAGAAGAAAATATTTGGACCACTAATTAAATTCAGACTGACGGGTAATGCATACACAAGAATAGCATCCAGAGATATAAATGACTACGTATACAAAAGTGTGGACTTTGAGCGAACTTGAAAGGAAGTTCACAGAGGTAAGACAAGCGTATGGAGAGTCTGTAAGAAATTTCGGTCAACGCGTGATCGAAGCACTGGAAAACTACAAAAATGGATACAGAACAAAATACAAGTTAGAATCAGTAGACCAGGCATACTCACAGCACTTAGAAATCACAGCAGTACAATCATTCAAAAGGGGACTAAACAACACAATACTAAAAGAAAGAATAGCAACGATAAAAGCAGAAGATGTAGACAGTATAGTAGAACAGACTGAGGATATCGAGAGGATGCTGGAAATAACACATGGAGAATTCACACCACAAAATATAAACGAAAGACTACAAATGAACTACCAAAACATACCGAACAGAAATATATGGCAAAATAACCCAGTAATATGCAACTATTGTCAAAAACCGAACCACACATACGACGTGTGCAGGTCAAGAATCTGGTCACAAAACAGATCACCATTCCAAATGAACAGACGACAACCAGCGAACCAATATAACACAGGGTACAGCATGAACCCGACACAATTAAGCAACTTACACACGAACACAAATAGGATCGGAATAAATAACACACTGAACAATTCACCACAAACACAAATGTTCAGGCAACCAAATTTCCAAGGGTATAGAGATAGCTACCAAGCGCAACAAAACAATCACGAAACAGACTACCAAGCCAAACCCACATACAACAACTACAGAAGACCACCAGACCGGGAATACACCATAAATAGCCAAACAAAATACTGCTCATTCTGCAAAACCACAGTCGGACACACATTCGAGGAATGCAGGAGTAAACTACAAGGAAACCAAAGCTTCAACCAAAATACACAAGATAAACCACAGACGGGGAATGGAAGTATCGAAGAAAAATTCGCGAACATGAGAATCAACTTGATCTCAGCGCAGCCACAACTACACGATGAGGAACAATACACACAAGAAACACAATCGGGAAACGAGCATGGACTCGCCGATATGGAATAGTAGGCCAAACCCGAGCGGGTCCAATAAAGCATCAAAATACAACAATAACAGAACCTACAATTACGCACACACGGAACATAGCCATGATCTCAACGAATGAAAATTATTCAGAAACCACGAGCAGCCAGATTCAAACGAACCATACAACGAATCAAAAACAATATTTCGTCGAACCAACGTACGCAATCAATTTAGTCAGTAAGCAACCAGAAGCCGTCGCCATCCAGACGCACAAAGATATAGTTAATAAGCAACCAGAAGCCGTCGCCACCCAGACGCACAATAATTTAACTCCAAAACAAACAAAAGCCGTCTCCAGCCAGACGCACGATAATTTAGTTCTTAAGCAAGCAAACGACGTCGCCAGCACGACACAAACAGAAAACCTAGATAATAAGCAGATACAAACAACCACAAGTTCGACAAACATCATGACACAAGATCATAAGCACAATCCAGCAGAGTCTATGGCTATTCCGAAAAGCATTCAAACAACAACATCCAACTTAAATTTAGCAAAACAAGGCGTAGAAGAACGAAAAACAAGCAACAACACACGTGAAATTCTAGCAAACGCAAACACACAAGCCGTTGCCAGCCCAACGCAAATCAAAAATATACAAGCCGTTGCCAGCCCAACGCAAACCAAAAATACACTAGCCGTTGCCAGCCCAACGCAAATCAAAAATACACAAGCCGTTGCCAGTCCAACGCAAACCAAAAATACACAAGCCGTTGCCAGCCCAACGCAAATCAAAAATATACAAGCCGTTGCCAGCCCAACGAAAATCAAAAATATACAAGCCGTTGCCAGCCCAACGCAAACCAAAAATACACAAGCCGTTGCCAGTCCAACGCAAACCAAAAATACACAAGCCGTTGCCAGTCCAACGCAAACCAAAAATACACTAGCCGTTGCCAGCCCAACGCAAATCAAAAATATACAAAACGTTGCCAGCCCAACAATACCACTGACGGGAGTAGGGTAAGGTAAATTTTTTTTTATATATACACAGAAGTTTTTGTGTATATAACAAAACTTGTTTCCTCATGTTGAAATCAAACCACTAACAAACATGGGAAAACAAGTCCAATTCGAACAAAAAGACAACCAAATTTAACTAACAAATAAAGCAGTAGCATTAAGATTCAAAAAACTTTTTTATATGTAAACCATTAGTTTAAAAACAAGACCATAGAAAGAGTCGATATTGTATTTGCCCTCGGAAAAGGCATAGTAACCATTTTTACCCTCACTCGGAGATAAACCAATTAATATTTACTTATTTAATTATTTAACAGTTATATACTGAATTTTCTGATCCAATCATTTCATTTATTATTAACTCTTTCTATGATCTACTAAAACAAAGAATATTACTAAGACTCGAGTAATCTCGAAAAGAAATAGCAATTAAGAATTTAGAAATAGAAATTAAGTAAAAGATTAATGATACCAATAAAAATTTACATCCTAACTTTACCAAATTATTCAAATTACACTCGTTTTTTTTTGAGAAGTTTTTTATAATTTTTGAGTATACCAGATATACCAAAACTAATATTCAATGATATGTACTGAATCCAATCAATAACTAGAATAGGAATAACACTAACATAATACAAACAAACGAACAAAATGGAGACAACAAAAACACAGGATCAACAAAACAAAACAGATGACAACAAATGGCAAAATACCAAAAATTAAACCATAGGAAAAATAACTCTTCATAGTATTTAAGATAACATAACACATATACAATACAAAGAAAAAGGGAGCAGCCGAGCAAACTAGTCCAGAAGCCAAAAGTAAACGCAACACACAAAAGACGTCACGCACACAGGACAACAAGAAGATGCTACAGAACAAAAAAAAAACAGATGAGATGAATATCCAACAACAGAGCATAAGATAAAGTAAACAAAATAAACTGAATAAAAAACAAAACTATAATACAAAAACAAAATAACAGTAGAAAATTAAGAGCAATAAAATAACAAGACACAAAATACCAAAATAAAACCAATAACATAACAAAAAAAAAAAAAATATATGTAATAATAATAATAATAATAATAAACAACCACCATATAACACAATAATAGCCGAGAATTAATAGAAGATAGATAATAAACCACAAAAGCTCATAAAACGCAACAAACTTCAGAAAGACGCCCAAAACCACACCAGCAAGCATCAAGCAGAACCGACAGTGAAGTGCGACAGCTCAGTTCTAACCTAGTAGTAAAATGAGGAAAAACAGCAGAGAAGTGACAATACATCAGAGCCTAATCTTACAAGATAGGTGAATCTCAAATAAGTTTGAGATGGCTAATTCTGTAATCCAAAAACAACACTCCTCAGACAACCGGAAACAACAAACATCTCAACAAGAGGATACTCTCCATTCATTAAATTAAAATAATAAATAATACTAACAATAGAATTAGAAATTAGTAATAAATGAAGTTAGATTCTTAGACATACAAAAACATATCATTCGATAAGTGAAAATTTCCTTCTGAAATTTTCACTTCCCAAGGGAGGAAGGTATGTTGTATAACCTTGCCCCATTTACAAAATCTAAATATGTAATTCTAAAACAAAATACATAAGACGTACACATTTTTTATATAAATACACAGAACTAACGTATTAGATTACAATACACATTCCATATAGGAATCCCCAACAACAACAAACAAAAAATAGTAAATATGTATAAAGCAAAATTGACTTATTTAAAAAGAAAACTACATACATAAAGATAACGCGAAAACAAAATAATATACACGCGCGCGCTACAATAACATTTTTTTTTTCTCAATTAAAAGATAAGAATAAATATAATATCGTATACATACAATGTTGCGTTCATACAAATTAATTTTTTTTACGTAATACATTTAATTTGGACTTGATCGACATTTAAGCAAATGAATAATTTTTGGTGACATATTTAGTTCAAAAGCAATAGAAAAATTTTAGCAGTAGACGTTTAGGCGAAAAAATATTCACACGCGAAAAATGTAAGCTAAGCATTTTTTTTTATCAAAGTTATAAAAAATAAAATATTGAAACACGAGAGTCACACAAGCTGAATTAAATTACCGATCAAGCAATTTCCAAAGAAAAATTATTTTTTTAACGGATGTATCGTCTCGCTTTTATTTGAAAAAAAAAATTGAAAATAAAAATTTAATATGAGAAGCTAAAAAAAATAAAAGAAAATAAAATTGTTGGTAATTAGCGAGGGAATCTTAATGTATAAAAACTAAAAAAATTCTAAGTAAATCATCAGTCCATCGATCATAACCAAGAAGTAAACATATACAACTTTTTTTAGTCTTTTTAACAAGCATCATAAGTATACAAGTGCAGTTTCTTTAAAATAAAAATATAAATCAAATAGTCAATCCAATTGTTATCACATTCACAAGTAGAAATTTCTCTCTGCACGTAAAAATAAAAGTAATACGACATTTTGCGACCAGTATTGTGCTACTATTTTGAAATTTGTTTTAAATTTTGTGTTAATATCAACTCATATAAAAAAAATAATAAAAATCTGTGTACAACCAATTTATAAATTTTGCAAACTCTAAAAGAAAATTGTAATAATTGTCCAAGAACTGTAAAGTGAAGTGAATAATATAAATTCAGTCGAAATATATCAAGAATTCTAATCAAAGCTCCGGGTTTATTATTTTCCACAAGAAGCAGAGATCCATTAGTTCCGAATAATAGCTGAACATCTTTAGCGGCAATTTGAATGTAAGTATCACCCTCCCTCATCATACTAATCACAACCATTACGGCTCTATGACATTGTAGCACCGAATCTCCGTTTAGTAACGGAGAGGGAAACCAACACGTGTAAAGCATATGTTTTCCCAGTGACTACCTTGTCCCCTAGAGTATCCGACTAGTTATACTAACACTGTGCTATAACGCACTACTTTCATATAGCTTGACTGTTTAGGCCCGACGATACAGAGATAACCCCCACCAGAGGTAAGTTATCGACGACTCATTATTTAGTTCATTACTCTAGAATACGAAAATACAGAATTGGCCCCCACCAGCGGTAAGCCAACTACAACCTATAACTGATATTAACATCAACGACGAAATCTATCGATACCAGGAGCCGTTGTATCGTTACTAATCTAACATTATAGCCCATTTAGATCTTACATCATTAGCTACACAGATAGAAATCACGTCTTTCTCAACAAGGGTCCTTAACTAAACCGCCATATCAAATTTGCAGGCCCAACATAATCCTGATCAGAAGAATTTTTTATATGTTTTTTATTATTCATTTTTAACAAAGGGAAGGACACATTTATTGATATAGCAAAAATTCTAACAAACAAACCGCGTTCAGAATTTGCCAAGTGGTAGCCAATAGGGCCCTTAACTAAACCGACATATCAAATTTGCAGGCCCAATATAATCCTGATCAGAAGAATTTGTTTTATGTTTTTTTTTATTCATTTTTAACTAAGGGAAGGACACATTTATTGATATAGCAAAAATTCTAACAATCGAACTGCTTTCAGAATTGGCCAAGAGGTAGCCAATAGGGTCCTTAACTAAACCGCCATATCAAATTTGCAGGCCCAACATAATCCGGATCAGAAGAATTTGTTTTATGTTTTTTTTTATTCACTTTTAACCATGGAAAGGAAACATTTATTGATATAGCAAAAAACCTAACAAGCGAACCGCTTTCAAAATTGGCCAAGAGGTAGCCAATAGGGTCCTTAACTAAACCGCCATATCAAATTTGCAGGCCCGACATATTCCGGATCAGAAGAATTTGTTTTATGTTTTTTTTTATTCATTCTTAACCAAGGGAAGGACACATTTATAGATATAGCAAAAATTCTAACAAGCGAATCGCTTTCAAAATTGGCCAAGAGGTAGCCAATAGGGTTCTTAACTAAACCGCCATATCAAATTTGCAGGCCCAATATAATCCTGATCAGAAGAATTTTTTTTATGTTTTTTTTTATTCATTTTTAACTAAGGGAAGGACACATTTATTGATATAGCAAAAAATCTAACAAGCGAACCGCTTTCAGAATTGGCCAAGAGGTAGCCAATAGGGTCCTTAACTAAACCGCCATATCAAATTTGCAGGCCCAATATAATCCTGATCAGAAGAATTTTTTGTATGTTTTTTTTTATTCATTTTTAACTAAGGGAAGGACACATTTATTGATATAGCAAAAATTGTAACAAGCGAACCGTGTTCGAAGTTGGCCAATAGGTAGCCAATAGGGTCCTTAACTAAACCGTCATATCAAATTTGCAGGCCCAATATAATCCTGATCAGAAGAATTTGTTTTATGTTTTTTTTATTCATTTTTAACAAATGGAAGGACACATTTATTGATATAGCAAAAATTCTAACAAGCGAACCGCGTTCAGTATTGGCCAAGTGGTAGCCAATAGGGTTCTTAACTAAACCGACATATCAAATTTCCAGGCCCAACATAATCCTGATCAGAAGTATTTTTTTATTTTTTTTTATTCATTTTTAACTAAGGGAAGGACACATTTATTGATATAGCAAAAATTCTAACAAGCGAACCGTGTTCGAAGTTGGCCAATAGGTAGCCAATAGGGTCCTTAACTAAACCGCCATATCAAATTTGCAGGCCCGACATAATCCGGATCAGAAGAATTTGTTTTATGTTTTTTTTTATTCATTCTTAACCAAGGGAAGGACACATTTATAGATATAGCAAAAATTCTAACAAGCGAATCGCTTTCAAAATTGGCCAAGAGGTAGCCAATAGGGTTCTTAACTAAACCGCCATATCAAATTTGCAGGCCCAATATAATCCTGATCAGAAGAATTTTTTTTATGTTTTTTTTATTCATTTTTAACTAAGGGAAGGACACATTTATTGATATAGCAAAAAATCTAACAAGCGAACCGCTTTCAGAATTGGCCAAGAGGTAGCCAATAGGGTCCTTAACTAAACCGCCATATCAAATTTGCAGGCCCAACATAATCCGGACCAGAAGAATTTGTTTTATGTTTTTTTTTATTCACTTTTAACCATGGAAAGGAAACATTTATTGATATAGCAAAAAACCTAACAAGCGGACCGCTTTCAAAATTGGCCAAGAGGTAGCCAATAGGGTCCTTAACTAAACCTCTATATCAAATTTGCAGGCCCGACATAATCCGGATCAGAAGAATTTGTTTTATGTTTTTTTTTATTCATTCTTAACCAAGGGAAGGACACATTTATAGATATAGCAAAAATTCTAACAAGCGAATCGCTTTCAAAATTGGCCAAGAGGTAGCCAATAGGGTTCTTAACTAAACCGCCATATCAAATTTGCAGGCCCAATATAATCCTGATCAGAAGAATTTTTTTTATGTTTTTTTTTATTCATTTTTAACTAAGGGAAGGACACATTTATTGATATAGCAAAAATTCTAACAAGCGAACTGCTTTCAGAATTGGCCAAGAGGTAGCCAATAGGGTCCTTAACTAAACCGCCATATCAAATTTGCAGGCCCAACATAATCCGGATCAGAAGAATTTGTTTTACGTTTTTTTTTATTCACTTTTAACCATGGAAAGGAAACATTTATTGATATAGCAAAAAACCTAACAAGCGGACCGCTTTCAAAATTGGCCAAGAGGTAGCCAATAGGGTCCTTAACTAAACCTCCATATCAAATTTGCAGGCCCGACATAATCCGGATCAGAAGAATTTGTTTTATGTTTTTTTTTATTCATTCTTAACCAAGGGAAGGACACATTTATAGATATAGCAAAAATTCTAACAAGCGAATCGCTTTCAAAATTGGCCAAGAGGTAGCCAATAGGGTTCTTAACTAAACCGCCATATCAAATTTGCAGGCCCAATATAATCCTGATCAGAAGAATTTTTTATATGTTTTTTTTATTCATTTTTAACTAAGGGAAGGACACATTTATTGATATAGCAAAAAATCTAACAAGCGAACCGCTTTCAGAATTGGCCAAGAGGTAGCCAATAGGGTCCTTAACTAAACCGCCATATCAAATTTGCAGGCCCAACATAATCCTGATCGGAAGAATTTTTTTTATGTTTTTTTTTATTCATTTTTAACTAAAGGAAGGACACATTTATTGATATAGCAAAAATTGTAACAAGCGGACCGCTTTGAAAATTGGCCAAGAGGTAGCCAATAGGGTCCTTAACTAAACCGCCATATCAAATTTGCAGGCCCGACATAATCCGGATCAGAAGAATTTGTTTTATGTTTTTTTTTATTCATTTTTAACTAAGGGAAGGACACATTTATTGATATAGCAAAAATTCTAACAAGCGAATCTCTTTCTAAATTGGCCAAGAGGTAGCCAATAGGGTCCTTAACTAAACCGCCATATCAAATTTGCAGGCCCGACATAATCCGGATCAGAAGAATTTTTTTTATGTTTTTTTTTATTCATTTTTAACTAAGGGAAGGACACATTTATTGATATAGCAAAAATTCTAACAAGCGAACTGCTTTCAGAATTGGCCAAGAGGTAGCCAATAGGGTCCTTAACTAAACCGCCATATCAAATTTGCAGGCCCAATATAATCCTGATCAGAAGAATTTGTTTTATGTTTTTTTTATTCATTTTTAACAAATGGAAGGACACATTTATTGATATAGCAAAAATTCTAACAAGCGAACCGCGTTCAGTATTGGCCAAGTGGTAGCCAATAGGGCCCTTAACTAAACCGCCATATCAAATTTGCAGGCCCGACATAATCCGGATCAGAAGAATTTGTTTTATGTTTTTTTTTATTCATTCTTAACCAAGGGAAGGACACATTTATAGATATAGCAAAAATTCTAACAAGCGAATCGCTTCAAAAATTGGCCAAGAGGTAGCCAATAGGGTTCTTAACTAAACCGCCATATCAAATTTGCAGGCCCAATATAATCCTGATCAGAAGAATTTTTTTTATGTTTTTTTTTATTCATTTTTAACTAAGGGAAGGACACATTTATTGATATAGCAAAAAATCTAAAAAGCGAACCGCTTTCAGAATTGGCCAAGAGGTAGCCAATAGGGTCCTTAACTAAACCGCCATATCAAATTTGCAGGCCCAACATAATCCTGATCAGAAGAATTTTTTATATGTTTTTTTTTATTCATTTTTAACTAAGGGAAGGACACATTTATTGATATAGCAAAAATTCTAACAAGCGAACCGCGTTCAGTATTGGCCAAGTGGTAGCCAATAGGGCCCTTAACTAAACCGACATATCGAATTTCCAGGCCCAACATAATCCTGATCAGAAGTATTTTTTTATTTTTTTTTATTCATTTTTAACTAAGGGAAGGACACATTTATTGATATAGCAAAAATTCTAACAAGCGAACCGTGTTCGAAGTTGGCCAATAGGTAGCCAATAGGGTCCTTAACTAAACCGCCATATCAAATTTGCAGGCCCGACATAATCCGGATCAGAAGAATTTGTTTTATGTTTTTTTTTATTCATTCTTAACCAAGGGAAGGACACATTTATAGATATAGCAAAAATTCTAACAAGCGAATCGCTTTCAAAATTGGCCAAGAGGTAGCCAATAGGGTTCTTAACTAAACCGCCATATCAAATTTGCAGGCCCAATATAATCCTGATCAGAAGAATTTTTTTTATGTTTTTTTTTATTCATTTTTAACTAAGGGAAGGACACATTTATTGATATAGCAAAAAATCTAACAAGCGAACCGCTTTCAGAATTGGCCAAGAGGTAGCCAATAGGGTCCTTAACTAAACCGCCATATCAAATTTGCCGGCCTAATATAATCCTGATCAGAAGAATTTTTTTTATGTTTTTTTTTATTATTTTTAACTAAGGGAAGGACACATTTATTGATATAGCAAAAATTGTAACAAGCGGACCGCTTTCAAAATTGGCCAAGAGGTAGCCAATAGGGTCCTTAACTAAACCGACATATCAAATTTGCAGGTAGCCAATAGGGTCCTTAACTAAACCGTCATATCAAATTTGAAGGCCCAATATAATCCTGATCAGAAGAATTTGTTTTATGTTTTTTTTATTCATTTTTAACAAATGGAAGGACACATTTATTGATATAGCAAAAATTCTAACAAGCGAACCGCGTTCAGTATTGGCCAAGTGGTAGCCAATAGGGTCCTTAACTAAACCGACATATCAAATTTCCAGGCCCAACATAATCCTGATCAGAAGTATTTTTTTATTTTTTTTTATTCATTTTTAACTAAGGGAAGGACACATTTATTGATATAGCAAAAATTCTAACAAGCAAACAGCTTTCAGAATTGGCCAATAGGTAGCCAATAGGGTCCTTAACTAAACCGCCATATCAAATTTGCAGGCCCAACATAATCCGGATCAGAAGAATTTGTTTTATGTTTTTTTTATTCACTTTTAACCATGGAAAGGAAACATTTATTGATATAGCAAAAATTCTAACAAGCGAACCGCTTTCAAAATTGGCCAAGAGGTAGCCAATAGGGTCCTTAACTAAACCGCCATATCAAATTTGCAGGCCCGACATAATCCTGATCAGAAGAATTTGTTTTATGTTTTTTTTTATTCATTCTTAACTAAGGGAAGGACACATTTATTGATATAGCAAAAATTCTAACAAGCGAACTGCTTTCAGAATTGGCCAAGAGGTAGCCAATAGGGTCTTTAACTAAACCGCCATATCAAATTTGCAGGCCCAACATAATCCGGATCAGAAGAATTTGTTTTATCTTTTTTTTTTCACTTTTAACCATGGAAAGGAAACATTTATTGATATAGTAAAAAACCTAACAAGCGGACCGCTTTCAAAATTGGCCAAGAGGTAGCCAATAGGGCCCTTAACTAAACCGCCATATCAAATTTGCAGGCCCGACATAATCCGGATCAGAAGAATTTGTTTTATGTTTTTTTTTATTCATTCTTAACCAAGGGAAGGACACATTTATAGATATAGCAAAAATTCTAACAAGCGAATCGCTTTCAAAATTGGCCAAGAGGTAGCCAATAGGGTTCTTAACTAAACCGCCATATCAAATTTGCAGGCCCAATATAATCCTGATCAGAAGAATTTTTTTTATGTTTTTTTTTATTCATTTTTAACTAAGGGAAGGACACATTTATTGATATAGCAAAAAATCTAACAAGCGAACCGCTTTCAGAATTGGCCAAGAGGTAGCCAATAGGGTCCTTAACTAAACCGCCATATCAAATTTGCAGGCCCTATATAATCCTGATCAGAAGAATTTTTTTTATGTTTTTTTTTATTCATTTTTAACTAAGGGAAGGACACATTTATTGATATAGCAAAAATTCTAACAAGCGAACTGTGTTCGAAGTTGGCCAATAGGTAGCCAATAGGGTCCTTAACTAAACCGCCATATCAAATTTGCAGGCCCGACATAATCCGGATCAGAAGAATTTTTTTTATGTTTTTTTTTATTCATTTCTAACTAAAGGAAGGACACATTTATTGATATAGCAAAAATTCTAACAATCGAACTGCTTTCAGAATTGGCCAAGAGGTAGCCAATAGGGTCCTTAACTAAACCGCCATATCAAATTTGCAGGCCCAATATAATCCTGATCAGAAGAATTTGTTTTATGTTTTTTTTATTCATTTTTAACAAATGGAAGGACACATTTATTGATATAGCAAAAATTCTAACAAGCGAACCGCGTTCAGTATTGGCCAAGTGGTAGCCAATAGGGCCCTTAACTAAACCGACATATCAAATTTCCAGGCCCGACATAATCCTGATCAGAAGTATTTTTTTATTTTTTTTTATTCATTTCTAACTAAGGGAAGGACACATTTATTGATATAGCAAAAATTCTAACAAGCGAACCGTGTTCAGAATTTGCCAATAGGTAGCCAATAGGGTCCTTAACTAAACCGCCATATCAAATTTGCAGGCCCGACATAATCCGGATCAGAAGAATTTGTTTTATGTTTTTTTTTATTCATTCTTAACCAAGGGAAGGACACATTTATAGATATAGCAAAAATTCTAACAAGCGAATCGCTTTCAAAATTGGCCAAGAGGTAGCAAATAGGGTTCTTAACTAAACCGCCATATCAAATTTGCAGGCCCAATATAATCCTGATCAGAAGAATTTTTTTTATGTTTTTTTTTATTCATTTTTAACTAAGGGAAGGACACATTTATTGATATAGCAAAAATTGTAACAAGCGGACCGTTTTCAAAATTGGCCAAGAGGTAGCCAATAGGGTCCTTAACTAAACCGACATATCAAATTTGCAGGTAGCCAATAGGGTCCTTAACTAAACCGTCATATCAAATTTGCAGGCCCAATATAATCCTGATCAGAAGAATTTGTTTTATGTTTTTTTTATTCATTTTTAACAAATGGAAGGACACATTTATTGATATAGCAAAAATTCTAACAAGCGAACCGCGTTCAGTATTGGCCAAGTGGTAGCCAATAGGGCCCTTAACTAAACCGACATATCAAATTTCCAGGCCCAACATAATCCTGATCAGAAGTATTTTTTTATTTTTTTTTATTCATTTTTAACAAAGGGAAGGACACATTTATTGATATAGCAAAAATTCTAACAAGTGAACCGCGTTCAGAATTTGCCAAGTGGTAGCCAATAGGGCCCTTAACTAAACCGACGTATCAAATTTGCAGGCCCAACATAATCATGATCAGAAGAATTTGTTTTATGTTTTTTTTATTCATTTTTAACTAAGGGAAGGACACATTTATTGATATAGCAAAAATTCTAACAAGCGAACTGCTTTCAGAATTGGCCAAGAGGTAGCCAATAGGGTCCTTAACTAAACCGCCATATCAAATTTGCAGGCCCAACATAATCCGGATCAGAAGAATTTGTTTTATGTTTTTTTTTATTCACTTTTAACCATGGAAAGGAAACATTTATTGATATAGCAAAAAACCTAACAAGCGGACCGCTTTCAAAATTGGCCAAGAGGTAGCCAATAGGGTCCTTAACTAAACCGCCATATCAAATTTGCAGGCCCGACATAATCCGGATCAGAAGAATTTGTTTTATGTTTTTTTTATTCATTCTTAACCAAGGGAAGGACACATTTATAGATATAGCAAAAATTCTAACAAGCGAATCGCTTTCAAAATTGGCCAAGAGGTAGCCAATAGGGTTCTTAACTAAACCGCCATATCAAATTTGCAGGCCCAATATAATCCTGATCAGAAGAATTTTTTTTATGTTTTTTTTTATTCATTTTTAACTAAGGGAAGGACACATTTATTGATATAGCAAAAAATCTAACAAGCGAACCGCTTTCAGAATTGGCCAAGAGGTAGCCAATAGAGTCCTTAACTAAACCGCCATATCAAATTTGCAGGCCCAACATAATCCTGATCGGAAGAATTTTTTTTATGTTTTTTTTTATTCATTTTTAACTAAAGGAAGGACACATTTATTGATATAGCAAAAATTGTAACAAGCGGACCGCTTTGAAAATTGGCCAAGAGGTAGCCAATAGGGTCCTTAACTAAACCGCCATATCAAATTTGCAGGCCCGACATAATCCGGATCAGAAGAATTTTTTTTATGTTTTTTTTTATTCATTTTTAACTAAGGGAAGGACACATTTATTGATATAGCAAAAATTGTAACAAGCGGACCGCTTTCAAAATTGGCCAAGAGGTAGCCAATAGGGTCCTTAACTAAACCGCCATATCAAATTTGCAGGCCCGACATAATCCGGATCAGAAGAATTTGTTTTATGTTTTTTTTTATTCATTTTTAACCAAGGGAAGGACACATTTATTGATATAGCAAAAATTCTAAAAAGCGAATCGCTTTCAAAATTGGCCAAGAGGTAGCCAATAGGGTCCTTAACTAAACCACCATATCAAATTTGCAGGCCCGACATAATCCGGATCAGAAGAATTTGTTTTATGTTTTTTGTATTCATTTTTAACAAAGGGAAGGACACATTTATTGATATAGCAAAAATTCTAACAAGCGAATCTCTTTCTAAATTGGCCAAGAGGTAGCCAATAGGGTCCTTAACTAAACCGCCATATCAAATTTGCAGGCCCGACATAATCCGGATCAGAAGAATTTTTTTTATGTTTTTTTTTATTCATTTTTAACTAAGGGAAGGACACATTTATTGATATAGCAAAAATTGTAACAAGCGGACCGCTTTCAAAATTGGCCAAGAGGTAGCCAATAGGGTCCTTAACTAAACCGCCATATCAAATTTGCAGGCCCGACATAATCCGGATCAGAAGAATTTGTTTTATGTTTTTTTTTATTCATTTTTAACCAAGGGAAGGACACATTTATTGATATAGCAAAAATTCTAAAAAGCGAATCGCTTTCAAAATTGGCCAAGAGGTAGCCAATAGGGTCCTTAACTAAGCCACCATATCAAATTTGCAGGCCCGACATAATCCGGATCAGAAGAATTTGTTTTATGTTTTTTGTATTCATTTTTAACAAAGGGAAGGACACATTTATTGATATAGCAAAAATTCTAACAAGCGAACTGCTTTCAGAATTGGCCAAGAGGTAGCCAATAGGCTCCTTAACTAAACCGACGTATCAAATTTGCAGGCCCAACATAATCCTGATCAGAAGAATTTTTTTTATGTTTTTTTTTATTCATTTTTAACTAAGGGAAGGACACATTTATTGATATACATAGCAAAAATTCTAACAAGCGGACCGCTTTCAAAATTGGCCAATAGGTAGCCAATAGGGTCCTTAACTAAACCGCCATATCAAATTTGCAGGCCCAATATAATCCTGATCAGAAGAATTTGTTTTATGTTTTTTTTTATTGATTTTTAACAATGGGAAGGACACATTTATTGATATAGCAAAAATTCTAACAAGCGTTTCGCGTTCAGAATGGCCAAGAGGTAGCCAATAGGGTCCTTAACTAAACCGCCATATCAAATTTCAAGACCCGACATAATCCGGATCAGAAGAATTTGTTTTATGTTTTTTTTTATTCATTTTTAACCAAGGGAAGGACACATTTATAGATATAGCAAAAATTCTAAAAAACGAATCGCTTTCAAAATTGGCCAAGAGGTAGCCAATAGGATCCTTAACTAAACCGCCATATCAAATTTGCAGGCCCAACATAATGCGGATAAAAAGAATTTTTTTTATTTTTTATTTTTTATTCATTTTTAACAAAGGGAAGGACTCATTTATTGATATAGAAAAAATTCTAACAAGCGAACTGCTTTCAGAAATTGCCAAGAGGTAGCCAATAGGGTCCTTAACTAAACCGCCATATCAAATTTGCAGGCCCAACATAATCCTGATCAGAAGAATTTGTTTTATGTTTTTTTTATTCATTTTTAACTAAGGGAAGGACACATTTATTGATATAGCAAAAATTGTAACAAGCGAACCGCGTTCAGAATTAACCAAGGGGTTGTCAATAGGGTTCTTAACTAAACTGCCATATCAAATTTGCAGGCCCAACATAATCCTGATCAGAAGAATTTGTTTTATGTTTTTTTTATTCATTTTTAACAAAGAGAAGGACACATTTGTTGATATAGCAAAAATTCTAACAAGCGAACTGCGTTCAGAATTGGCCAAGTGGTAGCCAATAGGGCCCTTAACTAAACCGACATATCAAATTTCCAGGCCCAATATAATCCTGATCAGAAGAATTTGTTATATGTTTTTTTTTATTCATTTTTAACTATGGGAAGGACACATTTATTGATATAGCAAAAAACCTAACAAGCGAACCGCGTTCGAAACTGGCTAATAGGTAGCCAATAGGGTCCTTAACTAAACCGCCATATCAAATTTGCAGGCCCGACATAATCCGGATCAGAAGAATTTTTTATATGTTTTTTTTATTCATTTTTAACTAAGGGAAGGACACATATACTGATATAGCAAAAATTCTAACAAGCGATCTGCTTTCAGAATTGGCCAAGAGGTAGCCAATAGGGTCCTTAACTAAACCGCCATATCAAATTTGCAGGCCCAACCTAATCCTGATCAGAAGAATTTTGTTTTATGTTTTTTTTATTCATTTTTAACAAAGGGAAGGACACATTTATTGATATAGCAAAAATTGTAACAAGCCAACCGCGTTCAGAATTGGCCAAGGGGTTAACAATAGAATTCTTAACTAAACTGTTATATCAAATTTGCAGGCCCAATATAATCCTGATCAGAAGAATTTGTTTTATGTTTTATCTATTCATTTTTAACAAAGGGAAGGACACATTTATTGATATAGCAAAAATTCTAACAAGCGAATCGCGTTTAGTATTGGCCAAGTGGTAGCCAATAGGGCCCTTAACTAAACCGACATATCAAATTTCCAGGCCCAACATAATCCTGATCAGAAGTATTTTTTTATTTTTTTTATTCATTTTTAACCAAGGGAAGGACACATTTATTGATATAGCAAAAATTCTAACAAGCGAACCGTGTTCGAAGTTTGCCAAGTGGTAGCCAATAGGGTCCTTAACTAAACCGCCATATCAAATTTGCAGGCCCAACATAATCCTGATCAGAAGAATTTTTTATATGTTTTTTTTTATTCATTTTTAACTAAGGGAAGGACACATTTATTGATATAGCAAAAATTCTAACAAGCGAACCGCGTTCAGAATTTGCCAAGTGGTAGCCAATAGGGCCCTTCACTAAACCGACATATCAAATTTGCAGGCCCAATATAATCCTGATCAGAAGAATTTTTTTTATGTTTTTTTTTTATTCATTTTTAACTAAGGGAAGGACACATTTATTGATATAGCAAAAATTCTAACAAGCGAACTGCTTTCAGAATTGGCCAAGAGGTAGCCAATAGGGTCCTTAACTAAACCGCCATATCAAATTTGCAGGCCCAACATAATCCGGATCAGAAGAATTTGTTTTATGTTTTTTTTATTCACTTTTAACCATGGAAAGGAAACATTTATTGATATAGTAAAAAACCTAACAAGCGGACCGCTTTCAAAATTTGCCAAGAGGTAGCCAATAGGGCCCTTAACTAAACCGCCATATCAAATTTGCAGGCCCGACATAATCCGGATCAGAAGAATTTGTTTTATGTTTCTTTTTATTCATTCTTAACCAAGGGAAGGACACATTTATAGATATAGCAAAAATTCTAACAAGCGAATCGCTTTCAAAATTGGCCAAGAGGTAGCCAATAGGGTTCTTAACTAAACCGCCATATCAAATTTGCAGGCCCAATATAATCCTGATCAGAAGAATTTTTTTTATGTTTTTTGTTATTCATTTTTAACTAAGGGAAGGACACATTTATTTATATAGCAAAAAATCTAACAAGCGAACCGCTTTCAGAATTGGCCAAGAGGTAGCCAATAGGGTCCTTAACTAAACCGCCATATCAAATTTGCAGGCCCAACATAATCCTGATCAGAAAATTTTTTTTTATGTTTTTTTTTATTCATTTTTACTAAGGGAAGGACACATTTATTGATATAGCAAAAATTCTAACAAGCGAATCGCTTTCAGAAATGGCCAAGAGGTAGCCAGTAGGGTCCTTAACTAAACCGCCATATCAAATTTGCAGGCCCAACATAATCCTGATCAGAAGAATTTTTTTTATGTTTTTTTTATTCATTTTAAACTAAGGGAAGGACACATTTATTGATATAGCAAAAATTCTAACAAGCGGACCGCTTTCAAAATTGGCCAAGAGGTAGCCAATAGGGTCCTTAACTAAACCGCCATATCAAATTTGCAGGCCCAACATAATCCTGATCAGAAGAATTTGTTTTATGTTTTTTTTTATTGATTTTTTACAATGGGAAGAACACATTTATTGATATAGCAAAAATTCTAACAAGCGTTTCGCGTTCAGAATGACCAAGAAGTACCCAATAGGGTCCTTAACTAAACCGCCATATCAAATTTCCAGACCCGACATAATCCGGATCAGAAGAATTTGTTTTATGTTTTTTTTTATTCATTTTTAACCAAGGGAAGGACACATTTATTGATATAGCAAAAATTCTAACAAGCGAATCGCTTTCAAAATTGGCCAATAGGTAGCCAATAGGGTCCTTAACTAAACCGCCATATCAAATTTGCAGGCCAAATATAATCCTGATCAGAAGAATTTGTTTTATGTTTTTTTTTATTCATTTTTAACTAAGGGAAGGACACATTTATTGACATAGCAAAAAATCTAACAAGCAAACCGCGTTCAGAATTGGCCAAGAGGTAGCCAATAGGGTCCTTAACTAGACCGCCATATCAAATTTGCAGGTCCAACATAATCCTGATCAGAAGAATTTGTTTTATGTTTTTTTTTATTCATTTTTAACAATGGGAAGGACACATTTATTGATATAGCAAAAATTCTAACAAGCGTTTCGCGTTCAGAATGGCCAAGAGGTAGCCAATAGGGTCCTTAACTAAACCGCCATATCAAATTTGCAGGCCCGACATAATCCGGATCAGAAGAATTTGTTTTATGTTTTTTTTTATTCATTTTTAACCAAGGGAAGGACACATTTATAGATATAGCAAAAATTCTAACAAGCGAATCGCTTTCAAAATTAGCCAATAGGTAGCCAATAGGGTCCTTAACTAAACCGCCATATCAAATTTGCAGGCCAAATATAATCCTGATCAGAAGAATTTGTTTTATGTTTTTTTTTATTCATTTTTAACAATGAGAAGGACACATTTATTGATATAGCAAAAATTCTAACAAGCGGACCGCTTTAAAAATTGGCCAAGAGGTAGCCAATAGGGTCCTTAACTAAACCGCCATATCAAATTTGCAGGCCCAACATAATGCGGATAAGAAGAATTTTTTTTATTTTTTTTTTTATTCATTTTTAACAAAGGGAAGGACACATTTATTGATATAGCAAAAATTATAACAAGCGAACCGCTTTCAGAATTGGCCAAGAGGTAGCCAATAGGGTCCTTAACTAAACCGACATATCAAATTTGCAGGCCCAACATAATCCTGATCAGAAGAATTTTTTTTATGTTTTTTTTTATTCATTTTTAACTATGGGAAGGACACATTTATTGATATAGCAAAAATTCTAACAAGCGGACCGCTTTCAAAATTGGCCAAGAGGTAGTCAATAGGGTCCTTAACTAAACCGACATATCAAATTTGCAGGCCCAACATAATCCTGATCAGATGAATTTTTTGATATTTTTTTTATTCATTTTTAACAAAGGGAAGGACACATTTATTGATATAGCAAAAAATCTAACAAACGAACCGCGTTCAGAATTGGCCAAGAGGTAGCCAATAGGGTCTTTAACTAAACCGACATATCAAATTTGCAGGCCCAATATAATCCTGATCAGAAAAAATTTTTTTATGTTTTTTTTATTCATTTTTAACAAAGGGAAGGACACATTTATTGATATAGCAAAAATTCTAACTTGCGAACCGCTTTCAGAATTGGCCAAGAGGTAGCCAATAGGGTCCTTAACTAAACCGCCATATCAAATTTGCAGGCCCAATATAATCCTGATCAGAAGAATTTTTTTTATGTTTTTTTTTATTCATTTTTAACTAAGGGAAGGACACATTTATTGATATAGCAAAAATTCTAACAAGCGAACCGCGTTCAGAATTGGCCAAGAGGTAGCCAATAGGGTCTTTAACTAAACCGCCATATCAAATTTGCAGGCCCAATATAATCCTGATCAGAAAATTTTTTTTTATGTTTTTTTTATTCATTTTTAACAAAGGGAAGGACACATTTATTGATATAGCAAAAATTCTAACATGCGAACCGCTTTCAGAATTGGCCAAGAGGTAGCCAATAGGGTCCTTAACTAAACCGCCATATCAAATTTGCAGGCCCAATATAATCCTGATCAGAAGGATTTTTTTTATGTTTTTTTTTATTCATTTTTAACTAAGGGAAGGACACATTTATTGATATAGCAAAAATTCTAACCGGCGGACCCCTTTCAAAATTGGTACTACGTAGTACAGTGTGCCTCTGAAATAGTACGCATTTATTAAATGTGTTTATATAAATTTATATTAAAATTATTTTTATCATAATTCTGATAACCTAGAGCATCGATTAAGCCAATAAAATAATAATATTTTAACAAAAAATTTGTTTGCACTAAATTACAGTCTCATAGTATACTACGTAGTACAGTGCGCCTCTGAAAGAGTACGCATTTATTAAATGTGTTTATATAAATTTATATTAAATTATTTTTATCATAATTCTGATAACCTAGAGCATCGATTAAGCCAATAAAATAATAATATTTTGACAAAAAATTTGTTTGCACTAAATTACGGTCTCATATTATACTACGTAGCACAGTGCGCCTCTGAAAGAGTACGCATTTATTAAATGTGTTTATTTGAATTTAAATCAAATTATTTTTATCATAATTCTGATAACCTAGAGCATCGATTAAGCCAATAAAATAATAATATTTTAACAAAAAATTTGTTTGCACTAAATTACAGTCTCATAGTATACTACGTAGTACAGTGCGCCTCTGAAAGAGTACGCATTTATTAAATGTGTTTATATAAATTTATATTAAATTATTTTTATCATAATTCTGATAACCTAGAGCATCGATTAAGCCAATAAAATAATAATATTTTGACAAAAAATTTGTTTGCACTAAATTACGGTCTCATAGTATACTACGTAGTACAGTGCGCCTCTGAAAGAGTACGCATTTATTAAATGTGTTTATATAAATTTATATTAAATTATTTTTATCATAATTCTGATAACCTAGAGCATCGATTAAGCCAATAAAATAATAATATATTATAAAAAAATTTGTTTGCACTAAATTACAGTCTCATAGTATACTACGTAGCACAGTGCGTCTCTGAAAGAGTACGCATTTATTAAATGTGCTTATATAAATTTATATTAAAATTATTTTTATCATAATTCTGATAACCTAGAGCATCGATTAAGCCAATAAAATAATAATATTTTAACAAAAAATGTGTTTGCACTAAATTACGGTCTCATAGTATACTACGTAGTACAGTGCGCCTCTGAAAGAGTACGCATTTATTAAATGTGTTTATATAAATTTATATTAAATTATTTTTATCATAATTCTGATAACCTAGAGCATCGATTAAGCCAATAAAATAATAATATATTAACAAAAAATTTGTTTGCACTAAATTACGGTCTCATAGTA
Source organism: Tipula helvola (assembly GCA_963556165.1). Taxonomy (NCBI): domain Eukaryota; kingdom Metazoa; phylum Arthropoda; class Insecta; order Diptera; family Tipulidae; genus Tipula; species Tipula helvola. Next base: position 219,100,585 of record OY744481.1, on the reverse strand, counting down.
TACTACGTAGCACAGTGCGCCTCTGAAAGAGTACGCATTTATTAAATGTGTTTATATAAATTTATATTAAATTATTTTTATCATAATTCTGATAACCTAGAGCATCGATTAAGCCAATAAAATAATAATATATTGACAAAAAATTTGTTTGCACTAAATTACGGTCTCATAGTATACTACGTAGCACAGTGCGCCTCTGAAAGAGTACGCATTTATTAAATGTGTTTATATAAATTTATATTAAAATTATTTTTATCATAATTCTGATAACCTAGAGCTTCGATTAAGCCAATAAAATAATAATATTTTAACAAAAAATGTGTTTGCACTAAATTACGGTCTCATAGTAAACTATGTAGTACAGTGCGCCTCTGAAAGAGTACGCATTTATTAAATGTGTTTATTTAAATTTATATTAAATTATTTTTATCATAATTCTGATAACCTAGAGCATCGATTAAGCCAATAAAATAATAATATTTTAACAAAAAATTGGTTTGCACTAAATTACGGTCTCATAGTATACTACGTAGTACAGTGCGCCTCTGAAAGAGTACGCATTTATTAAATGTGTTTATATAAATTTATATTAAATTATTTTTATCATAATTCTGATAACCTAGAGCATCGATTAAGCCAATAAAATAATAATATTTTGACAAAAAATTTGTTTGCACTAAATTACGGTCTCATAGTATACTACGTAGTACAGTGCGCCTCTGAAAGAGTACGCATTTATTAAATGTGTTTATATAAATTTATATTAAATTATTTTTATCATAATTCTGATAACCTAGAGCATCGATTAAGCCAATAAAATAATAATATATTAACAAAAAATTTGTTTGCACTAAATTACGGTCTCATAGTATACTACGTAGCACAGTGCGCCTCTGAAAGAGTACGCATTTATTAAATGTGTTTATTTGAATTTAAATCAAATTATTTTTATCATAATTCTGATAACCTAGAGCATCGATTAAGCCAATAAAATAATAATATTTTAACAAAAAATTAGTCTGCACTAAATTACGGTCTCATAGTATACTACGTAGTACAGTGCGCCTCTGAAAGAGTACGCATTTTTAAAAAATTTGTTTGCACTAAATTACGGTCTCATAGTATACTACGTAGCACAGTGCGCCTCTGAAAGAGTACGCATTTATTAAATGTGTTTATATAAATTTATATTAAATTATTTTTATCATAATTCTGATAACCTAGAGCATCGATTAAGCCAATAAAATAATAATATATTGACAAAAAATTTGTTTGCACTAAATTACGGTCTCATAGTATACTACGTAGCACAGTGCGCCTCTGAAAGAGTACGCATTTATTAAATGTGTTTATATAAATTTATATTAAAATTATTTTTATCATAATTCTGATAACCTAGAGCTTCGATTAAGCCAATAAAATAATAATATTTTAACAAAAAATGTGTTTGCACTAAAGTACGGTCTCATAGTAAACTATGTAGTACAGTGCGCCTCTGAAAGAGTACGCATTTATTAAATGTGTTTATTTAAATTTATATTAAATTATTTTTATCATAATTCTGATAACCTAGAGCATCGATTAAGCCAATAAAATAATAATATTTTAACAAAAAATTTGTTTGCACTAAATTACAGTCTCGTAGTATACTACGTAGTACAGTGCGCCTCTGAAAGAGTACGCATTTATTAAATGTGTTTATATAAATTTATATTAAATTATTTTTATCATAATTCTGATAACCTAGAGCATCGATTAAGCCAATAAAATAATAATATTTTGACAAAAAATTTGTTTGCACTAAATTACGGTCTCATAGTATACTACGTAGTACAGTGCGCCTCTGAAAGAGTACGCATTTATTAAATGTGTTTATATAAATTTATATTAAATTATTTTTATCATAATTCTGATAACCTAGAGCATCGATTAAGCCAATAAAATAATAATATTTTGACAAAAAATGTGTTTGCACTAAATTACGGTCTCATAGTATACTACGTAGTACAGTGCGCCTCTGAAAGAGTACGCATTTATTAAATGTGTTTATATAAATTTATATTAAATTATTTTTATCATAATTCTGATAACCTAGAGCATCGATTAAGCCAATAAAATAATAATATATTAACAAAAAATTTGTTTGCACTAAATTACGGTCTCATAGTATACTACGTAGCACAGTGCGCCTCTGAAAGAGTACGCATTTATTAAATGTGTTTATTTGAATTTAAATCAAATTATTTTTATCATAATTCTGATAACCTAGAGCATCGATTAAGCCAATAAAATAATAATATTTTAACAAAAAATTTGTTTGCACTAAATTACAGTCTCGTAGTATACTACGTAGTACAGTGCGCCTCTTAAAGAGTACGCATTTATTAAATGTGTTTATATAAATTTATATTAAAATTATTTTTATCATAATTCTGATAATCTAGAGCATCGATTAAGCCAATAAAATAATAATATTTTGACAAAAAATTTGTTTGCACTAAATTACGGTCTCATAGTATACTACGTAGTACAGTGCGCCTCTGAAAGAGTACGCATTTATTAAATGTGTTTATATAAATTTATATTAAATTATTTTTATCATAATTCTGATAACCTAGAGCATCGATTAAGCCAATAAAATAATAATATATTAACAAAAAATTTGTTTGCACTAAATTACGGTCTCGTAGTATACTACGTAGCACAGTGCGCCTGTGAAAGAGTACGCATTTATTAAATGTGTTTATTTGAATTTAAATCAAATTATTTTTATCATAATTCTGATAACCTAGAGCATCGATTAAGCCAATAAAATAATAATATTTTGACAAAAAATTTGTTTGCACTAAATTAGGGTCTGATAGTATACTACGTAGTACAGTGCGCCTCTGAAAGAGTACGCATTTATTAAATGTGTTTATATAAATTTATATTAAATTATTTTTATCATAATTCTGATAACCTAGAGCATCGATTAAGCCAATAAAATAATAATATATTAACAAAAAATTTGTTTGCACTAAATTACGGTCTCATAGTATACTACGTAGCACAGTGCGCCTCTGAAAGAGTACGCATTTATTAAATGTGTTTATTTGAATTTAAATCAAATTATTTTTATCATAATTCTGATAACCTAGAGCATCGATTAAGCCAATAAAATAATAATATTTTAACAAAAAATTTGTTTGCACTAAATTACAGTCTCGTAGTATACTACGTAGTACAGTGCGCCTCTTAAAGAGTACGCATTTATTAAATGTGTTTATATAAATTTATATTAAATTATTTTTATCATAATTCTGATAACCTAGAGCATCGATTAAGCCAATAAAATAATAATATTTTGACAAAAAATTTGTTTGCACTAAATTACGGTCTCATAGTATACTACGTAGTACAGTGCGCCTCTGAAAGAGTACGCATTTATTAAATGTGTTTATATAAATTTATATTAAATTATTTTTATCATAATTCTGATAACCTAGAGCATCGATTAAGCCAATAAAATAATAATATTTTAACAAAAAAATTGTTTTCACTAAATTACGGTCTCATAGTATACTACGTAGTACAGTGCGTCTCTGAAAGAGTACGCATTTATTAAATGTGCTTATATAAATTTATATTAAAATTATTTTTATCATAATTCTGATAACCTAGAGCATCGATTAAGCCAATAAAATAATAATATTTTAACAAAAAATGTGTTTGCACTAAATTACGGTCTCATAGTATACTACGTAGTACAGTGTGCCTCTGAAAGAGTACGCATTTATTAAATGTGTTTATATAAATTTATATTAAAATTATTTTTATCATAATTCTGATAATCTAGAGCATCGATTAAGCCAATAAAATAATAATATTTTGACAAAAAATTTGTTTGCACTAAATTACGGTCTCATAGTATACTACGTAGTACAGTGCGCCTCTGAAAGAGTACGCATTTATTAAATGTGTTTATATAAATTTATATTAAATTATTTTTATCATAATTCTGATAACCTAGAGCATCGATTAAGCCAATAAAATAATAATATATTAACAAAAAATTTGTTTGCACTAAATTACAGTCTCATAGTATACTACGTAGTACAGTGCGCCTCTGAAAGAGTACGCATTTATTAAATGTGTTTATATAAATTTATATTAAATTATTTTTATCATAATTCTGATAACCTAGAGCATCGATTAAGCCAATAAAATAATAATATTTTGACAAAAAATTTGTTTGCACTAAATTAGGGTCTGATAGTATACTACGTAGTACAGTGCGCCTCTGAAAGAGTACGCATTTATTAAATGTGTTTATATAAATTTATTATAAAATAATTTTTATCATAATTCTGATAATCTAGAGCATCGATTAAGCCAATAAAATAATAATATATTATAAAAAAATTTGTTTGCACTAAATTACGGTCTCATAGTATACTACGTAGCACAGTGCGTCTACGCATTTATTAAATGTGCTTATATAAATTTATATTAAAATTATTTTTATCATAATTCTGATAACCTAGAGCATCGATTAAGCCAATAAAATAATAATATTTTAACCAAAAATGTGTTTGCACTAAATTACGGTCTCATAGTATACTACGTAGTACAGTGTGCCTCTGAAAGAGCACGCATTTATTAAATGTGGTTATATAAATTTATGTTAAAATTATTTTTATCGTAATTCTGATAACCTAGAGCATCGATTAAGCCAATAAAATAATAATATTTTAACAAAAATTTGTTTGCACTAAATTACGGTCTCATAGTATACTACGTAGTACAGTACGCCTTTGAAAGAGTACGCAGTTATTAAATGTGTTTATATAAATTTATATTAAAATTATTTTTATCATAATTCTGATAATCTAGAGCATCGATTAAGCCAATAAAATAATAATATTTTAACAAAAAATTTGTTTGCACTAAATTACGGTCTCATAGTATACTACGTAGTACAGTACGCCTCTGAAAGAGTACGCATTTATTAAATGTGTTTATATAAATTTATATTAAAATTATTTTTATTGTAATTCTGATAACCTAGAGCATCGATTAAGCCAATAAAATAATAATATTTTAACAAAAAATTTGTTTGCACTAAATTACGGTCTCATAGTATACTACGTAGTACAGTACGCCTCTGAAAGAGTACGCATTTATTAAATGTGTTTATATAAATTTATATTAAAATTATTTTTATCATAATTCTGATAATCTAGAGCATCGATTAAGCCAATAAAATAATAATATTTTAACAAAAAATTTGTTTGCACTAAATTACGGTCTCATAGTATACTACGCGTAGTACAGTGTGCCTCTGAAAGAGTACGCATTTATTAAATGTGGTTATATAAATTTATTATAAAATTATTTTTATCATAATTCTGATAATCTAGAGCATCGATTAAGCCAATAAAATAATAATATTTTAACAAAAAATTTGTTTGCACTAAATTACGGTCTCATAGTATACTACGTAGTACAGTACGCCACCGAAAGAGCACGCATTTATTAAATGTGTTTATATAAATTTATATTAAAATTATTTTTATCATAATTCTGATAATCTAGAGCATCGATTAAGCCAATAGAATATTAAAATTTTAACAAAAAATTTGTTTGCACAAAATTACGGGCTCGTAGTATACTACGTAGTTCAGTACGCCACCGAAAGAGCACGCATTTATTAAATGTGTTTATATAAATTTATATTAAAATTATTTTTATCATAATTTTGTAAACCTAGAGCATCGATTACGCCAATAAAATAATAAAATTTTAACAAAAAATTTGTTTACACAAAATTACGGTCTCGTAGTATACTACGTAGTACAGTACGCCTCCGAAAGAGCACGCATTTATTAAATGTGTTTATATAAATTTATATTAAAATTATTTTTATCATAATTCTGATAATCTAGAGCATCGATTAAGCCAATAAAATATTAAAATTTTAACAAAAAATTTGTTTGTACAAAATTACGGTCTCGTAGTATACTACGTAGTACAGTACGCCACCGATAGAGCACGCATTTATTAAATGTGTTTATATAAATTTATATTAAAATTATTTTTATCATAATTCTGATAATCTAGAGCATCGATTAAGCCAATAAAATAATAAAATTTTAACTAAAAATTTGTTTGCACAAAATTACGGTCTCGCAGTATACTACGTAGTACAGTACGCCACCGAAAGAGCACGCATTTATTAAATGTGTTTATATAAATTTATATTAAAATTACTTTTATCATAATTCTGATAATCTAGAGCATCGATTAAGCCAATAAAATATTAAAATTTTAACAAACAATTTGTTTGCACAAAATTACGGTCTCGTAGTATACTACGTAGTACAGTACGCCACCGAAAGAGCACGCATTTATTAAATGTGTTTATATAAATTTATATTAAAATTATTTTTATCATAATTCTGATAATCTAGAGCATCGATTAAGCCAATAAAATAATAAAATTTTAACAAAAAATTTGTTTGCACAAAATTACGGTCTCGTAGTATACTACGTAGTACAGTACGCCACCGAAAGAGCACGCATTTATTAAATGTGTTTATATAAATTTATATTAAAATTATTTTTATCATAATTCTGATAATCTAGAGCATCGATTAAGCCAATAAAATATTAAAATTTTAACAAAAAATTTGTTTGCACAAAATTACGGTCTCGTAGTATACTACGTAGTACAGTACGCCACCGAAAGAGCACGCATTTATTAAATGTGTTTATATAAATTTATATTAAAATTATTTTTATCATAATTCTGATAATCTAGAGCATCGATTAAGCCAATAAAATAATAAAATTTTAACAAAAAATTTGTTTGCACAAAATTACGGTCTCGTAGTATACTACGTAGTACAGTACGCCACCGAAAGAGCACGCATTTATTAAATGTGTTTATATAAATTTATATTTTAATTATTTTTATCATAATTCTGATAATCTAGAGCATCGATTAAGCCAAAAAAATAATAAAATTTTAACAAAAAATTTGTTTGCACAAAATTACGGTCTCGTAGTATACTACGTAGTACAGTACGCCTCCGAAAGAGCACGCATTTATTAAATGTGTTTATATAAATTTATATTAAAATTATTTTTATCATAATTCTGATAATCTAGAGCATCGATTAAGCCAATAAAATATTAAAATTTGAACAAAAAATTTGTTTGCACAAAATTACGGTCTCGTAGTATACTACGTAGTACAGTACGCCACCGAAAGAGCACGCATTTATTAAATGTGTTTATATAAATTTATATTAAAATTATTTTTATCATAATTCTGATAATCTAGAGCATCGATTAAGCCAATAAAATATTAAAATTTTAACAAAAAATTTGTTTGCACAAAATTACGGTCTCGTAGTATACTATGATACGTAGTACAGTACGCCACCGAAAGAGCACGCATTTATTAAATGTGTTTATATAAATTTATATTAAAATTATTTTTATCATAATTCTGATAATCTAGAGCATCGATTAAGCCAATAAAATAATAAAATTTTAACAAAAAATTTGTTTGCACAAAATTACGGTCTCGTAGTATACTACGTAGTACAGTACGCCTCCGAAAGAGCACGCATTTATTAAATGTGTTTATATAAATTTATATTAAAATTATTTTTATCATAATTCTGATAATCTAGAGCATCGATTAAGCCAATAAAATATTAAAATTTGAACAAAAAATTTGTTTGCACAAAATTACGGTCTCGTAGTATACTACGTAGTACAGTACGCCTCTGAAAGAGTACGCATTTATTAAATGTGTTTATATAAATTTATATTAAATTATTTTTATCATAATTCTGATAACCTAGAGCATCGATTAAGCCAATAAAATAATAATATTTTGACAAAAAATTTGTTTGCACTAAATTAGGGTCTGATAGTATACTACGTAGTACAGTGCGCCTCTGAAAGAGTACGCATTTATTAAATGTGTTTATATAAATTTATATTAAATTATTTTTATCATAATTCTGATAATCTAGAGCATCGATTAAGCCAATAAAATAATAATATATTATAAAAAAATTTGTTTGCACTAAATTACGGTCTCATAGTATACTACGTAGCACAGTGCGTCTACGCATTTATTAAATGTGCTTATATACATTTATATTAAAATTATTTTTATCATAATTCTGATAACCTAGAGCATCGATTAAGCCAATAAAATAATAATATTTTAACAAAAAATGTGTTTGCACTAAATTACGGTCTCATAGTATACTACGTAGTACAGTGTGCCTCTGAAAGAGCACGCATTTATTAAATGTGGTTATATAAATTTATGTTAAAATTATTTTTATCGTAATTCTGATAACCTAGAGCATCGATTAAGCCAATAAAATAATAATATTTTAACAAAAATTTGTTTGCACTAAATTACGGTCTCATAGTATACTACGTAGTACAGTACGCCTTTGAAAGAGTACGCATTTATTAAATGTGTTTATATAAATTTATATTAAAATTATTTTTATCATAATTCTGATAATCTAGAGCATCGATTAAGCCAATAAAATAATAATATTTTAACAAAAAATTTGTTTGCACTAAATTACGGTCTCATAGTATACTACGTAGTACAGTACGCCTCTGAAAGAGTACGCATTTATTAAATGTGTTTATATAAATTTATATTAAAATTATTTTTATTGTAATTCTGATAACCTAGAGCATCGATTAAGCCAATAAAATAATAATATTTTAACAAAAAATTTGTTTGCACTAAATTACGGTCTCATAGTATACTACGTAGTACAGTACGCCTCTGAAAGAGTACGCATTTATTAAATGTGTTTATATAAATTTATATTAAAATTATTTTTATCATAATTCTGATAATCTAGAGCATCGATTAAGCCAATAAAATAATAATATTTTAACAAAAAATTTGTTTGCACTAAATTACGGTCTCATAGTATACTACGTAGTACAGTGTGCCTCTGAAAGAGTACGCATTTATTAAATGTGGTTATATAAATTTATTATAAAATAATTTTTATCATAATTCTGATAATCTAGAGCATCGATTAAGCCAATAAAATAATAATATTTTAACAAAAAATTTGTTTGCACTAAATTACGGTCTCATAGTATACTACGTAGTACAGTACGCCACCGAAAGAGCACGCATTTATTAAATGTGTTTATATAAATTTATATTAAAATTATTTTTATCATAATTCTGATAATCTAGAGCATCGATTAAGCCAATAGAATATTAAAATTTTAACAAAAAATTTGTTTGCACAAAATTACGGGCTCGTAGTATACTACGTAGTTCAGTACGCCACCGAAAGAGCACGCATTTATTAAATGTGTTTATATAAATTTATATTAAAATTATTTTTATCATAATTTTGTAAACCTAGAGCATCGATTACGCCAATAAAATAATAAAATTTTAACAAAAAATTTGTTTACACAAAATTACGGTCTCGTAGTATACTACGTAGTACAGTACGCCTCCGAAAGAGCACGCATTTATTAAATGTGTTTATATAAATTTATATTAAAATTATTTTTATCATAATTCTGATAATCTAGAGCATCGATTAAGCCAATAAAATATTAAAATTTTAACAAAAAATTTGTTTGTACAAAATTACGGTCTCGTAGTATACTACGTAGTACAGTACGCCACCGATAGAGCACGCATTTATTAAATGTGTTTATATAAATTTATATTAAAATTATTTTTATCATAATTCTGATAATCTAGAGCATCGATTAAGCCAATAAAATAATAAAATTTTAACTAAAAATTTGTTTGCACAAAATTACGGTCTCGCAGTATACTACGTAGTACAGTACGCCACCGAAAGAGCACGCATTTATTAAATGTGTTTATATAAATTTATATTAAAATTACTTTTATCATAATTCTGATAATCTAGAGCATCGATTAAGCCAATAAAATATTAAAATTTTAACAAACAATTTGTTTGCACAAAATTACGGTCTCGTAGTATACTACGTAGTACAGTACGCCACCGAAAGAGCACGCATTTATTAAATGTGTTTATATAAATTTATATTAAAATTATTTTTATCATAATTCTGATAATCTAGAGCATCGATTAAGCCAATAAAATAATAAAATTTTAACAAAAAATTTGTTTGCACAAAATTACGGTCTCGTAGTATACTACGTAGTACAGTACGCCACCGAAAGAGCACGCATTTATTAAATGTGTTTATATAAATTTATATTAAAATTATTTTTATCATAATTCTGATAATCTAGAGCATCGATTAAGCCAATAAAATATTAAAATTTTAACAAAAAATTTGTTTGCACAAAATTACGGTCTCGTAGTATACTACGTAGTACAGTACGCCACCGAAAGAGCACGCATTTATTAAATGTGTTTATATAAATTTATATTAAAATTATTTTTATCATAATTCTGATAATCTAGAGCATCGATTAAGCCAATAAAATAATAAAATTTTAACAAAAAATTTGTTTGCACAAAATTACGGTCTCGTAGTATACTACGTAGTACAGTACGCCACCGAAAGAGCACGCATTTATTAAATGTGTTTATATAAATTTATATTTTAATTATTTTTATCATAATTCTGATAATCTAGAGCATCGATTAAGCCAAAAAAATAATAAAATTTTAACAAAAAATTTGTTTGCACAAAATTACGGTCTCGTAGTATACTACGTAGTACAGTACGCCTCCGAAAGAGCACGCATTTATTAAATGTGTTTATATAAATTTATATTAAAATTATTTTTATCATAATTCTGATAATCTAGAGCATCGATTAAGCCAATAAAATATTAAAATTTGAACAAAAAATTTGTTTGCACAAAATTACGGTCTCGTAGTATACTACGTAGTACAGTACGCCACCGAAAGAGCACGCATTTATTAAATGTGTTTATATAAATTTATATTAAAATTATTTTAACAAAAAATTTGTTTGCACAAAATTACGGTCTCGTAGTATACTACGTAGTACAGTACGCCTCCGAAAGAGCACGCATTTATTAAATGTGTTTATATAAATTTATATTAAAATTATTTTTATCATAATTCTGATAATCTAGAGCATCGATTAAGCCAATAAAATATTAAAATTTGAACAAAAAATTTGTTTGCACAAAATTACGGTCTCGTAGTATACTACGTAGTACAGTACGCCACCGAAAGAGCACGCATTTATTAAATGTGTTTATATAAATTTATATTAAAATTATTTTTATCATAATTCTGATAATCTAGAGCATCGATTAAGCCAATAAAATATTAAAATTTTAACAAAAAATTTGTTTGCACAAAATTACGGTCTCGTAGTATACTATGATACGTAGTACAGTACGCCACCGAAAGAGCACGCATTTATTAAATGTGTTTATATAAATTTATATTAAAATTATTTTTATAATAATTCTGATAATCTAGAGCATCGATTAAGCCAATAAAATATTAAAATTTGAACAAAAAATTTGTTTGCACAAAATTACGGTCTCGTAGTATACTACCTAGTACAGTACGCCACCGAAAGAGCACGCATTTATTAAATGTGTTTATATAAATTTATATTAAAATTATTTTTATCATAATTCTGATAACCTAGAGCATCGATTAAGCCAATAAAATAATAAAATTTTAACAAAAAATTTGTTTGCACAAAATTACGGTCTCGTAGTATACTACGTAGTACAGTACGCCACCGAAAGAGCACGCATTTATTAAATGTGTTTATATAAATTTATATTAAAATTATTTTTATCATAATTCTGATAATCTAGAGCATCGATTAAGCCAATAAAATAATAAAATTTTAACAAACAATTTGTTTGCACAAAATTACGGTCTCGTAGTATACTACGTAGTACAGTACGCCTCCGAAAGAGCACGCATTTATTAAATGTGTTTATATAAATTTATATTAAAATTATTTTTATCATAATTCTGATAATCTAGAGCATCGATTAAGCCAATAAAATATTAAAATTTGAACAAAAAATTTGTTTGCACAAAATTACGGTCTCGTAGTATACTACGTAGTACAGTACGCCACCGAAAGAGCACGCATTTATTAAATGTGTTTATATAAATTTATATTAAAATTATTTTTATCATAATTCTGATAATCTAGAGCATCGATTAAGCCAATAAAATATTAAAATTTTAACAAAAAATTTGTTTGCACAAAATTACGGTCTCGTAGTATACTATGATACGTAGTACAGTACGCCACCGAAAGAGCACGCATTTATTAAATGTGTTTATATAAATTTATATTAAAATTATTTTTATCATAATTCTGATAATCTAGAGCATCGATTAAGCCAATAAAATATTAAAATTTGAACAAAAAATTTGTTTGCACAAAATTACGGTCTCGTAGTATACTACGTAGTACAGTACGCCACCGAAAGAGCACGCATTTATTAAATGTGCTTATATAAATTTATATTAAAATTATTTTTATCATAATTCTGATAATCTAGAGCATCGATTAAGCCAATAAAATATTAAAATTTTAACAAAAAATTTGTTTGCACAAAATTACGGTCTCGTAGTATACTATGATACGTAGTACAGTACGCCACCGAAAGAGCACGCATTTATTAAATGTGTTTATATAAATTTATATTAAAATTATTTTTATCATAATTCTGATAATCTAGAGCATCGATTAAGCCAATAAAATATTAAAATTTGAACAAAAAATTTGTTTGCACAAAATTACGGTCTCGTAGTATACTACCTAGTACAGTACGCCACCGAAAGAGCACGCATTTATTAAATGTGTTTATATAAATTTATATTAAAATTATTTTTATCATAATTCTGATAACCTAGAGCATCGATTAAGCCAATAAAATAATAAAATTTTAACAAAAAATTTGTTTGCACAAAATTACGGTCTCGTAGTATACTACGTAGTACAGTACGCCACCGAAAGAGCACGCATTTATTAAATGTGTTTATATAAATTTATATTAAAATTATTTTTATCATAATTCTGATAATCTAGAGCATCGATTAAGCCAATAAAATATTAAAATTTTAACAAAAAATTTGTTTGCACAAAATTACGGTCTCGTAGTATACTACGTAGTACAGTACGCCACCGAAAGAGCACGCATTTATTAAATGTGTTTATATAAATTTATATTAAAATTATTTTTATCATAATTCTGATAATCTAGAGCATCGATTAAGCCAATATAATAATAAAATTTTAACAAAAAATTTGTTTGCACAAAATTACGGTCTCGTAGTATACTACATAGTACAGTACGCCACCGAAAGAGCACGCATTTATTAAATGTGTTTATATAAATTTATATTAAAATTATTTTTATCATAATTCTGATAATCTAGAGCATCGATTAAGCCAATAAAATAACAAAATTTTAACAAAAAATTTGTTTGCACAAAATTACGGTCTCGTAGTATACTACGTAGTACAGTACGCCACCGAAAGAGCACGCATTTATTAAATGTGTTTATATAAATTTATATTAAAATTATTTTTATCATAATTCTGATAATCTAGAGCATCGATTAAGCCAATAAAATAATAAAATTTTAACAAAAAATTTGTTTGCACAAAATTACGGTCTCGTAGTATACTATCAGGGGTACAAATTGAAAATGCGGGATTGATAACAGATGGCGTTACTAACGCTATACGCATCAGGCAGTACTGTGACTATGTTCATGTCAAAGCTACGTCTTATAGCTTTAATTTTCAGTATGTGTCAATTTGTCGCAGTGTCAAATTCATAGTTTTTTTGAGCTCTCAATATGTCGAGTTTCGTGCCAACAAAACAGCATTTGCGGGAAGTTTTAATTTACTTCTTTAATTTGAAGAAAAGTGCTGCTGAAGCACATCGATTGGTCTCCGAGACTTATCCGAGTCATGTTCCATCGGTTTCAACGTGCGAGAGATGGTTTGTGCGGTTTAGAAGTGGTGATTTTGACGTTGAGGACAAAGAGCGGCCGGGCCAAGTGAAAAAGTTTGAGAATGCTGAATTGGAGGCAATACTCAATGAAGACTCGTGTCAAACTCAACAAGAGCTCGCAGATTCATTGGGAGTGACACAACAAGCCATTTCCCATCGTATAAAAGCCCTCGGAATGATCCAAAAGCAAGGACATTGGGTGCCGTATGAGCTGAAGCCGAGAGACGTCGAGCGCCGTTTTTTTGCATGCGAACTGCTGCTCGAACGGCAAAAACGGAAGGGTTTTTTGCATCGCATTGTCACTGGTGATGAAAAGTGGATCCGTTACGATAACCCGAAGCGCAAAAAATCATATGGTTACCCCGGCCATGCATCATCATCGACGGCCAAACCAAATATTCACGGCGCCAAGCTCATGCTCTGTATTTGGTGGGACCAGCTGGGTGTGGTGTATTATGAGCTATTGAAATCGAACGAAACCATCACAGGAGCACTATACCGAACTCAATTGATGCGTTTGAGCCGCGCACTCAAAGAAAAACGGCCACAATACGAGCAAAGACACGACAAAGTAATTTTGCAACATGACAACGCTCGGCCACATGTTGCAGCGCCGGTCAAAACATACCTACAAACGCTGAAATGGGAAGTCTTACCCCACCCGCCGTATAGCCCAGACATTGCTCCTTCCGATTACCACCTTTTCCGATCGATGACACATGGCCTAGCTGACCAGCGCTTCCATTCTTACGAAGAAGCCCAAAAATGGGTCGATGACTGGATAGCAGCCAAGCCGGCCGAATTTTTTCGCGACGGTATCCGTAAATTGCCAGAAAGATGGGAAAAAGTTGTGGCTAGCGATGGACAATACTTTGAATAATTCATTTGTTACCATTTTTTCAGAATAAACGTTCAAAAATAGAAAAAATCCCGCATTTTCAATTTGTACTCCTGATATGTAGTACAGTACGCCACCGAAAGAGCACGCATTTATTAAATGTGTTTATATAAATTTATATTAAAATTATTTTTATCATAATTCTGATAATCTAGAGCATCGATTAAGCCAATAAAATATTAAAATTTTAACAAAAAATTTGTTTGCACAAAATTACGGTCTCGTAGTATACTACGTAGTACAGTACGCCACCGAAAGAGCACGCATTTATTAAATGTGTTTATATAAATTTATATTAAAATTATTTTTATCATAATTCTGATAATCTAGAGCATCGATTAAGCCAATATAATAATAAAATTTTAACAAAAAATTTGTTTGCACAAAATTACGGTCTCGTAGTATACTACATAGTACAGTACGCCATTGAAAGAGCACGCATTTATTAAATGTGTTTATATAAATTTATATTAAAATTATTTTTATCATAATTCTGATAATCTAGAGCATCGATTAAGCCAATAAAATAACAAAATTTTAACAAAAAATTTGTTTGCACAAAATTACGGTCTCGTAGTATACTACGTAGTACAGTACGCCACCGAAAGAGCACGCATTTATTAAATGTGTTTATATAAATTTATATTAAAATTATTTTTATCATAATTCTGATAATCTAGAGCATCGATTAAGCCAATAAAATAATAAAATTTTAACAAAAAATTTGTTTGCACAAAATTACGGTCTCGTAGTATACTACGTAGTACAGTACGCCACCGAAAGAGCACGCATTTATTAAATGTGTTTATATAAATTTATATTAAAATTATTTTTATCATAATTCTGATAATCTAGAGCATCGATTAAGCCAATAAAATATTAAAATTTGAACAAAAAATTTGTTTGCACAAAATTACGGTCTCGTAGTATACTACCTAGTACAGTACGCCACCGAAAGAGCACGCATTTATTAAATGTGTTTATATAAATTTATATTAAAACTATTTTTATCATAATTCTGATAATCTAGAGCATCGATTAAGCCAATAAAATAATAAAATTTTAACAAAAAATTTGTTTGCACAAAATTACGGTCTCGTAGTATACTACGTAGTACAGTACGCCACCGAAAGAGCACGCATTTATTAAATGTGTTTATATAAATTTATATTAAAATTATTTTTATCATAATTCTGATAATCTAGAGCATCGATTAAGCCAATAAAATATTAAAATTTGAACAAAAAATTTGTTTGCACAAAATTACGGTCTCGTAGTATACTACCTAGTACAGTACGCCACCGAAAGAGCACGCATTTATTAAATGTGTTTATATAAATTTATATTAAAATTATTTTTATCATAATTCTGATAACCTAGAGCATCGATTAAGCCAATAAAATAATAAAGTTTTAACAAAAAATTTGTTTGCACAAAATTACGGTCTCGTAGTATACTACGTAGTATAGTACGCCACCGAAAGAGCACGCATTTATTAAATGTGTTTATATAAATTTATATTAAAATTATTTTTATCATAATTCTGATAATCTAGAGCATCGATTAAGCCAATATTATAATAAAATTTTAACAAAAAATTTGTTTGCACAAAATTACGGTCTCGTAGTATACTACGTAGTACAGTACGCCACAGAAAGAGCACGCATTTATTAAATGTGTTTATATAAATTTATATTAAAATTATTTTTATCATAATTCTGATAATCTAGAGCATCGATTAAGCCAATAAAATAATAAAATTTTAACAAAAAATTTGTTTGCACTAAATTACGGTCTCGTAGTATACTACGTAGTACAATACGCCACCGAAAGAGCACGCATTTATTAAATGTGTTTATATAAATTTATATTAAAATTATTTTTGTCATAATTCTGATAATCTAAAGCATCGATTAAGCCAATAAAATAATAAAATTTTAACAAAAAATTTGTTTGCCCAAAATTACGGTCTCGTAGTATACTACGTAGTACAGTACGCCACCGAAAGAGCACGCATTTATTAAATGTGTTTATATAAATTTATATTAAAATTATTTTTATCATAATTCTGATAATCTAGAGCATCGATTAAGCCAATAAAATAATAAAATTTTAACAAAAAATTTGTTTGCACAAAATTACGGTCCCGTAGTATACTACCTAGTACAGTACGCCACCGAAAGAGCACGCATTTATTAAATGTGTTTATATAAATTTATATTAAAATTATTTTTATCATAATTCTGATAATCTAGAGCATCGATTAAGCCAATAAAATAATAAAATTTTAACAAAAAATTTGTTTGCACAAAATTACGGTCTCGTAGTATACTACGTAGTACAGTACGCCACCGAAAGAGCACGCATTTATTAAATGTGTTTATATAAATTTATATTAAAATTATTTTTATCATAATTCTGATAATCTAGAGCATCGATTAAGCCAATAAAATATTAAAATTTGAACAAAAAATTTGTTTGCACAAAATTACGGTCTCATAGTATACTACCTAGTACAGTACGCCACCGAAAGAGCACGCATTTATTAAATGTGTTTATATAAATTTATATTAAAATTATTTTTATCATAATTCTGATAATCTAGAACATCGATTAAGCCAATAAAATAATAAAATTTTAACAAAAAATTTGTTTGCACAAAATTACGGTCTCGTAGTATACTACGTAGTACAGTACGCCACCGAAAGAGCACGCATTTATTAAATGTGTTTATATAAATTTATATTAAAATTATTTTTATCATAATTCTGATAATCTAGAGCATCGATTAAGCCAATAAAATAACAAAATTTTAACAAAAAATTTGTTTGCACAAAATTACGGTCTCGTAGTATACTACGTAGTACAGTACGCCACCGAAAGAGCACGCATTTATTAAATGTGTTTATATAAATTTATATTAAAATTATTTTTATCATAATTCTGATAATCTAGAGCATCGATTAAGCCAATAAAATAATAAAATTTTAACAAAAAATTTGTTTGCACAAAATTACGGTCTCGTAGTATACTACGTAGTACAGTACGCCACCGAAAGAGCACGCATTTATTAAATGTGTTTATATAAATTTATATTAAAATTATTTTTATCATAATTCTGATAATCTAGAGCATCGATTAAGCCAATAAAATATTAAAATTTGAACAAAAAATTTGTTTGCACAAAATTACGGTCTCGTAGTATACTACGTAGTACAGTACGCCACCGAAAGAGCACGCATTTATTAAATGTGTTTATATAAATTTATATTAAAATTATTTTTATCATAATTCTGATAATCTAGAGCATCGATTAAGCCAATAAAATATTAAAATTTTAACAAAAAATTTGTTTGCACAAAATTACGGTCTCGTAGTATACTACCTAGTACAGTACGCCACCGAAAGAGCACGCATTTATTAAATGTGTTTATATAAATTTATATTAAAATTATTTTTATCATAATTCTGATAATCTAGAGCATCGATTAAGCCAATAAAATAATAAAATTTTAACAAAAAATTTGTTTGCACAAAATTACGGTCTCGTAGTATACTACGTAGTACAGTACGCCACCGAAAGAGCACGCATTTATTAAATGTGTTTATTTAAATTTATATTAAAATTATTTTTATCATAATTCTGATAATCTAGAGCATCGATTAAGCCAATAAAATATTAAAATTTTAACAAAAAATTTGTTTGCACAAAATTACGGTCTCGTAGTATACTACGTAGTACAGTACGCCACCGAAAGAGCACGCATTTATTAAATGTGTTTATATAAATTTATATTAAAATTATTTTTATCATAATTCTGATAATCTAGAGCATCGATTAAGCCAATAAAATATTAAAATTTTAACAAAAAATTTGTTTGCACAAAATTACGGTCTCGTAGTATACTACCTAGTACAGTACGCCACCGAAAGAGCACGCATTTATTAAATGTGTTTATATAAATTTATATTAAAATTATTTTTATCATAATTCTGATAACCTAGAGCATCGATTAAGCCAATAAAATAATAAAATTTTAACAAAAAATTTGTTTGCACAAAATTACGGTCTCGTAGTATACTACGTAGTACAGTACGCCACCGAAAGAGCACGCATTTATTAAATGTGTTTATATAAATTTATATTAAAATTATTTTTATCATAATTCTGATAATCTAGAGCATCGATTAAGCCAATAAAATATTAAAATTTTAACAAGAAATTTGTTTGCACAAAATTACGGTCTCGTAGTATACTACGTAGTACAGTACGCCACCGAAAGAGCACGCATTTATTAAATGTGTTTATATAAATTTATATTAAAATTATTTTTATCATAATTCTGATAATCTAGAGCATCGATTAAGCCAATATAATAATAAAATTTTAACAAAAAATTTGTTTGCACAAAATTACGGTCTCGTAGTATACTACATAGTACAGTACGCCACTGAAAGAGCACGCATTTATTAAATGTGTTTATATAAATTTATATTAAAATTATTTTTATCATAATTCTGATAATCTAGAGCATCGATTAAGCCAATAAAATAACAAAATTTTAACAAAAAATTTGTTTGCACAAAATTACGGTCTCGTAGTATACTACGTAGTACAGTACGCCACCGAAAGAGCACGCATTTATTAAATGTGTTTATATAAATTTATATTAAAATTATTTTTATCATAATTCTGATAATCTAGAGCATCGATTAAGCCAATAAAATAATAAAATTTTAACAAAAAATTTGTTTGCACAAAATTACGGTCTCGTAGTATACTACGTAGTACAGTACGCCACCGAAAGAGCACGCATTTATTAAATGTGTTTATATAAATTTATATTAAAATTATTTTTATCATAATTCTGATAATCTAGAGCATCGATTAAGCCAATAAAATATTAAAATTTGAACAAAAAATTTGTTTGCACAAAATTACGGTCTCGTAGTATACTACGTAGTACAGTACGCCACCGAAAGAGCACGCATTTATTAAATGTGTTTATATAAATTTATATTAAAATTATTTTTATCATAATTCTGATAATCTAGAGCATCGATTAAGCCAATAAAATATTAAAATTTTAACAAAAAATTTGTTTGCACAAAATTACGGTCTCGTAGTATACTACCTAGTACAGTACGCCACCGAAAGAGCACGCATTTATTAAATGTGTTTATATAAATTTATATTAAAATTATTTTTATCATAATTCTGATAACCTAGAGCATCGATTAAGCCAATAAAATAATAAAATTTTAACAAAAAATTTGTTTGCACAAAATTACGGTCTCGTAGTATACTACGTAGTACAGTACGCCACCGAAAGAGCACGCATTTATTAAATGTGTTTATATAAATTTATATTAAAATTATTTTTATCATAATTCTGATAATCTAGAGCATCGATTAAGCCAATAAAATATTAAAATTTTAACAAGAAATTTGTTTGCACAAAATTACGGTCTCGTAGTATACTACGTAGTACAGTACGCCACCGAAAGAGCACGCATTTATTAAATGTGTTTATATAAATTTATATTAAAATTATTTTTATCATAATTCTGATAATCTAGAGCATCGATTAAGCCAATATAATAATAAAATTTTAACAAAAAATTTGTTTGCACAAAATTACGGTCTCGTAGTATACTACATAGTACAGTACGCCACCGAAAGAGCACGCATTTATTAAATGTGTTTATATAAATTTATATTAAAATTATTTTTATCATAATTCTGATAATCTAGAGCATCGATTAAGCCAATATAATAATAAAATTTTAACAAAAAATTTGTTTGCACAAAATTACGGTCTCGTAGTATACTACGTAGTACAGTACGCCACAGAAAGAGCACGCATTTATTAAATGTGTTTATATAAATTTATATTAAAATTATTTTTATCATAATTCTGATAATCTAGAGCATCGATTAAGCCAATAAAATAATAAAATTTTAACAAAAAATTTGTTTGCACTAAATTACGGTCTCGTAGTATACTACGTAGTACAATACGCCACCGAAAGAGCACGCATTTATTAAATGTGTTTATATAAATTTATATTAAAATTATTTTTGTCATAATTCTGATAATCTAGAGCATCGATTAAGCCAATAAAATAATAAAATTTTAACAAAAAATTTGTTTGCCCAAAATTACGGTCTCGTAGTATACTACGTAGTACAGTACGCCACCGAAAGAGCACGCATTTATTAAATGTGTTTATATAAATTTATATTAAAATTATTTTTATCATAATTCTGATAATCTAGAGCATCGATTAAGCCAATAAAATAATAAAATTTTAACAAAAAATTTGTTTGCACAAAATTACGGTCCCGTAGTATACTACCTAGTACAGTACGCCACCGAAAGAGCACGCATTTATTAAATGTGTTTATATAAATTTATATTAAAATTATTTTTATCATAATTCTGATAATCTAGAGCATCGATTAAGCCAATAAAATAATAAAATTTTAACAAAAAATTTGTTTGCACAAAATTACGGTCTCGTAGTATACTACGTAGTACAGTACGCCACCGAAAGAGCACGCATTTATTAAATGTGTTTATATAAATTTATATTAAAATTATTTTTATCATAATTCTGATAATCTAGAGCATCGATTAAGCCAATAAAATATTAAAATTTGAACAAAAAATTTGTTTGCACAAAATTACGGTCTCATAGTATACTACCTAGTACAGTACGCCACCGAAAGAGCACGCATTTATTAAATGTGTTTATATAAATTTATATTAAAATTATTTTTATCATAATTCTGATAATCTAGAACATCGATTAAGCCAATAAAATAATAAAATTTTAACAAAAAATTTGTTTGCACAAAATTACGGTCTCGTAGTATACTACGTAGTACAGTACGCCACCGAAAGAGCACGCATTTATTAAATGTGTTTATATAAATTTATATTAAAATTATTTTTATCATAATTCTGATAATCTAGAGCATCGATTAAGCCAATAAAATAACAAAATTTTAACAAAAAATTTGTTTGCACAAAATTACGGTCTCGTAGTATACTACGTAGTACAGTACGCCACCGAAAGAGCACGCATTTATTAAATGTGTTTATATAAATTTATATTAAAATTATTTTTATCATAATTCTGATAATCTAGAGCATCGATTAAGCCAATAAAATAATAAAATTTTAACAAAAAATTTGTTTGCACAAAATTACGGTCTCGTAGTATACTACGTAGTACAGTACGCCACCGAAAGAGCACGCATTTATTAAATGTGTTTATATAAATTTATATTAAAATTATTTTTATCATAATTCTGATAATCTAGAGCATCGATTAAGCCAATAAAATATTAAAATTTGAACAAAAAATTTGTTTGCACAAAATTACGGTCTCGTAGTATACTACGTAGTACAGTACGCCACCGAAAGAGCACGCATTTATTAAATGTGTTTATATAAATTTATATTAAAATTATTTTTATCATAATTCTGATAATCTAGAGCATCGATTAAGCCAATAAAATATTAAAATTTTAACAAAAAATTTGTTTGCACAAAATTACGGTCTCGTAGTATACTACCTAGTACAGTACGCCACCGAAAGAGCACGCATTTATTAAATGTGTTTATATAAATTTATATTAAAATTATTTTTATCATAATTCTGATAATCTAGAGCATCGATTAAGCCAATAAAATAATAAAATTTTAACAAAAAATTTGTTTGCACAAAATTACGGTCTCGTAGTATACTACGTAGTACAGTACGCCACCGAAAGAGCACGCATTTATTAAATGTGTTTATTTAAATTTATATTAAAATTATTTTTATCATAATTCTGATAATCTAGAGCATCGATTAAGCCAATAAAATATTAAAATTTTAACAAAAAATTTGTTTGCACAAAATTACGGTCTCGTAGTATACTACGTAGTACAGTACGCCACCGAAAGAGCACGCATTTATTAAATGTGTTTATATAAATTTATATTAAAATTATTTTTATCATAATTCTGATAATCTAGAGCATCGATTAAGCCAATAAAATATTAAAATTTTAACAAAAAATTTGTTTGCACAAAATTACGGTCTCGTAGTATACTACCTAGTACAGTACGCCACCGAAAGAGCACGCATTTATTAAATGTGTTTATATAAATTTATATTAAAATTATTTTTATCATAATTCTGATAACCTAGAGCATCGATTAAGCCAATAAAATAATAAAATTTTAACAAAAAATTTGTTTGCACAAAATTACGGTCTCGTAGTATACTACGTAGTACAGTACGCCACCGAAAGAGCACGCATTTATTAAATGTGTTTATATAAATTTATATTAAAATTATTTTTATCATAATTCTGATAATCTAGAGCATCGATTAAGCCAATAAAATATTAAAATTTTAACAAGAAATTTGTTTGCACAAAATTACGGTCTCGTAGTATACTACGTAGTACAGTACGCCACCGAAAGAGCACGCATTTATTAAATGTGTTTATATAAATTTATATTAAAATTATTTTTATCATATTTCTGATAATCTAGAGCATCGATTAAGCCAATATAATAATAAAATTTTAACAAAAAATTTGTTTGCACAAAATTACGGTCTCGTAGTATATTACATAGTACAGTACGCCACCGAAAGAGCACGCATTTATTAAATGTGTTTATATAAATTTATATTAAAATTATTTTTATCATAATTCTGATAATCTAGAGCATCGATTAAGCCAATAAAATATTAAAATTTTAACAAAAAATTTGTTTGCACAAAATTACGGTCTCGTAGTATACTACGTAGTACAGTACGCCACCGAAAGAGCACGCATTTATTAAATGTGTTTATATAAATTTATATTAAAATTATTTTTATCATAATTCTGATAATCTAGAGCATCGATTAAGCCAATAAAATAATAAAATTTTAACAAAAAATTTGTTTGCACAAAATTACGGTCTCATAGTATACTACGTAGTACAGTACGCCTCCGAAAGAGCACGCATTTATTAAATGTGTTTATATAAATTTATATTAAAATTATTTTTATCATAATTCTGATAATCTAGAGCATCGATTAAGCCAATAAAATATTAAAATTTGAACAAAAAATTTGTTTGCACAAAATTACGGTCTCGTAGTATACTACATAGTACAGTACGCCACCGAAAGAGCACGCATTTATTAAATGTGTTTATATAAATTTATATTAAAATTATTTTTATCATAATTCTGATAATCTAGAGCATCGATTAAGCCAATAAAATAATAAAATTTTAACAAAAAATTTGTTTGCACAAAATTACGGTCTCGTAGTATACTACGTAGTACAGTACGCCTCCGAAAGAGCACGCATTTATTAAATGTGTTTATATAAATTTATATTAAAATTATTTTTATCGTAATTCTGATAACCTAGAGCATCGATTAAGCCAATAAAATAATAAAATTTGTTTGCACAAAATTACGGTCTCGTAGTATACTACGTAGTACAGTACGCCACCGAAAGAGCACGCATTTATTAAATGTGTTTATATAAATTTATATTAAAATTATTTTTATCATAATTCTGATAATCTAGAGCATCGATTAAGCCAATAAAATATTAAAATTTTAACAAAAAATTTGTTTGCACTAAATTACGGTCTCATAGTATACTACGTAGTACAGTACGCCACCGAAAGAGCACGCATTTATTAAATGTGTTTATATAAATTTATATTAAAATTATTTTTATCATAATTCTGATAATCTAGAGCATCGATTAAGCCAATATAATAATAAAATTTTAACAAAAAATTTGTTTGCACAAAATTACGGTCTCGTAGTATACTACATAGTACAGTACGCCACCGAAAGAGCACGCATTTATTAAATGTGTTTATATAAATTTATATTAAAATTATTTTTATCATAATTCTGATAATCTAGAGCATCGATTAAGCCAATAAAATATTAAAATTTTAACAAAAAATTTGTTTGCACAAAATTACGGTCTCGTAGTATACTACGTAGTACAGTACGCCACCGAAAGAGCACGCATTTATTAAATGTGTTTATATAAATTTATATTAAAATTATTTTTATCATAATTCTGATAATCTAGAGCATCGATTAAGCCAATAAAATATTAAAATTTGAACAAAAAATTTGTTTGCACAAAATTACGGTCTCGTAGTATACTACCTAGTACAGTACGCCACCGAAAGAGCACGCATTTATTAAATGTGTTTATATAAATTTATATTAAAATTATTTTTATCATAATTCTGATAACCTAGAGCATCGATTAAGCCAATAAAATAATAAAATTTTAACAAAAAATTTGTTTGCACAAAATTACGGTCTCGTAGTATACTACGTAGTACAGTACGCCACCGAAAGAGCACGCATTTATTAAATGTGTTTATATAAATTTATATTAAAATTATTTTTATCATAATTCTGATAATCTAGAGCATCGATTAAGCCAATAAAATATTAAAATTTGAACAAAAAATTTGTTTGCACAAAATTACGGTCTCGTAGTATACTACCTAGTACAGTACGCCACCGAAAGAGCACGCATTTATTAAATGTGTTTATATAAATTTATATTAAAATTATTTTTATCATAATTCTGATAATCTAGAGCATCGATTAAGCCAATATAATAATAAAATTTTAACAAAAAATTTGTTTGCACAAAATTACGGTCTCGTAGTATACTACATAGTACAGTACGCCACCGAAAGAGCACGCATTTATTAAATGTGTTTATATAAATTTATATTAAAATTATTTTTATCATAATTCTGATAATCTAGAGCATCGATTAAGCCAATAAAATAATAAAATTTTAACAAAAAATTTGTTTGCACAAAATTACGGTCTCGTAGTATACTACGTAGTACAGTACGCCTCCGAAAGAGCACGCATTTATTAAATGTGTTTATATAAATTTATATTAAAATTATTTTTATCATAATTCTGATAACCTAGAGCATCGATTAAGCCAATAAAATAATAAAATTTGTTTGCACAAAATTACGGTCTCGTAGTATACTACGTAGTACAGTACGCCACCGAAAGAGCACGCATTTATTAAATGTGTTTATATAAATTTATATTAAAATTATTTTTATCATAATTCTGATAATCTAGAGCATCGATTAAGCCAATAAAATATTAAAATTTTAACAAAAAATTTGTTTGCACAAAATTACGGTCTCGTAGTATACTACGTAGTACAGTACGCCACCGAAAGAGCACGCATTTATTAAATGTGTTTATATAAATTTATATTAAAATTATTTTTATCATAATTCTGATAATCTAGAGCATCGATTAAGCCAATATAATAATAAAATTTTAACAAAAAATTTGTTTGCACAAAATTACGGTCTCGTAGTATACTACATAGTACAGTACGCCACCGAAAGAGCACGCATTTATTAAATGTGTTTATATAAATTTATATTAAAATTATTTTTATCATAATTCTGATAATCTAGAGCATCGATTAAGCCAATAAAATATTAAAATTTTAACAAAAAATTTGTTTGCACAAAATTACGGTCTATTAGTATACTACGTAGTACAGTACGCCACCGAAAGAGCACGCATTTATTAAATGTGTTTATATAAATTTATATTAAAATTATTTTTATCATAATTCTGATAATCTAGAGCATCGATTAAGCCAATAAAATATTAAAATTTGAACAAAAAATTTGTTTGCACAAAATTACGGTCTCGTAGTATACTACCTAGTACAGTACGCCACCGAAAGAGCACGCATTTATTAAATGTGTTTATATAAATTTATATTAAAATTATTTTTATCATAATTCTGATAACCTAGAGCATCGATTAAGCCAATAAAATAATCAAATTTTAACAAAAAATTTGTTTGCACAAAATTACGGTCTCGTAGTATACTACGTAGTACAGTACGCCACCGAAAGAGCACGCATTTATTAAATGTGTTTATATAAATTTATATTAAAATTATTTTTATCATAATTCTGATAATCTAGAGCATCGATTAAGCCAATAAAATATTAAAATTTTAACAAAAAATTTGTTTGCACAAAATTACGGTCTCGTAGTATACTACGTAGTACAGTACGCCACCGAAAGAGCACGCATTTATTAAATGTGTTTATATAAATTTATATTAAAATTATTTTTATCATAATTCTGATAACCTAGAGCATCGATTAAGCCAATAAAATAATAAAATTTTAACAAAAAATTTGTTTGCACAAAATTACGGTCTCGTAGTATACTACGTAGTACAGTACGCCACCGAAAGAGCACGCATTTATTAAATGTGTTTATATAAATTTATATTAAAATTATTTTTATCATAATTCTGATAATCTAGAGCATCGATTAAGCCAATAAAATATTAAAATTTTAACAAAAAATTTGTTTGCACAAAATTACGGTCTCGTAGTATACTACGTAGTACAGTACGCCACCGAAAGAGCACGCATTTATTAAATGTGTTTATATAAATTTATATTAAAATTATTTTTATCATAATTCTGATAATCTAGAGCATCGATTAAGCCAATAAAATATTAAAATTTTAACAAAAAATTTGTTTGCACAAAATTACGGTCTCGTAGTATACTACGTAGTACAGTACGCCACCGAAAGAGCACGCATTTATTAAATTTGTTTATATAAATTTATATTAAAATTATTTTTATCATAATTCTGATAATCTAGAGCATCGATTAAGCCAATAAAATATTAAAATTTGAACAAAAAATTTGTTTGCACAAAATTACGGTCTCGTAGTATACTACCTAGTACAGTACGCCACCGAAAGAGCACGCATTTATTAAATGTGTTTATATAAATTTATATTAAAATTATTTTTATCATAATTCTGATAACCTAGAGCATCGATTAAGCCAATAAAATAATAAAATTTTAACAAAAAATTTGTTTGCACAAAATTACGGTCTCGTAGTATACTACGTAGTACAGTACGCCACCGAAAGAGCACGCATTTATTAAATGTGTTTATATAAATTTATATTAAAATTATTTTTATCATAATTCTGATAATCTAGAGCATCGATTAAGCCAATAAAATATTAAAATTTTAACAAAAAATTTGTTTGCACAAAATTACGGTCTCGTAGTATACTACGTAGTACAGTACGCCACCGAAAGAGCACGCATTTATTAAATGTGTTTATATAAATTTATATTAAAATTATTTTTATCATAATTCTGATAATCTAGAGCATCGATTAAGCCAATAAAATATTAAAATTTGAACAAAAAATTTGTTTGCACAAAATTACGGTCTCGTAGTATACTACCTAGTACAGTACGCCACCGAAAGACCACGCATTTATTAAATGTGTTTATATAAATTTATATTAAAATTATTTTTATCATAATTCTGATAACCTAGAGCATCGATTAAGCCAATAAAATAATAAAATTTTAACAAAAAATTTGTTTGCACAAAATTACGGTCTCGTAGTATACTACGTAGTACAGTACGCCACCGAAAGAGCACGCATTTATTAAATGTGTTTATATAAATTTATATTAAAATTATTTTTATCATAATTCTGATAATCTAGAGCATCGATTAAGCCAATAAAATATTAAAATTTGAACAAAAAATTTGTTTGCACAAAATTACGGTCTCGTAGTATACTACCTAGTACAGTACGCCACCGAAAGAGCACGCATTTATTAAATGTGTTTATATAAATTTATATTAAAATTATTTTTATCATAATTCTGATAACCTAGAGCATCGATTAAGCCAATAAAATAATAAAATTTGAACAAAAAATTTGTTTGCACAAAATTACGGTCTCGTAGTATACTACGTAGTACAGTACGCCACCGAAAGAGCACGCATTTATTAAATGTGTTTATATAAATTTATATTAAAATTATTTTTATCATAATTCTGATAATCTAGAGCATCGATTAAGCCAATAAAATATTAAAATTTTAACAAAAAATTTGTTTGCACAAAATTACGGTCTCGTAGTATACTACGTAGTACAGTACGCCACCGAAAGAGCACGCATTTATTAAATGTGTTTATATAAATTTATATTAAAATTATTTTTATCATAATTCTGATAATCTAGAGCATCGATTAAGCCAATAAAATATTAAAATTTGAACAAAAAAATTGTTTGCACAAAATTACGGTCTCGTAGTATACTACCTAGTACAGTACGCCACCGAAAGAGCACGCATTTATTAAATGTGTTTATATAAATTTATATTAAAATTATTTTTATCATAATTCTGATAATCTAGAGCATCGATTAAGCCAATAAAATAATAAAATTTTAACAAAAAATTTGTTTGCACAAAATTACGGTCTCGTAGTATACTACGTAGTACAGTACGCCACCGAAAGAGCACGCATTTATTAAATGTGTTTATATAAATTTATATTAAAATTATTTTTATCATAATTCTGATAATCTAGAGCATCGATTAAGCCAATAAAATATTAAAATTTGAACAAAAAATTTGTTTGCACAAAATTACGGTCTCGTAGTATACTACGTAGTACAGTACGCCACCGAAAGAGCACGCATTTATTAAATGTGTTTATATAAATTTATATTAAAATTATTTTTATCATAATTCTGATAATCTAGAGCATCGATTAAGCCAATAAAATAATAAAATTTTAACAAAAAATTTGTTTGCACAAAATTACGGTCTCGTAGTATACTACGTAGTACAGTACGCCACCGAAAGAGCACGCATTTATTAAATGTGTTTATATAAATTTATATTAAAATTATTTTTATCATAATTCTGATAATCTAGAGCATCGATTAAGCCAATAAAATATTAAAATTTGAACAAAAAATTTGTTTGCACAAAATTACGGTCTCGTAGTATACTACGTAGTACAGTACGCCACCGAAAGAGCACGCATTTATTAAATGTGTTTATATAAATTTATATTAAAATTATTTTTATCATAATTCTGATAATCTAGAGCATCGATTAAGCCAATAAAATATTAAAATTTGAACAAAAAATTTGTTTGCACAAAATTACGGTCTCGTAGTATACTACCTAGTACAGTACGCCACCGAAAGAGCACGCATTTATTAAATGTGTTTATATAAATTTATATTAAAATTATTTTTATCATAATTCTGATAACCTAGAGCATCGATTAAGCCAATAAAATAATAAAATTTTAACAAAAAATTTGTTTGCACAAAATTACGGTCTCGTAGTATACTATGATACGTAGTACAGTACGCCACCGAAAGAGCACGCATTTATTAAATGTGTTTATATAAATTTATATTAAAATTATTTTTATCATAATTCTGATAATCTAGAGCATCGATTAAGCCAATAAAATATTAAAATTTGAACAAAAAATTTGTTTGCACAAAATTACGGTCTCGTAGTATACTACGTAGTACAGTACGCCACCGAAAGAGCACGCATTTATTAAATGTGTTTATATAAATTTATATTAAAATTATTTTTATCATAATTCTGATAACCTAGAGCATCGATTAAGCCAATAAAATATTAAAATTTGAACAAAAAATTTGTTTGCACAAAATTACGGTCTCGTAGTATACTACCTAGTACAGTACGCCACCGAAAGAGCACGCATTTATTAAATGTGTTTATATAAATTTATATTAAAATTATTTTTATCATAATTCTGATAACCTAGAGCATCGATTAAGCCAATAAAATAATAAAATTTTAACAAAAAATTTGTTTGCACAAAATTACGGTCTCGTAGTATACTACGTAGTACAGTACGCCACCGAAAGAGCACGCATTTATTAAATGTGTTTATATAAATTTATATTAAAATTATTTTTATCATAATTCTGATAATCTAGAGCATCGATTAAGCCAATATAATAATAAAATTTTAACAAAAAATTTGTTTGCACAAAATTACGGTCTCGTAGTATACTACATAGTACAGTACGCCACCGAAAGAGCACGCATTTATTAAATGTGTTTATATAAATTTATATTAAAATTATTTTTATCATAATTCTGATAATCTAGAGCATCGATTAAGCCAATAAAATATTAAAATTTTAACAAAAAATTTGTTTGCACAAAATTACGGTCTCGTAGTATACTACGTAGTACAGTACGCCACCGAAAGAGCACGCATTTATTAAATGTGTTTATATAAATTTATATTAAAATTATTTTTATCATAATTCTGATAATCTAGAGCATCGATTAAGCCAATAAAATATTAAAATTTGAACAAAAAATTTGTTTGCACAAAATTACGGTCTCGTAGTATACTACCTAGTACAGTACGCCACCGAAAGAGCACGCATTTATTAAATGTGTTTATATAAATTTATATTAAAATTATTTTTATCATAATTCTGATAACCTAGAGCATCGATTAAGCCAATAAAATAATAAAATTTTAACAAAAAATTTGTTTGCACAAAATTACGGTCTCGTAGTATACTACGTAGTACAGTACGCCACCGAAAGAGCACGCATTTATTAAATGTGTTTATATAAATTTATATTAAAATTATTTTTATCATAATTCTGATAATCTAGAGCATCGATTAAGCCAATAAAATATTAAAATTTGAACAAAAAATTTGTTTGCACAAAATTACGGTCTCGTAGTATACTACCTAGTACAGTACGCCACCGAAAGAGCACGCATTTATTAAATGTGTTTATATAAATTTATATTAAAATTATTTTTATCATAATTCTGATAATCTAGAGCATCGATTAAGCCAATATAATAATAAAATTTTAACAAAAAATTTGTTTGTACAAAATTACGGTCTCGTAGTATACTACATAGTACAGTACGCCACCGAAAGAGCACGCATTTATTAAATGTGTTTATATAAATTTATATTAAAATTATTTTTATCATAATTCTGATAATCTAGAGCATCGATTAAGCCAATAAAATAATAAAATTTTAACAAAAAATTTGTTTGCACAAAATTACGGTCTCGTAGTATACTACGTAGTACAGTACGCCTCCGAAAGAGCACGCATTTATTAAATGTGTTTATATAAATTTATATTAAAATTATTTTTATCGTAATTCTGATAACCTAGAGCATCGATTAAGCCCATATAATAATAAAATTTTAACAAAAAATTTGTTTGCACAAAATTACGGTCTCGTAGTATACTACGTAGTACAGTACGCCACCGAAAGAGCACGCATTTATTAAATGTGTTTATATAAATTTATATTAAAATTATTTTTATCATAATTCTGATAACCTAGAGCATCGATTAAGCCAATAAAATATTAAAATTTTAACAAAAAATTTGTTTGCACAAAATTACGGTCTCGTAGTATACTACGTAGTACAGTACGCCACCGAAAGAGCACGCATTTATTAAATGTGTTTATATAAATTTATATTAAAATTATTTTTATCATAATTCTGATAATCTAGAGCATCGATTAAGCCAATAAAATATTAAAATTTTAACAAAAAATTTGTTTGCACAAAATTACGGTCTCGTAGTATACTACGTAGTACAGTACGCCACCGAAAGAGCACGCATTTATTAAATGTGTTTATATAAATTTATATTAAAATTATTTTTATCATAATTCTGATAATCTAGAGCATCGATTAAGCCAATAAAATATTAAAATTTTAACAAAAAATTTGTTTGCACAAAATTACGGTCTCGTAGTATACTACGTAGTACAGTACGCCACCGAAAGAGCACGCATTTATTAAATTTGTTTATATAAATTTATATTAAAATTATTTTTATCATAATTCTGATAATCTAGAGCATCGATTAAGCCAATAAAATATTAAAATTTGAACAAAAAATTTGTTTGCACAAAATTACGGTCTCGTAGTATACTACGTAGTACAGTACGCCACCGAAAGAGCACGCATTTATTAAATGTGTTTATATAAATTTATATTAAAATTATTTTTATCATAATTCTGATAACCTAGAGCATCGATTAAGCCAATAAAATAATAAAATTTTAACAAAAAATTTGTTTGCACAAAATTACGGTCTCGTAGTATACTACGTAGTACAGTACGCCACCGAAAGAGCACGCATTTATTAAATGTGTTTATATAAATTTATATTAAAATTATTTTTATCATAATTCTGATAATCTAGAGCATCGATTAAGCCAATAAAATATTAAAATTTGAACAAAAAATTTGTTTGCACAAAATTACGGTCTCGTAGTATACTACGTAGTACAGTACGCCACCGAAAGAGCACGCATTTATTAAATGTGTTTATATAAATTTATATTAAAATTATTTTTATCATAATTCTGATAATCTAGAGCATCGATTAAGCCAATAAAATATTAAAATTTGAACAAAAAATTTGTTTGCACAAAATTACGGTCTCGTAGTATACTACCTAGTACAGTACGCCACCGAAAGAGCACGCATTTATTAAATGTGTTTATATAAATTTATATTAAAATTATTTTTATCATAATTCTGATAACCTAGAGCATCGATTAAGCCAATAAAATAATAAAATTTTAACAAAAAATTTGTTTGCACAAAATTACGGTCTCGTAGTATACTACGTAGTACAGTACGCCACCGAAAGAGCACGCATTTATTAAATGTGTTTATATAAATTTATATTAAAATTATTTTTATCATAATTCTGATAATCTAGAGCATCGATTAAGCCAATAAAATATTAAAATTTGAACAAAAAATTTGTTTGCACAAAATTACGGTCTCGTAGTATACTACCTAGTACAGTACGCCACCGAAAGAGCACGCATTTATTAAATGTGTTTATATAAATTTATATTAAAATTATTTTTATCATAATTCTGATAACCTAGAGCATCGATTAAGCCAATAAAATAATAAAATTTTAACAAAAAATTTGTTTGCACAAAATTACGGTCTCGTAGTATACTACGTAGTACAGTACGCCACCGAAAGAGCACGCATTTATTAAATGTGTTTATATAAATTTATATTAAAATTATTTTTATCATAATTCTGATAATCTAGAGCATCGATTAAGCCAATAAAATATTAAAATTTTAACAAAAAATTTGTTTGCACAAAATTACGGTCTCGTAGTATACTACGTAGTACAGTACGCCACCGAAAGAGCACGCATTTATTAAATGTGTTTATATAAATTTATATTAAAATTATTTTTATCATAATTCTGATAATCTAGAGCATCGATTAAGCCAATAAAATATTAAAATTTGAACAAAAAAATTGTTTGCACAAAATTACGGTCTCGTAGTATACTACCTAGTACAGTACGCCACCGAAAGAGCACGCATTTATTAAATGTGTTTATATAAATTTATATTAAAATTATTTTTATCATAATTCTGATAACCTAGAGCATCGATTAAGCCAATAAAATAATAAAATTTTAACAAAAAATTTGTTTGCACAAAATTACGGTCTCGTAGTATACTACGTAGTACAGTACGCCACCGAAAGAGCACGCATTTATTAAATGTGTTTATATAAATTTATATTAAAATTATTTTTATCATAATTCTGATAATCTAGAGCATCGATTAAGCCAATAAAATATTAAAATTTTAACAAAAAATTTGTTTGCACTAAATTACGGTCTCGTAGTATACTACGTAGTACAGTACGCCACCGAAAGAGCACGCATTTATTAAATGTGTTTATATAAATTTATATTAAAATTATTTTTATCATAATTCTGATAATCTAGAGCATCGATTAAGCCAATAAAATATTAAAATTTGAACAAAAAATTTGTTTGCACAAAATTACGGTCTCGTAGTATACTACCTAGTACAGTACGCCACCGAAAGAGCACGCATTTATTAAATGTGTTTATATAAATTTATATTAAAATTATTTTTATCATAATTCTGATAATCTAGAGCATCGATTAAGCCAATAAAATAATAAAATTTTAACAAAAAATTTGTTTGCACAAAATTACGGTCTCGTAGTATACTACGTAGTACAGTACGCCACCGAAAGAGCACGCATTTATTAAATGTGTTTATATAAATTTATATTAAAATTATTTTTATCATAATTCTGATAATCTAGAGCATCGATTAAGCCAATAAAATATTAAAATTTGAACAAAAAATTTGTTTGCACAAAATTACGGTCTCGTAGTATACTATCTAGTACAGTACGCCACCGAAAGAGCACGCATTTATTAAATGTGTTTATATAAATTTATATTAAAATTATTTTTATCATAATTCTGATAACCTAGAGCATCGATTAAGCCAATAAAATAATAAAATTTTAACAAAAAATTTGTTTGCACAAAATTACGGTCTCGTAGTATACTATGATACGTAGTACAGTACGCCACCGAAAGAGCACGCATTTATTAAATGTGTTTATATAAATTTATATTAAAATTATTTTTATCATAATTCTGATAATCTAGAGCATCGATTAAGCCAATAAAATATTAAAATTTTAACAAAAAATTTGTTTGCACAAAATTACGGTCTCGTAGTATACTACGTAGTACAGTACGCCACCGAAAGAGCACGCATTTATTAAATGTGTTTATATAAATTTATATTAAAATTATTTTTATCATAATTCTGATAACCTAGAGCATCGATTAAGCCAATAAAATATTAAAATTTGAACAAAAAATTTGTTTGCACAAAATTACGGTCTCGTAGTATACTACCTAGTACAGTACGCCACCGAAAGAGCACGCATTTATTAAATGTGTTTATATAAATTTATATTAAAATTATTTTTATCATAATTCTGATAACCTAGAGCATCGATTAAGCCAATAAAATATTAAAATTTTAACAAAAAATTTGTTTGCACAAAATTACGGTCTCGTAGTATACTACGTAGTACAGTACGCCACCGAAAGAGCACGCATTTATTAAATGTGTTTATATAAATTTATATTAAAATTATTTTTATCATAATTCTGATAATCTAGAGCATCGATTAAGCCAATAAAATATTAA